>VDFB02075321.1:194517032-194581907 GCA_007258455.2 Sequoia sempervirens
ATAATAAAAATCAAATATTCATTAAAAAATTATCATAAAATATCCAGTCCTTACTACATACTATTATCTAACTTCTGACAGGAGCGATTTTAAAAATACTACAAAAAAGTCCACCTTGCTCGGGTCACACAAGAGTTGCTATGTTATGTTTTTCTGACAGAAACAATAGCAATTTGTGTGTGTCCCTCTTTTGAACCCCTTAATGTCAACCATTTTAAAAATAAATTAGTAGTTTAGAAAGTAGACTCGAAGCATTGCGGTCCTTGTTTTTGTTCCATCAAGAAATTTTGAGTGTAGCTATCCTCAATTTCACGTCCAAGGTCAGTATTTCCTGATTTCAAAAAAAAAGTGGCCACTTAAGTTCCTTTTTTGGGAACCATCTTGGTGCACTTACCCACCACTTGAAAACAACATTGAAATTTTTTGTAACTCATTAAACTAGAAAGAGACACTTTGAAAACCAAGAAAAACTAGTAATGTAGAATGAAAACTGCCACCTAATTATGTAAAAAAACACTTAGGGAAAACTGAAAAACATTTAAATAATGTGCATAAACACTTAGAGGAAAAAAAACCTACTCTAATATGTACAAAATAGTTTTAGATCATACCTCAAAACAAAGTTTGAGGTGTATCCCATTGATTGAGATAAGAAAATCTTCTCCATCCATTGATGACAGTTGAAAAGCGTTGTGCTCTTTGCACTCGGTAATGACAAATGGGCTACTCCACCTGCTATCGAACTTAGTATGCTTTCCAGGATTGCTATTTAACTCATCCTATTTGAGAAAAACATCTCCCTCTTTAAACACCCTAGGTGTTGCTCTTTTATCAAACACCCTCTTTATTTGGAGTTGATGCAATTCCATTATTTTCATGGCCCTATCTCTGGTTTCATCTAGCTCCATGAGCTATGCATATTGGACAACCATTGGGTCCTCTTCTTCAAACATTTCAAGCTGGTTCATTATGTCAAGAGCTGGAAGCTCAATTGATAAAGGCAACCTTTCCTCCTTACCATATACCAACATATAAGGGGGGTTTCCAATGGATTTCTTTGGTGTTATTCTATCTTCCCATAAGGAAGATTTTAACTTGATATGCCAAGTTCTTTGGTTATCTTCCAAAATCCTTTTGATGATTCTAATCAGATTCTTATTGGTTGACATAGCCAAACCATTACCTTGAGGGTAATAATTTGATGAGGTATTCAGATGAATACCATCCTTTACAACCCAATCACTTACTCTTAACTGAAAAAATTCCAAAGCATTATTAGAAATGATTGACTGAGGTACCCCAAATCTGGTTACTAAATCATCATAAAAGTTTAAAACAACACTTTCATTGGCTTCTTTCAAAGCCACTTCTTCAATCCATCATGTGAAATAATTGATTGCAATAAGTACCCACCTGTGACCTGCACTTGAAGGTGTGTTAATGGAACCTATTAAATCAATGCCCCATCTCATGAAGGGTTGTTCTACTTGAATGGGCTGCAATGGTAAAGCTAGCAGCCTCTCTTTGCCTGCAAAAATGGCACATTTTACACACTTCTTGGCCCAAGCATGGGCATCCTTAAATAAGCTCAACCAATAATAGCTAGTGTATACGCATAAAAATGGTCATGTCTATAATCCTGGCTATTAATTAAATATTTATTATTTAATTAAATTTTCCTAAAGTCCTCCACATATGATTAAATTTAGTTAATTTAATTATATTGTTCATTCATCTTATTTTTTCTTCCATAATTAAATAAATTTATTTTATTTAATTATTTTCATACATCCACTTAATTAATTAAATAAATACATTTTATTTATTTAAATTAATTATCATTGTTTAAATTTAAATTAAATCTTTTGATTTAATTAAATTTAAAAATCTCTTTTTCCTCTATTTTAAATTTCTTCTTCTAATTAATTAAATGTTTCATTTAATTAATTTCATAAAAGTGATTTAATTAAAGGATCTTATGCTTTCTTTCTAAAAACACAATTAGATATTTTATTTGATTGTGAAATCTTCTCATATCATAATTAAATATTTTATTTAAAATGATATCTTCTGCTTTCTTCAAAAATCTTGATTAAAGCTTTCTTCTTATCACCAACTTTCTTCTGCTTTTAAAAGCTTAATTAAATATTTTATTTAATTAAGAAAAGCTGAATGTCATCCACAAATAAATAATTGAATTTTTAATTCATTATTTATCAGCTTTAAATCTTTCTTTTATTCTTTTAAAAAAAAGATGATTTCTTATCTTCTTATCTTCTTCTCTTTCGTAAAAATAGAAAAATCTTGTTTTCAAGTTTTCTTCTATTTTCTCTTCAGTTTCATCTTTCTTCAGCCATTCGATCTGCCAGGAATTATCACAACCGTCAAATCATGACAGCCAATCAAAATCATTCAAAATACTCTATAAATACCTATGTGAATCCAAGCATTGATAATAGGCAATTAATTAGAGTTCATGCATTTAATCCATTTAGTATTCATTTATCATAGCATCATGGTTATTTCAAGCATATTAGTCTTATTCCATATCATAGCTTAAATCTTGCATCATGCATCACATTTGAATCTCGTTCTTTAGGAAGACAGTTTGTTGAGCCTAGCCTACAATCTGAGAACAAAAGTTGGAATCGACAAAAACACTAAAGATAGAGGACGATAGGACGACAATCGAAACAAGATATTGAGTTTGCATTTACTTACTTTTTTTTCTCTGTTTTGATACAATGTCTTATCGGTGTGCTTAAATAGTATTTTATTTCAATTCATTTACGCATATTATTTTTGTGGATTTCATCACCTCAACGCGACTCATTTAAAGGTAGTGAAAGGTTCACCAGGTTTTTGCGCAACTTTGCAAAGATCGATCATGGTGATTTGGTGTTGAATGTTGTAGGCGTATTGTGCTATGAACAAATTGATCAATTCCTCGAATGTTTGAACAGGAGGTGTAATCTTAGATAACCATTCCATAGAGTTAACTCCAAGGCTCCGAGGGAATAATCGCAATAAATAAGTATCCTCGTGGGAAAATTCTAATGTCATGTTTCGAAAGTCTCTAACGTGGTCAATTGGATCTGATTTCCCATTATAACGATCAAATTTGGGAATTTCACAATGTTTAGGAAATGGAATCATGTTGAGACTTCTATCAAAAGGATAAGGACATATGTCATCAAGAGTGTATTTCTTTGTTGTGGTCCCTCCTTGTAACTCTTTGATCTGTCCTTGGAGTGCCTTAAACTATTGTGTAAGAGTAGTAAAATCAGATGGGGATGTTTCTTCTTCTTTGCTCTTTAACTTCTCAGTATCAAAATCCTTAGGCAGTTTAGCTCCTTGATCAGCTAAGAAGAGAAAATACTTTTCTTTGTCACGTTGAAGAATCTTTTCAAGGGCTTTAAGAAACTTGGGGTCTTGTTCAGCCTCTCTAATATGAAGTTCTTGCTCATCATCACTATCTATGGGAGTTTTGTTCATGTCTTTGTTCTTATGAGATGGAATTTCCTCTCTATCAGCCATATTGTCATCACTGAAAAGAGGATTGTGACTCACACTAAAAAGAGGACTATCACGTTCACCTTCTTCTTGAATGTTGTGGGTGGGAGTTTCTTGTTGAGATGTTTTTCCTAGTTTGTTGTGTTGAGATCTTGTAAAAATAGGCATATGTAAGAAATCCTAGGATATGATCAAAGGTTACTGAAGGATTTGACTAGGATGCGTTGAGTATTCAATTGAAGGTTGTGGTATATTCTCAAACTCAAGATCTTGATCAAGATTGTGATGTTGAGATAATGCTAATCTTTGATAATAAGCTTGAGTAGCCAAAGGTTCCACAGCGTAATCATTAGTGAATCCTCTAATGTAGTCTTGGTATCTATGGAGAAATGTGCGATAATGGAATAAGACGTGTCGACTCTTATACAAAAATTCTCTGCGGTCTAAGGTTTCTTTGTAACTTAAGTTCGTTTTGGGCTTCTTGATCCTATTGAAGACTGATTTCTTGGTGAACTTGGTTGATTTCCACTTTCTCAACATGGGAGAGAAATCTTAGAGATTCGGGTCTGTGTAAAAATTTTGATAGAAATTCAGAAGCGCTATTATGTTTCCTAAATGCGCTGCAGAAAGAGGTTTATGCGCTGGAGAAAGAGTCAAATGCACTGCAAAATACCTCAAATGCACAGAAAAAGAGCACAAATGCGCTAAAACAGTTCCTAAATGCGCTGAAAAATGTCTCAGATGCGTTGAACCAGCCAGTGGATGTGCCAGAACAGAGTCTAAATGCGCTGCAATTTTTCCTATATGCGCTAAAACAGTTTTCTAAAGACAGTTTTTGACCAGTTTCAGCTGAAGTTTTTCATGTTCGTTTTGGATGATCCTTTATCTAAATTAATGTTCTTGAAAAACACAGCAAACAGTCTGATTTAATTTGATCGTAACCAAGCACAGAATAAGACAAAGCACAACCTAGGTTAGGCCAGGACAATATCCGCTAGATTCCACGTAACCACATATCTGTAGCGTGTGAATTAGAAGCTTGGATGCACGGGCTCCCCCTTACAGTGCACTCTCTTCTCAGGCCAACCAAGCTTCCAACCCCCATGAAACTCCCATGGTGAGCTGATCACCTCTACTACAAACTACGAAAGTGTGGATGCCTTCACACCGACCGGTGCTGCGCTAGCAAATAGAAGGATTTTGGCTTACTACACAAGAGTTTTTAGTTCGGGACCCCCGTTCGAGTGGCCATACATGGGGCAAGAGATTAATCACCATTAAGGTGGCACTCCAGCCTGAAGAGGTTAAGCTCAACAGGGTTTAAGGGAGTACTACTCCGTCCGTATGACACATCCGCACAAGCAACCTTAGGTTTTCCCTTAAGGTTTACATCTATATACCGGTTGGGGGTAGCTTGGCCTTAGCTCCATTGCCGGTTTGAGTTGCGTTGAGGTGATGAAATACAAAAAAATCAAAAAAATGTCATAGGGTGAAAACCTGGCAAACAGGCAGTCTACTGACAGAAAAATAAAAAAAAATAAAAAAAAAGGTCATAGGGTCAAAACCTGGCAAACATGTAGTTTATTGATAGAAAAATACAAAAATAAAAAATAAAAAAAAATCAAAAGGAAATCAGAAAAATGCAATAAATACAGAAAGTGAAAATCTGGCAAACAGACGCTATCTGTAACTCTCCATCTATTAGTTCCTGTTTTGCACTTTGGCTTTTTAGCTTTTCTTATTTCTGCATCCTTTTCTACATCTTAGGGTTATAATCACATCATCCTGCCATCATTTTTCCTAGAGTGATAAAATGTCTTACCATGGCTTGACTATTGTACATATTCCTTTCCGCAAGTTGTGTCAATAAACGGGGCAAAAACTCAACTAGGGGCACTTCACTTTCAGAGCATACTAACACAGCTAGACTAGGACATAGGATCCGATCATGCCAACAATCAACTCACGCGAAACATTATTCGATCATCAAGCCTTATCATGAAACACTTTTCAACAGATACCATATCATTGTCTATTGGATGATCCAAAAATTTGAATAATGTATGAAATAACAGTATTACATATTTGACCAAAGGTTGTTTGATTTTTGATATCATTACTCTGGAGCACACTCAATGATGTACTGAACTAGAGTGGCAAAGAACGAGAATGATTTTTCTTTGTCTGCTATCATGAGATTAACGGCCAATCTGATGCAAATATGTCACAGGACATGATGACCAAAGCAATATCATCGATGACAGTTCCACATTTGCATCAGAAAGGTGGTTAATCTTTGTCTGTTTATGCAAGAAATGCTCAGGTCATCTCGGTTCAATTATACCTCGATGCTTGTGTTCGCTTGCTATATCAAAATTCATGAAAGTTGTACTCTAGTCATCATTGGCGTTAATTTCCCCTCTGATGCTTGTACATACTTCCAACATTCTAAAACATTCTATGATGATTCAAGCAGGCTTATAACAGGCTCAACAAACTGGTTAGTTTCATTTAGTTGCATATTTATTAGATCATTGTATATATCTGCATATTGGATTCACCTCAATATTTTGAAAAGTGGAATGAAAGCATTGACGGTTGTCATGTAGTTCTGAGCTTTTTGTGGAGGAAATTTGGACAGTTGATTCAATTTTCCCATTTATCAATTCATCATTTCATTCATTTTATCACTTCATTTTTATCATTATCATTTATCCTTCATTCTCATTTATCAATTCATCATTTCATTCTTTTTATCACTTTATTTTTATCATTATCATTTATCCTTCATTCTCATTTATCATTTATCATTTCATTCATTTTATCACTTCATCTTTATCATTATCATTTATCATTTCATTCATTTTATCACTTCATTTTTTATCATTATCATTTATCCTTCATTCTCATTTATCATGTATCATTTCATTCATTTTATTTTATCATTCATTTCATATTCATCATTTTCATAATCATTTTACCATGTCATTCATTCATTTTTTTTATCATCATCAATTTATCATGTCATTAATTCATTTTTTTCATTATCATCACTATCATTTATCATTATCGTTATTATTACCATTTTCATTTTATCATTTTATCATTTTATCATTATCAATTATCATTTGTTACTTGTCATCATCATCTCATTATCATCACATTACCATTACCACATATATCATTATCATCATTAGTATCACATTCACTATCTATCATTTTCATTTCATATTATCCACCTATGCATTTGCACCAAAAATTCAACAAATCAACAAACTCATATCTACATCATCACAAATCATTACATCAACATCATCCATTTGCATCATATCATTAAATCATCCTGCATCATAAGATTAGTCCGCAAATATAATAAAAACATATCCAAAATTCATCTCATATCGTACATGCATAAAGGTAACATCCATATCACATCACAAAATGCATAAACATATCATCATCAAAAACATCGCCACTGCATATCATCGCTCATCAAAATAATACAAGTGTCCAATGTCCAATGAAACTAAAAATTTCAAAACTTAATACATGAGACATGATCAAAACTCAATACACATAATAAATCGGTCCCAAACGGCTAACTGGTGGATGCCCCTGAAGGCCCTGGTTCGGAAGGAGGCGGCCTGCCACTAGTCCGTGCATCAGGATCCCGTCGAGGCCCTATAACCTCTCTACCATGTGTCGATGTCCGTGATCGGGTCCTCGTCCTGCTGTGAGATCGGGGGTAAGGCTCTCGACGCTCTGGAGGACACAACTCCTCATATCAAACTCTGTAGTACTCGGCCTCTCTGGCTGCCTCAAATCCCTCGGCAATGGCCTCCTGTAATGAGGTACTCTCTACGGTACCCATAAGCCTCTGAGCCACACCCTCGGCCTCCAGTGCCCACCGTCTAAGGGCATCCCTCTCTGCTACTATCTGTACCTGTACTTGTGCCTGTGTTTGGGCCTGTGCAAGCTATGCCTGTAACTACACTATAACACTCTGAGCCTGAGCTAACTGACTTTGTAGTTGTTCCTGCTGCCCCTAAAAGGTCTGCACCTGACCCTCCAGTGCATCTATCTGTGCCTGCTGAGACGAGGATGACACCCTAATCACTATCCGTGGTCTACCACCGGATCTGGCTCTCCGAAGAATCTGTGCTCTGCCCAGACTGTCCAACCTCTGCTGCCTCTCCTCATCTCCATCATCCCCATCATCCCTGTCATCCAAACTGTCCTCCTCTCCTCCACCTCCGCTCTCCTCTCCTCCATCTCCGCTCTCCTCACTTTCCTCTCCCTCCTCCTCTCCCCCGCCCATAGCCTGCTCTCCACCGGCCATATCCCCCTGTATCCCTGCCCCTGGCTGTGGTGCTACCCCAATCGCCCATGGCTCATCTGGCACTGTAAATCGTGGAAATGGATGCGTATGAAAATACTGTGCATAATCATCTGTCATCCCTACATCCTGCACCTCTGGCCTGTCAGTCCATACCTCGAGCTGTAAGGTGGAATACTCTATATAGGCTGCCTGATATCCAATGCATGGTCCCCAACCTGGATCCCCCTTGCGCCGCCCATAATGAGCAATGCCCTGGGGCATCCCCTGTGTGAATCCAAATTGTCTCAGCACTCGTAATGCCAAAAAACTCTCAATGATAAAGGGGGTCTGCCCTATCATATATCACGGCCTGCAGACAAATGGCATCTCCAAGTGATTAGTCGCCCATGCCTCACAGTCTGTGTAGGGTCTCCATATCACTGCATCGATGTCATCCAAAACCCGTCGCCAATACTCTACCTTGCCCAGCTTCTACTGGACAACTGCACCAGAATATGCATACACATAGGGCCTCCCTGCTGGCCTATCTCTTGTGTAAAGTGGTCTCGTTCAACTGTAATGTGCTCCCACGCCCAGATCTGTAGCAGCGTCACCCCACTCGCCAAGCTAGTGGATCCTCTGTATACAACCTGATGGAGATCATGATACATGTCGGCCAAGACCCAGTTCCCCCAGGAAAACCTCCATGGCTGTGTGATCATCCACTCCAGCATCCTACCCCAACCAACTGCGAATCCCTTCGACCGATGGTCTGGTCCAAGGAAGCCTCCGACAAATGCAGCCAACACAACTAATAAAGCTGGATACCTACTAAAATCCTCCCAGTCTATCCAATAACCACATATGCTCGGATCGCCACATATCCGCTGTAATGCCTCGGTACCACCAATCTCCTTGTGGTCATAAACCACAAGGGCACCAACAACTGGAATCCAAAGAATCTTGTATACATCCTCGGGCATAACACTCATCTCACCCGTTGGCAGGTGAAAGGTGTTATGCTCCGAATGCCATCTCTCTTCCAAAGCGGTCAATAGCCCCTTGTTGGCCCGAATACCTCACGGCATGGCCAACAAAGGTCCCAATCCACAATCCACTATCAACTGTAACTCGGCAGGGGTAAGCTCTCCTATCCGCTCCCAACATAATGGGAACCGCTCTCTAATATGGAGGCTTTTAAAAGCCTCCTATTTTGTTTGATCATCACAAGGACACATCAAATCAGACTCATATCATGTGATCTATCTAGCCAACAAAACATATCAATGACCCATATCAAGTGCTACATCTATCTATCTACATGTCAAATCAATCTACTCTATCATTATTTACTATTTGTTTTTCTTTTCAGGAAAGCAAATTTATCAACACACGAATCATTTCCTATTTGTACTTCAATCATGAATGCAAATTTATATCCTCATTTTACTATTTGGTTTCTATCACAGAAAGCAAATTTATCAAACATCTACTCTTTGTTTTTCAATCGCGAGAAGCAAAGTTATCAACCACAAAGTCAATCAATCATTTTACTCTTTGTTGTTCGTCACAAAGTTATCAGCTATCTACTCTTTGTTTTCTTTCTTGGAAGCAAAGTTATCAGTTCTCTATCAGATTTTCTATCATATCAGCATGATGGTACTACAATCCATATATCTATTGACTAACGAAGCAATTTAAATCATCATTTTTCATAACACATGCATTCTGTGGAAAATTTCTTAAATGCGCAATTCTGTTGCCCATATGCGCTAAAACCCAAATGTGCTAAAGTTTTTCTTAAAAGCGCTAAAATTTTTCCTATATGCGATAAAACTCGGGATGCACTATTCTATCCTGTGGATGCGCCACTTTATCTCTCATATGCGCAACTCTAACAATTTCAAAACCCTAGCCCTAGATGCGCAATTATGTGCCCTAGATGCGCTACAGGATTAACCTAGCCGATTCTCGCCTAAATGCGCTACTCTATCCATCGGATGCGCTAAAGGATCAATTTTTATCCTATTCATATATGCGCTACGGAAATTCCTATATGCACTAAAGAAGTTGTCAAATGCGCTAAAACTTTTCCTAGATGCGCTAAAACGTGCGGAAAAATTGCAATCCGATTTCAAACATTTGAAAAATTGATTCAAAATGCGAAAATTGCAATAAAAAATGGTTGGAATCACTCACCGGTGGTCCATACGCAGCTGGTCTCTAGTATCGAGGCGCTCGCTCAAATCTATGTCGGTGCAACGGGATCTCCATCTCGCTAGGTCACTATCAGAGCTCACTTTTTACTGTAGCAGCAGGGTGAAAATGACACTTCATTTTACCCCTTTTTACCTTATAAGGGTCTTTTAGGGTGGAAGTTAATGGCATTTTCCATTCTTTTTGTATTATTTTTCACTAAGCCATCATAAACACCATCTATCGGGAGCTAAATCAATGTTTCCCTATCATCCTCACCATCATCTTCCGTGATTTATCTCCCGAGGGGGCATCATCGACATCAAAAAATTGAAAACATATCAGGGGCTATTAATTAAATATTTATTATTTAATTAAATTTTCCTAAAGTCCTCTACATATGATTAAATTTAGTTAATTTAATTATATTGTTCATTCATCTTATTTTTTCTTCCATAATTAAATAAATTTATTTTATTTAATTATTTTCATACATCCACTTAATTAATTAAATAAATACATTTTATTTATTTAAATTAATTATCATTGTTTAAATTTAAATTAAATCTTTTGATTTAATTAAATTTAAAAATCTCTTTTTCCTCTATTTTAAATTTCTTCTTCTAATTAATTAAATGTTTCATTTAATTAATTTCATAAAAGTGATTTAATTAAATAAATCTTATTTAATTAAAGGATCTTATGCTTTCTTTCTAAAAACACAATTAGATATTTTATTTGATTGTGAAATCTTCTCATATCATAATTAAATATTTTATTTAAAATGATATCTTCTGCTTTCTTCAAAAATCTTGATTAAAGCTTTCTTCTTATCACCAACTTTCTTCTGCTTTTAAAAGCTTAATTAAATATTTTATTTAATTAAGAAAAGTTCAATGTCATCCACAAATAAATAATTGAATTTTTAATTCATTATTTATCAGCTTTAAATCTTTCTTTTATTCTTTAAAAAAAAAAGATGATTTCTTATCTTCTTATCTTCTTCTCTTTCGTAAAAATAGAAAAATCTTGTTTTCAAGTTTTCTTCTATTTTCTCTTCAGTTTCATCTTTCTTCAGCCATTCAATCTGCCAGGAATTATCACAACCGTCAAATCAAGACAGCCAATCAAAATCATTCAAAAAACTCTATAAATACCTATGTGAATCCAAGCATTGATAATAGGCAATTAATTAGAGTTCATGCATTTAATCCATTTAGTATTCATTTATCATAGCATCATGGTTATTTCAAGCATATTAGTCTTATTCCATATCATAGCTTAAATCTTGCATCATGCATCACATTTGAATCTCGTTCTTTAGGAAGACAGTTTGTTGAGCCTAGCCTACAATCTGAGAACAAAAGTTGGAATCGACAAAAACACTAAAGACAGAGGATGATAGGACGGCAATCGAAACAAGATATTGAGTTTGCATTTACTTACTTTTTTTGCTCTGTTTTGATACAATGTCTTATCGGTGTGCTTAAATAGTATTTTATTTCAATTCATTTACGCATATTATTTTTGATCACACAACTAGTTCTCATTATTTTCCATGCATTTTTTCTTGGGGCAAAATGACCCCCTGTAGTTCCATCATGGAACTCATAAAGTACATTATCAACTTGATGTTGATCAATGCATCTCAAAAGGACACCATTAATGTCCTTCCTAAAAAGAATGTTACCAATCATAACATAAGGAATAGATTGCAGTTTAAAATAGCTTTGTTTAGATTTATTTAAACCTGGTGGATAGTCACCAGTTTGCAAAAAGTGAGTCATATCTTGCACCCAACCTACATTTGTTGTAGATGCATCTGTTGTAAGTCCATTATCAGCAACCAAAACTACCTATGTTTCTGCATTTCCTTCACCTTCAACCTTTGTAGCTAGTTGTTCACACAACCCTTTACCCCTGACAAGCTTTGTTACCTTGATATCAACGTCATACTCCATGACTTTTGTAATCCAACTTTCCCTCATGTCATTTATATCCCTACTTAGCAAGAATTCCTTCACACTAGGGTGAGCAACCATCAAATGCATTTTTCTGTTAGAAATCAGAGGTTTAAATTTCTTCAAGGTTCAGATAGAAGCAAGTACATGTTTCTCTACAAAAGTATATCTTTTCTCATACTCCTCTAAACATTGACTAAAAAAGGAAATTGGCTATTCTAGGCTAGCATCATTCTATTGTACCAGCATTGCAAAAATTATATCAATCCTGCCAAAAGCATATAAAATGAAATCTTTTCAGAAATTTGGGTTTACCAAGATAGGGGTTGTTGATAAGGCCCCTTTTATTACTTCAAAACTGTATGTGGCCTCCTTGGTCCAGCTGAAGTTGGCATTCTTTCTTAGCATTGTAGTTAGTGGTTTCAAAAGATTTGCAATGTCAGGAATAAACCTTCTGACGAAATTGATTTTGCCAAGAAAAATTTGAATCTCCTTTTTATGGTTGGGCAAGGGCAGATCCAAAATGGCGCTTACTCTTTCTGGGTCAATGGTGATCCCCTATTTTGACACAATATGTCCTAAACGCTTTCCTTCATGGACAACAAAGATACATTTTTTGGGGTTGATGGATATACCATACTCCCTACACCTCTCAAATACTTATTTCAAATGTGCAAGGTGTTCATTAGCCTTCTTTGAAAATACCGTTACATCATTAAGGTAAATAAGTACAAGTTTGTGAATCAAACCTTTAAATGCCATGTCCATTGCCCTCTGAAACATGGCACCAACATTGGACGGGCCAAATGGCATCCTCTTTTAAGCTGTGGTGCCCCATTTTGTGGTGAAGGAAATCTTGTACTCATCCTCCTCTTTGACTAAGACTTGGTTATAACCTGAATACCATCAAGTAATGAGAATCTTTTTGAACCAAGAACAATTTTAGAATCTGCTCCATGAAGGGCAACGGATAATGATTCTTTAATGAGGCTTTATTCAGGTCTCTAAAGTCAACACAACCTAATTTCATCATTTTTATTTCTAACCGGGACAAGGTTAGAGACCCATGAGGCATGTTTGATTGGAAAAATGATGTCTCCCTCAATTAGTTTGGTCAACTCTTTGACCATAAGAGGCTCAAGTTAGGGGTTTAAAGGCCTCTATTTCTGCCTAATAGGTTTTGAGTTTGTCTCAAGCTCTATGGTATGTTGGGAAATTTGGGGATCAAAACCCTTTAAATCAGAATATTCCCATGCAAACACATCTTGGAAATCTTGACAAAGAGCTATGAAAGCTTTCCCATCTACATGTGAACAAATTTTACCAACTTTAAGGAGCTTACCTTTGAAAATTTCAAGCTCTTCATAATGTTCTTCTTTGACGTGCATACTATTCTTATTCTTTTTTAGCTGGTCATCCATGCTGAAAATGGATTCCAAGGTGACTAGACCCTTGGGCAGTTTGTTAGACTTCAATTGGATGATCTAATAATCATATTGTTGCTTGAGCTTCTCTGGGTTCACTACTGCAAATTCATCTTCTTGTAGCATAAAGCTCAAGACTTGTTCATTGCTCTCAAAGACTTTCCAATGAACGTTATTATCTAGAATAGAAGGTCTGATAACTATTTTAACATATAGTTGCAACTTTTCTTTCTTGATTTCACTTGGAATATCAACTTGAACACCTATTGCAGCCAATCTATCAACATGCTTATTCTAATCCCTAGGAATAGAAATTAGATTGAAAGCATTAAAATCTTCTATCATATCCCACACCCTGTGTTTGTAGGATTTTAAGACATCATTCTTAGTGACATGCAGACCTCTCACCTAATTGATGATCAATTCACTATCACCATGCACTTGCAAGCAGCCAATCCATCTTTTCCTTTCCCATTCCAAGCCTTGAATTAGACCTTCGTATTCAACAGTATTGTTAGTACAAGAGAAAGCAAATCTAAAAGCAGAGTAGTATTTGTCACCTTATGGGGACACAAGCAATGCATCCCCACCAACACCGTTCTTACTTCAAGAACCATCAAATAACATCTTCCACACTCCTCCTTGCTGATTTGATTGTTGTCCCACCTCCTTTTCAAGGTTAGGAATCACTAAATCAGGTTCGTGCAGCACATAGATGCCCAAACTAGTCTCTTCGATGTTATCATTTGGGCTTTCAATGATATTTTCTACTGCCCACTCACTTAGAAGTGTATATGATATGCTTTTTGCTTGCAGTTCTTGAGCAACAACAAGCTCATCATCATAAAAAATAGCACAATTAGCGTTAACAACACTTGGAACATATGGTTCAATGTGATCCTTAGCAAGTTGCTCAGATTTGATGACTACCTTAGTTCCATATCTTGTTCTAAACACCATATGGGACCAACTTGATGACAAATAACCTCCTGTCTTGGTGGTGAAATCTCTTGACAAACATAAAGAAAAATGTAGAGGTAAGTCAATGACAGAAATGTCTTGGGGAATGGAGAAATTGGGACAAGAATGTAGGGTAAGGCTTAAACCTTTGATAACACCTACGATATTAATGTTTGTCCCATCTAATTGAACAATTCCCTTCTTAAGAGGCTGATACTTCAATCCTAACATATTAGCAATCTGTTTGGGCATGAGAAAACTACTTGCCTCTGAATCCACTATGCAATTGTGAACTAGTTTATCTCCTATTATCAAGGACACATAAAATGGGGGTGGTTTGACATCCTTACTTGGCTGTTTACTATTATCTTGTGGTGTATTTGTCAAGACAACCTTGGTTTGAATTGGTGGTATATCATTTGAAACCCCTACTTCAGTTAAGGTAGATTGTAACAAATCCTTTTGGCCAGGGATAGATAAGGAATCCCACATTGATATATTCACATTCATCTTTTTTATGGATTCAATAATGTTGAAGGATGTGACAACATTTACCTTTTGATGGGTCCTTGCAACAATAGGGTCTGTCTGGAAGTGGGCTAGTTGGGGTTGGTTTCCAAGCTGTCTACCACCAATGCCTTATGGATTTCTTTACAAAATGTGTGTTACATCAAGATTGAAGGTCCAACAACTTCCTTGTCTTTATTTGCTGCTTGTCCAATCTCGAAAGCTCTCTTTTTGGCTCAGGTGTTGGCTGCTATTGGAGAGCTATCACTATTTACTCCACAAAACTCCTCTCCTTGCCAATTCAGGAGAGTTGTGTTACTTGCAGGGAGCTCCTACTCTTCTGATGATTCACCATTAGGCACGCCTTTCACACTTGAAACATTTTGAACCATCAATGCTAGATTGATGACACCATTTAAACACGTAGTATGATGATGGGCCTGGTTACAAGGATAGCACCACTCATATTCTACTACAAGGTTGTTTTGAATAGGTACCATATCTCTGGTTGCACTAATTGGAACTAGATTGTATGGATGAAAAGGCCTTGGATTCAAATTTTGTCATGCACCTTGAAAATTTCCTTGATATGGCTGCTTGTTAGCTTGAAATTATTGTCCTTGGCCTTGATTTTGAGGCTATCAAAGATTGAAACCTTGAAATTTCTACTTTTTTAGGGTCACAAGTTTGTTTCCAAAAGTAGAAAGAAGGTTCTCAATCTTCTGTTGGCTGCTTTTAATTTCCCACAACTCCTGAGATGGTCCTTGGGCAGCAATTTCTTTGTTAAAAATAACTAGTAAAGGGGCTATTTGAGGTGTTGGAAAAGCTGTAGGAGGCTGAATATCAGGGGAAAATGGCATAGGATGCCTAGGGTCAATCCTTCAAACTTGTATTAGGCTATTTTCTACTCTTATAGCTATGTCATAAGCTATTGGCAAGGTATTTCCACCCATAGACTGTATTAAAACAACAATTTCACTATTTAAGGCTCTCAAAAAATAAAGGAATGCATACTCAGCTGGAGGCCTTGTAGGATCTGGAATCCTATCCCACATTCTTTGAAAATGGAAATTGAAGTCTGTCATTCATCCATGAGGAGCCCTTTTAATGTGAGTCAACTGCTCCACCAATGACAACTTGTCATACTTGTCCTCTAATTGCTTGCATAGTACCTCTCCAAATTCATCCCATGTTTTGATGGAATTAAATGCTAAACTCCTAAACCATTGGAGTGCTTTACCTCTGAATGATTTCGTTAATAGCCTCAAGGAAACATTTTCTTGAGTTATATGATGCACCAAACATAGATTTGAAATGTCTTTAATGTGTTCAATTGGTGTAGTATGATCTTCACCTAAAAAAATTGGCACACTTTTAAGAGTAGCCAATGGAATATTTTCATGTTGACCTAATTGAAGTAGGTTGCCACCATTGAATGTCACAAAAACTTGGTTTCTTGGAACAACCATGTTTGGCACAAAGTTTTGCTACCTTATGTGGTTGAAAACTCTCACTACTGGTGGAGTTGAAACTATTTTCCTTGATGAAATAACAACTTTCTTTGTTGGCCTGCCTCTCCTACGGGGTGGTGAAAGCTACAAATAATCTAATGGGACAAAGTTTCCCCTTGTCTAAATTCTTTTCATATGCTACAACACTAATCTATTATAAATTTCCACATTCGGAGCTGCCGGATATGTTGGTGTGACCTTTAAAAGGATAAAAAATTGTTGGTTGCACATCAAAAATAGTAAATTGATGTATTCTTCTAATCTAAAATGACTAAAAGTCCCATCAGGTGTGCCAAAACTATTAGATTCCCAAATTTGTACCCTATTTTCTAAGCTTTTGAATGAACTCGGCAGATTTGGACTAACATGGGACTTCTTTCAGGTTGTGGGTAACTTGTTCGAAAGCAGACCTCCAAATTATGGGCTGACTTCCTCGTTTGATGTCACCTAACTATTAAACTTCTGAGATAAGGGTAAGGATTTGCATAAAATAAACCTAATGCTGAAAAGAACCTAAGGTGATGCACCAAAACAACCTAGACCTGTTAATAGCCTTACACATTTAAATTAATATCTCAAAGCTTGACTCACACAACTCACTTTCCAATGTAGTTCACATCAATAATTTATAAGGAGGTCTGTAACAATGCTTTCAAAAGGAAAATATATTTTCATAGTCAATAACACCACTAAACAACACAAATTATAACCTGTAAACATACATTTTTGTTAAATGGATGTAGGAAAAATGAGACAAGTTTGCAAGGAAAGATGAATTTTCACAAAAACAAACTAATCAACCATTAATGGCATACCATGAAACATGAAGAGAGAAGATAAAAATGTTCCAATTTATTAATTCAAAGTGCTTACTATATAATAGGTCTGTTTGAGTTACAATACAACTCCAAGAAAATAACTCCAAGAAAATAAAACTATCCTCCTATTGGAAAAGAAAGAACTAACTCAAAATGTTCAAAATGAACATACTTAAGCAAAACCCCACAAAAACTCCTCACAAAAGTGAGCTTCCAAAAGATTCTGGTCAGATACAAAAGAAAAGGCCAAAAAAAACCTTCTTGAACCTCTCCAAATTGTCCTCCACATGAAGAAAAGATAAGATAAGTCAATAGTCACACCAAAAATGTGACAAAAATTCCTCCAAAAAGCTTCCCTTCCCCCAAAATTAGTCAAAACAACATCCCACACATTCCTCACCTCTACAAATCATCATTGGTCCTCATACAATACTTGACCACATTCTCCATCATGCAATATGTTTCTTTTGTGAAATCACATGGCTTTAAAAAACATTAAAGATAATGACCTTGTTTAAGTGATTCATAAAACATCACTTAACAATTCACTTTGCAATTCAAGCACAAGATAAGGGACCCCACCATTAATATGTATTACATTTGCATTTAAAAGAAAACTGAAAGTGATTTTCAAATCACTTACATGATATCTTCAAAACTTGGAAACAAATGCAACACATAGTATTCTTTCTAAAAGCCTTAAAAAGTTTCTAAGGCACTTGACTATATCAACCTATCACACTCTACATTTTACTCACACATGTAAATACACATGTTTGCAAGGGCATCATAGTCTCCAAAATACCTGGCCAAAAGGTCAACCTCCAAATTCGTTTGAAAGCATATTCCAAGTCATATGATGTTGGGGAACCACAAGGCATCACATTCATTGCATGACACACTCCATATGTGTTGTTGAGGACTTAACATAAGGTGAAATAAAGGGAAAAAAAACCTAAAGGCATAAAATGCCTAAGTGAATAGGCCAAGTTTTGGCCCCCATTGCATTTACCACATGTTTTGGTTTTTAAAACATGGGATAAAAAATCCCATCAGCACTCAAACAAGGTCAAACCCTAATCAACAAAGATACCAACCATGAGGCAAGCATTTTGTCGGTGAAGAAAATCTGGAACACTCTATTTCCATGGGGTTTGAAGAATACATAAAAAATGGTGCTTCTCTTGGTCGATTCTTAACAATTTTTTGATAAAAATGCATGGAACAACAGGTGAATTGTGAATGTTGCACAAAATTTGAATTTTCCCCCTTTTTAGATGCCATCTCATGTATTTCAAGCGCAACCTGTAGCATTTCCTAAACACTTTGTGTGTCATTTTTCTCTTCTATTGTTTCTCTCCTCCATCAACCACCATGATCAAGTTTGATTGAAGCTCGAAAGGAAGTTTTAAGTGACAAAACCCTGCACATTCCAATGCTTGAGCTCAAGTAAGCTCCCAACCGACCTCTGTATTGTCTTTTTCCTCCTTTATTCAACAAGAAATGCTTGAATGTAAGCCTTTTAATGTCTTTCATTTTGTTTCAAATTGTCATGGCAACATTTAAAACACTTCATTATTCTATAATTTTGAATAAAATCAGCTCTTTTCTATTGATTTCATGAAAATAATGACTCACTAGCTATGACTATGAACAAAAGAAGTGTCTTTTATGTAGCTCGGCTTCACTTCTCAAAACCCTCATGTTGTATTTTTATTTTTTCTTGTATTTCACAAATTTTAACAACACAGATGGGTTTCTTGGACTGTAGAAGGAAAGGACTTGTTGTGGGCTCGACCTCCATTTTTGCAAACTGGGTTTTTTTGTATTCACAATTCTTGCTTCATTTTCACCAAAATTGTAAAACCCTAGTTTGGATTTCCTGTAGCATAATATTTCTATGAATATGCAACTACTTTTAAAAGAAACCAAGTGAGTTTCTTGATTTCTTGAAGAAATTCAGATTTTCTTGTAGAAATGCAAACGGTTTTTGTAAATACATTCTATTTTCTGTAATTTGTAGCAATGTTGTTCCATTTTTTGAAAGCCCGGGTGGGTTTTCAACATTTTGCAGAAAAAGGTCAATTTTAACCATGGTCTGTCATAATACATGAAATGGCTTTCATTTTTTTTTTTTACTCTTGTAGGACATTCTCCATTTTTCATTTCTATATCAGATTTTCATGGTGAGCCCATATGGGTTATTTTTCAATTTGACAAGAAACTTCAAATTTTGTAGCAAAAAATGATTCAGTGTCATTGCACAATGTGGGTATAGTGAAAGCCCCAACTTGTAGAAAAATGTGACTTTTTTCAGTGAGCATCTAAATTGGTTTTGCAATGCACTTCCTTTCTATAGAATGTCTTTAAACCACATAACCCCAAAGTGGGTTTGTCACTATGAATAACTTATGCATTTCCTTTTCTATTTAAAAGCACCATAATCCTCTTTTAAGGATGCTTCCTCACGTTGTTAAACACTCATGGTAACCTCCTTTTAGCTTCAAACGCTTGACAAAACATTACCGTATGCAAATTTGGCACCATGACAAATATAATGGATTAGCTCATGATTCATTCATGCTTGACTGTCCTTTGAGTGCACAGGATAAATGAAGACAAATCTATAGCTTATTGTCTTCATTGTACTAGATGTTCACAATGTTTGAATTTTAAATTATGCTTTTCACTTACTAATGATGTTCATTATGAAATGAATTGTGAATGTAGACTTGCATTAGAATGCAAGAAACCAATAATGAAATGCACTCCCTTTGTTGGGTTCCTTTCTCCTTTGACTACTCTTTAACATGCAAACATTACCATTAAGAATTCTTTGTGACCAATCACTTAAGGCGGGTCTACTAATTGTTCATAAACATTGGACTGTGATACTAGTCATGTCCTCCTTTTCTTCCTACCTTTGCAACTTGAATTGTTAATGTGTGTGGCCACCCCTCATGATTCTTTCATGATGATAATTTCCCTGATTTTGTCTCATCATTGTAATTTCTCTTTTGTTGCCATGGATTTTGATATGGATGCATGTTATCATAATGATGAAAGCCACTTCAACCTCCTACCATTTTATGACTTTCCCTATTGACTATCTCTAGGCACTTTATTCTCTTTACACCTTGATGTGCACTCTTTGTGGTTGACCTACCATTGACATGAATGATATTCTCATTGTGACATGCTTGGTAGGTTGATCTGCCTCTTCGGGCTGTCAAAACCAATGCTCCTTTCCTTACTCTTTCTCCACACTAGAGGTCTGTGACTGGGTGGATGATGTTTTACTAGGATCTCTGTCACTACTCTGGATTCTCTACATTTGTCATTTCTTAATGCCTTTCTTCTAGGTTTCATGTTTCTTGTTAGCAAGTGATTTTATTAAGGCATGTGAGGATGCTCCTTTCATTACATGGCTAT
This sequence comes from Sequoia sempervirens, assembly GCA_007258455.2. Classification (NCBI taxonomy): domain Eukaryota; kingdom Viridiplantae; phylum Streptophyta; class Pinopsida; order Cupressales; family Cupressaceae; genus Sequoia; species Sequoia sempervirens. The sequence goes on from VDFB02075321.1 coordinate 194,537,673, forward strand.
CTATAAGACATCATTTATTTCAAAGATTTCCTTTTTTCTATGCTTAGAGGAATTATTTCCAGAGGAAACAATTTGGCAACCCGCTCACTCATTGGCATAAGTTGATAGCCCAATATAGAGAGTAGAGGACCCCTGTTCTTTGTGTTATGGGATAGCAATTGTATCTTGAGTACATCATATGAGGGTTCCAGTGTTGTCATTTACCTCTTGCAATGGCATGATCATAATAAGCATATTATCTGTGTCAACTAGAGTCGATGTTTCTTGAATGTCTTTTCCTTTTGTTCCTTTCCTTAAACCATCAATCATGCATTGAATGTTATCTGGCAACTTGTTTGTCTAATTCTTGATAGAGAAGGCCTTGAATAGAGCCTTGCACAACTTTAGATTTTGTTTTTTGTTGCTGTCCTAGTTAACGTGCTTGGAATGCTTTCCAGTTTATCATATTCCCAATCTATAAGACAACATATAACTTCATTTATCTCACTTATGAGGGCAACAACTCATGAATTCTTTTACTTTCTCCTTTCACTCTTTCAGGCCATGATCTCACAAGAAGATTTTGAAAATAGATGGCCATGTTTCTTTACCATGAAAAGAATTATGCCCTATTTTGAGTACTCCCCCATACTTGTCAACCTGTAATTTCTCTGATGTATATTCAACTGATCTTTTTTGTTGGTTGGATGTACTCTTCATTGCATGCCTCATATCATAGTTCATTATTCACCACCAAGGTGAAACATGACTCATCTGCTCCATTTTTTGAATGTAGTAACTACCCCTGCTGTCATGTAGCATACATTTATTACTGTAGTCCTTCATGTGACCATTGTAGCATGCATTATTTACTATCCTTATCAATGACAATGACCTTGACTTATTGCATTCATTTTCATAGGTACACCTATGAATGAACACTATCAATTCCATTTGCCTCCTATAGCTCTTGCAAAGGTGTTGTCCTTTCTACTTGTATCATGACCTTGACTCAACCATTGCTCTCTTTCTGGTTATGTGTAATAAATACACACTGTTTCCTCATTTTAATTTTATTGCACATCCACATGTCACCTATGTGGGTGACCTAAAATCTCACCTTTCTATGTGATGTTTGGTTGTCCAATAGGGTTATAGTGAGAGGGGCTTGGCAATATATTGGAATGCTTCCCATTGTTTAAGAGATGCATAATTGAACTTGATGCATCTATGAAGTCACTTAATTCCTTCATAAACAGATCATGGATCTTCTTAAGAAGATTGAAGGACATATCAGCAAAATATGTTGCATCTTTTGAATCTAATAATGAAAGTTGATCAACTGATGTGATTCCATATTGATTTAATGCATTGATAACAGATAAATCTTTGATCAAGTTGCTCAATTTCCTTTTTATTTCAAAGCATGGTGAGCTCTACCCTTGTGGGAGTCACATTTAACCCACATGTTGTATTTAATCTGAATCAGAGCAGTAACTAGACTTTTCCTAAATCTTCACATGAAGCAAATAGTTAGAAAATAAATGCATATGTTGGATGTGTTTGATGACTTTACTATTTCCCAGGACATCCAAGGTTTGCATGCTTATTTTATGCACTTATGGATCAGTTTATACATGCATAGGTAGGTGTGTATATAAGGATTAAGATCTTGCATTGCTTAGAGCCTCGCTCTAATATCATTGTCTTTTTAGATGCTAGAGCTAGGAGCACTATAGAGCTGGGGAGGACACAATCAGCTTTGGGCAGCAACAACAGGGCAATTGGGAAACTTTGTAACAAGTCATTCTTAGGAAATGACTGGTCTTCATTCTTATATGCACATTCATGTGTTTCTTTTTACTTATTCATGTATAAGTTACTTCATATTTCCATTGAATAAGTAAATTTAGTTCCTTGGCTTGTGAGGGATAGGTACACTTCATGATTATCAATAAAAAATCACATTTGTATACATATGATTCTCTTTTCTCATGTGCTATAATTGCAACATTGAAATGACAAAATGTAATCTATTTCATTTGACAATCCTTTTTCCATGCATATTAAACCTAGCAGACTTATGGTTTATCTTTTAAATGTTTAAATGAACAACACAAAAGAATAAACACTAAACCTGATTTCAGCTGAAAGCTATAAATTAGGTAGTAGGAATCTCACAAAATTATTCTTGAATGTGAGCATTGTGAAATTGGATTCCTCTTCCTTCATTCCCCTTTTAGGTGTGGATAGAAGAAGTAGTGACTCCCATTTTCATTGTTCACATTTTGGTGAACCTGACTTTAGAAGCATCATATGAGAACATTTAAATCCTAGAATTAGCTTGCATTGTATTGTTTAAAGTACACTCTAGGTTTTTAAAATTTGCATTAGTGAAAATCTCATTTCGCTTGCATTCTTGCACTTCATTTCATTGAAAAATAGTAAAATTTTGCATTTGCACTTTACATTTGCATGATACAACATAGAACATTTAAGAATCAACCAAAAAGCTCAAAAAACTTAAAGAATCCCCTACTAGGACTAATTCACCATATTGGGCAGCTTAGTCCTAGTGCACATTTTGCATTACTATTTTTAGAATTCTATTTCTAGTTTTAAAGCTTTTGTCTCTTCTTAGTTACTTTTTTGTTTTAGTTCAATTATTTTCTACTGCATTCAAATCATTAGATTTAGCATCATTTAATTTCATGGAAATTATGGATAGCATTAGATTTTTACAATTTTCATTTTTAGCATTAGTTCCTAGTTCATTTAGATCATATTCATTAGAAAATGAAAACAAAAAACCAACAACATCAAAATCAACAATAACAACAATGCTTCAGTTTATAAAAACTATATCATCAAAACCTTTTAGTAGTGATGACTTGGATAAGTTAGACGAGGCTCTGCAGGGCTTCCTTTCACTAAGTTCATCCACTAAGGTTTTTCATGAAAATCCAAAACCTCCCGACGATAATTTACCTCTCAAACCTTTTAGTCATGATGACTTTGACATGTTAGATGTAGCCCTTCAGGACTTCATCTCAAAAAAGCCATCAACTAAGGTTTGTTGTGAGAAACCTGACTCAAAAGACATCAATGTAATTCAACCTCAACTCATCCTTTAGCTACCCTTACATAAGTCTCAACCTTCATCTACACCCAAGTTTACCCTATACTTTACCCACCTAAACATGATATTGTTGCACATACATACAACACTAGAAATAATCCACAACCACAACAACCCACCCCAACACCCTTATCTTTTCCCAATCCCATATTGGCTAGTGCTCCTCATTTACCTCTACATAGTGGGAAGGAGTATGACCTTGTTGAACAACTTAAGAATACTCCTACAAAAATATCCCTTTGGGATCTAATTCAAAATTCACCAAAATATCACACTATGCTTCAAATAGCATTGCAACAAATAGTGGTTCCTCCTGGTATGAATTCAAATGATGTGGTAGCTCTAATCCAAGGAATGAAGATAGTTAATGTAGACATAAACCTCTATCAATAGGAGCTACCTCCATTAGAATTGAGAAAGAAAAATTATGCCTTTATGATAATAGCCCAATTCAATTGAATCAGTATCAAAAGGACCATTTTTTATAATGGATCTACCCTTAATGTGTGAAATGTGAAACTATTAGACTGATTGCGTGTAGATAAATCCAAAATCAAGTCTGATTCCTTATCGATAAGAGGATTTGACAATGTTATCAAGAAACCACTTTGTGTAATTACCTTAACTATTATGGTTGGAAAGGCTACCTTACAAACTTTCATTCATGTTATGCCTCATGACCTTTCATACAGTCTTCTATTAGGAATACCTTGGATTCATGAGATGCATGTAGTACCTTCCACCCTTCATTGTATCATGAAATATGTCTATAACAACAAGGTTTACCAAGTTTAAATAGACCCTGAACCTGAAAGTTGCTTACAACTTGAAAATGGCACAACAAGTCCTCTCAACACATTGATTCCAACATCTAATATAGAACCTCTTGAGATTGACAAATGAGAAGAAGAACCAGTGTCCAAATTATTTGGTGATGATTGGGGATCCTTGGAATTCACACCTTCCTTTATGGGTGAGTATATAATCACAAGAAAAGAGGATGAAAAGAATGAACAACAATTGGTGATGTCCACTCAAAATTTAGAAGAACCTTCACAAGCATGCATCTCGTCTCCTTTGGAAGAAAATACAAGTTACAAAACCATTTTTGATGAGATAGATTACCAACAGCCTCTGAACCCAAAAGAAATGGAACAAATTTATGGGAGAGGTTATGAACTTGTGAAACAATTGGGATATAGTGGTAAAGGATATAGAAAGCATGAATAAGGAATTTGTGTTCCTATAGAACCTAATACACAAGAGACAAAGATTGGTTTAGGATATTCTTTTTCTAGGAAAACAAAATCCCACAATAGACCATCATTAAACATCAACACTATCATGTGCAAACCTTGAACCCATCTTACTATCAAACATCCTGAATTACTTGACTTGAATTCCCCACCATCGTGGGAATATTTTTAAAGTGATGAAGCCTTGAAAAAATGTTAGGAGTTTATGATGAATCCTCTCTTACTCCCCCAAAGAAAAAGGTTACATGTGCTATGATTACTACCAAACAAAAAAATGAAGTAGGAAAAATTAATGAGAAAGACACAAGAATGGAACAATATGATCCTGAATTTCCTAAGTCAAACACACTTCCTTTGGGAGATACAATATATATACCAATGGGCATAGATGATAAAGAAAAAGTCATTAAGATAGGAAAGTTCCTTAATGATGAAGAATAAGAAGACACTACAATATTGCTTGATGACTTTCCTGAACTTTTTGCTTGGAAATACTTAGATATGCTAGGAATAGATCCGAAGATAGTCACACACAATATTGTCCTTATTAAAAATGTTAAGCCTATTCAACAAAAGATACAAAAGATGAATCCTAAAATAGCCTTGCTTATTAAAGGAGAACTTGAAAAACTCCTCGACGTAGGTTTCATTCAACCTATTGATTATTGTCCTTGGATCTCAAACATTGTTGCAGTTGCAAAACCTAACAATCGTATTAGGATGTGTATGGATTTTCATGACTTGAATAAAGCCTCTTTAAAGGACGATTTTCCCCTTCCTAATATCAATATGATAGTGGATTCAACTGTAGGACATGCTTTTTTTCCCTTCATGGATGGATTTTCTAGATGTAATAAAATCTTCATCAACCCACAGGATAAATATAAGACAACATTTAGAACCGTTCAAGGGAAATTTTTTTGGGTTATGATGCCTTTTGGACTAAAAAATGTAGGAACAACCTATCATCAGGCCACAAAATTAATATTTCATGATTCATACATAAAATATTGGAAGATTATGTTGATGAAATCTTAGAAAAATCCTTAACCAGGCAAGACAATGTGAATGTCCTTCAGAAAATCTTTGAGTGAATGCACAAATACAACATGAGACTAAATCCAAAAAAAGTGTCTTTGAAGTAGATAGTGGAATTTTTTAGGGTTTACCATATCTCATAGAGGCATCAAGGTTGACACAAAGAAAATTGATGCTATAATCAACATGCCACCTCTTAGAAGCATTTCTCAATTGCGTACATTACAAGGAAGAATTCAAGCCATATATCATTTCATCGCATCCTTAGCCGATCGAAAATTACCTTTCACACATCTCCTCAAAAAGGATGTGAATTTTAATTGTAATGAGGACTGTAAACATGCTTTTGAGAGTTTGAAGGAATACCTTCCACCTCCTCTTGTTTTAAAACTTGCTATGCCAAACAAACATTCATCCTTTATATAGCCACATCAGCCCATGCTCTTGCAGCATTGTTGGCTTAGCAAGATGACAATGGTAAAGAACATCTTTTTTATCACATTAGTCGAACTCAAATAGATTATGAGAAATGCTACACAACACTTGAAAAACAATTTTTGGCTCTTGTATTTGCTATCAGTAAGTTGTGACACTATTTACTAAATGCAAAAATACAATTAATGATAAAATTTGATCCTCTCAAGCATCTTTTTAATAAAAGAGACTTATTAGGATGTCTAGCTAAATGGGTAATGTTGTTGACTAACTTTGACCTTAAGTTTGTTTCAAAAAAAGAAATCAAAGGTCAAGCCTTGACTAGCCACATAGTTGATGCTCCTTCTCCTTTGGCATTACCAAGCACCCCCTCTTTCCCTAATGATAATGTGTTGACTATTGAACCTAATACATGGGAATTGTATTTTGATGGATCTAAGTGTTGAACTGGCTCTAGTGTTGGGGTTATACTAATACCACCTATAGGAAATCCTATTCCCTTGTCATATTCATTAAATTTCATATGTACGAATAGCACAGCTAAATATGAGGTGCTAATTGTTGGATTGTGTGCTACTTTAATCCTGGGTGTTAAGGATATTAAGATCTTTGGTGATTTGTAATTAGTGATCAAACAAATCAATGGAACACATCAAGCAAAAACTGACAAATTATCAAAATACAAGGATCTCACATTGGATTTGTTACCGAAGTTTGAGTTGTTTACCATTGATAACATCCCATGAAAGGATAATCAACATGTGAATGCAATGGCGAGTGTCACTTTTCTTATATTACCTCAAGATCCTTCAAAATATTTCACATTTACCATTCATCTCATCATGAAACATTTAATGAATGATAAATTGGAAGACGTGTTAACCACTACTCAGGAAGACTTGAGTGAATGGTACGATGTGATATTTAATTATTTGAAAAATGGTACCTTTCCCAAGTTGAAAAAAAAGAACATCTAAGCCCATTTGCACAAGCTTGCATCTAAGTATATCATTCTCATTGATGTTTTTTATTGGAGATCATTCCATGGTCTCTTACTTAGATGCCTAAAAAATATGAGATATCCATAGCCCTTGAGCAAGCCCATGTAGGTGCTTGTGCTGGTCATTTTGGAGGAAAAAAATTAGTCCAAAAACTCATCCACATTGGATACTATTGGAGAAATATGGAACAAGATTGCTTCAATTACGTTAGAAAACACCACAAATGTCAGGAGCATAGCAACTTAACCCATACTCCTACTTGTGAACTTCAAGCTCAAGTTCTGATATGGCCCTTTGTGGTTTGGGGCTTATACATTATTGGAAATATATCACCTCCCTCTTCTACTGGACATAGGTTTATCATCACTGCAACTGCTTACTTTACAAAATTGGTACATACCATTCCCCTTCGATCCACAACAATTGAGGTAATATGTCATTTCATAGTGGATCATATTATTGCTCACTTTGGCCTTCTTTTCATGCTATTTTCTAATAATGGTACTCCATTTAAGAATAATGATGTGAAGAAATTATTAGAAACATTCAACATACAACATATCTTTTCAACACCTTATTACCTACAATCTAATGGCTAAGCTGAATCAACTAATAAGATTATTGAACAAATCCTGAAATAAACTATTAACAAGCATCATAAGGATTGGCATACACAATTACATTATGCGCTATGGGCCTATCACACAAGTGTTAAATATTCTATAGGAACTACACCTTACAATCTTATATATGGTAGTGAGGAAATAATTCCCTTGGAGTTAGAGATTCCTATGTTAAGAATTGCTCTTCAAGGACTTATTGCCAATAGAAACTATAAAAAGTAGCGACTACATCAGCTTAAAATGCTCGATGAACAACACATCAATTCTCTTGAACATCTTCAAGCTTATGGAAAATGGAAACAATGCTATTACAATCTCATTGTCATTCCTTACACATTCAACAAAGGTGATTTATTCCTATCTAAAAATCAACGCAACATCAATGCAAATCCCAATGAAAGAGGAAAATTTAGTCCTAATTGGTTAGGACTGTACATAGTCAACAAAAACTTTGGGCCCAGTGCTTATGTCTTAACAAAGTTAGATGGAACACCTCTTAAGTAACCTATTAATGTTGCATATATGTGCCGGTATTATGTCTAGTCCATTTGATAGTATGAATAATAAAGCAGTGTTGTTAGAACTATTATATTATATTCTCTATGCTTTTGCATTAATTTATTCTTGACAACCAATTATCTGTGTGTCTTGAGCACTAAAGTAATTATTTAATTTATTTTATAGTGACTTTAGGTTTCATACTATTCAAATTCATCTTGTGTGTTATGTTTTAGATGAGGAAAAGTAGGTTTTGATGGGACTTGAAACCCAGTACAAGAAGGTTTTGATGGGACCTACAACCCAATACAAGGAAAATATGTTGCAAGAAGAATAATTAGCAAACCCAACTGCAGCCCATCAGCAAATAGGGGCCTAAAGCCCACAACCAAATACAAACAAGTTTTACCTGGGACCTAAAACCCAAAGGTTTTGAAGGGACCTTAAACCCTTAACCAAGTGTTATGTTAATTTAGACCATGAGGTGTATTTAATTTAGCATAACATACTTAAACACCATGTTGCATCTAAAAGAAACTGTAGTAAGTTTTAATTAGATCGCCTAAGCTTTGTTAAATCATGAAGACATTAATTAATTAATCTTACAAAGGTTATTTCATTAATCACATTACCGTTTAACATTCCACACATAAAGACAAGTAATAAAACATCAAATACTCACACACACACACACACACATATATATATATATATATATATATATATATATATATCAAAAGTTTTATGTACATGTCATCAATATATATAATATCACTGAGGTCTATGGCTATAGACCCCTTGGGATCTGCTACTTTAGTAGTGGTACATTAGGAGATGGTAGTATGTGATCATGATCATGATCCACCGAATATGAGTGCAAATTATAAGCCCCGTATCTATCCTAGGGCCTCTCGATGTTCCCATACTATCTGATCCCTCTTTTCCTATAGTCAAGCTATCTCTACCTCTACTCTCTTGAATTCTGCTAGAGTTCGGGACAACTGTGCCTCTGCTATAGTATCAACTCAATGGAATTGCCTCCTCAAACTATCATATACTACCTATAATCTTGTGAATGGCCTGAGTGACTCTGGGTCCTCATCCACAATGGATGGGGGCACATAATTTGAGTCTATCTCCTCCTCATTGATAGATTTTAGCACTATCTCTACAACTACTTGATGGTAGAGATCCTTCCAATCTCTTGTAGCTCCTACTAGGTAGAAACAATACACAATTAGTACACATAATGATATATATAAAATAGTAAGCAAAAACACAAAGTACATGCATAAATATAATATCATCACCTATATCTCCGGTAGGATGAGAAATACCAACCTTATCTTGTGCAGGGTCATGGACGATGTGCTAGCATCTCCAGGACTATGGGTACTAATGTCTGTTGTGGTTGTTGCTCATGATCTAGTCATACAAATGGGTGAGGGCTATCCTCACTCATGTCAATCCTTAGTTGCTACCTCATCATCCTCGCTCAGGAGTGGCTCCTCCTCCTCATCCTCCTCCTGTCCTCCTTGTCCTCATCCTCCCCCCTCCATCTTGGCCATCATAGTCAAGATCTGCATCCTCATCATACTCCTCATTAATGACATTAGTAAATATGTTTGCAGCCCTATACCATGTCTCGTCAACCCTATCCTCTCTAAAATCTCCCTCATCTAGCAATGGTCCTACATCTCCTATAGGCTCATCGATTAGATTTATGAGAGCTGGTCATGATACTATCCACCACTCCTCATAATCACCTGTGGCACTGATGTCATCCACATCAAAGACTAGAGGCTCATCGTGATCTGAGTACTCAGAGTTACTCTTGACAACATTGTCTAAAGTGAACCATACTATATCACCTGGTCTCTAGGTACTCCGCACTAATCTCCTATAAAAGGGTTGTGCCCTAGGTGGTCTTTGAATCTACCCAAACTATTGCATGACTCGATCGTAGTAGAAGGGGTGTACTACATGATCATTTCATCCAACTAAAAATATTTCTAGCTATAATCTCCTTAATTTCCTCATGTGATCTGTCCAATGAAGTGTCAATTGATAAGGTCTCCACAAGATCTCGTCCTCCTCCATTTGATCAAATCTCACTCTCCAAAAGTATAAATCCTCATATTGCCATAATCATCATAGAGGATAGCCAAAGGCCTGAGGATACCCCATTGTTTCCAGACATAGGAAGCTAGTAGGTCTGGTATAGGTGATATGCTCAAGGAACCAAACCTGTAGAAGTATGTAGTGTACCATATTGTCCACCTCCTAAAACAGGAACCATCCAAGATCATAGTATAAATGCACTAGGATACAATGCCCCAAGGTGTATACTGTCTTAGGCTCTGCCATCCCATGTATCAGGTGTACTAGTCCTCCCTCTAGGTGCACTGCATGCCCATCTGGGATGAGTACCAGTGCCACTATGTGCATCATAATTCATCTCACCACTAGGACTTGTGAGTATAGAAACATCGCAAGATCGATCCATCCTCTCACCTACTCGTCATGCACTGGCCCATCTAGATAATACTACATATCGGCCTTCTACTCGTAAAATGCATGATTTCTCTAGAAGCATACTTGCTCTCCTTGAATAGGAACTCAGAGGATACAATGGACATCCTCTAGAGTAATTGTCATCTCACCATTCGAAAGGTGGAATGTATAGGTTTCTGCATCCCAGTACTTGGCTAAAGCCATCAACATAGCATCATGGTACCTCATGGGGGGCATGAGGTATTCCCAATAAATACCAACAACCTGAAAGTGCTTTGTGTCATCTACTAAAAGTGTGGGGGCTAGGTCTCTAAGAAAGCTAAGTTGTCTACCACCTAAACACTTACGTGAACGGGTCAATACCTATCAATAAAGTAAAAATATATCCTATAAGCAATCTGAAATCTTTAAATTTTACATTATTCATCATAAAAGTGTACTAAAGTCCCTCTAGTATGCTTTCCTAAAGGCCCTAGACACTTTAGAACCCTTTTGGTACACTTCGCGAAGAAACGAGACACTTCGCAAAAAAGTGGGACACTTTGCGAACAAAAGGGACACTTTGCGAAAAAGTAGGACACTTCACAAAAAAGGGGACACTTTGAATTTTTTTTTTCCAAGATCCTAAATTAACCTAGAAATGCATAAAAATCATTAAATAACTACATAATCACAAAGTGAAGGTTGCAAAATTGACTTAACTCGTGTTGACGCTCGTCGTGCGCCACCTAGTCTCGTAGCATGTCTAGTCTCGCCAGCTCGTAGCCCCGTCTTCTCGACATCTTTCACTATTCTCTCATCACTCTCAAGCTACAAGAAGGTAAAATGAAAAGGTAAGTGACGATTTACATCACTTTGAACTCTTTTTACTCTTTTAACTCTTATGTATAAAATTAGGGTTTTTACTATATTCGAGCTCATAAACTACTTTTCTTTATTCAAAACAACATAACGGGTGATAGTGAGCACCATTTTGATGCCATTTGTTATGTTGGAATCATGATTCCGCACCTGACATCGTCAATTGTCTATTGTTATGTGGCATGGTACATGGAAATTACCTACGATATAATTTTCCCTATTTGATGTGGCTAGGTTGCTACCTTGATTCCACCTCCGTAAAGAAAGAGAAATGAAGGGGGCGCATACATCTACCATAAAATTTGATTTCTAGAAGTTGCCATCTACCATAAAATTTTATTTCTAGAAGTTGCAAAAGAGGAATTTTGAGCAACTAATGAATTCATGTTGCAGGATGTGGTTCCTAATGTTGTGGTTTTGCAGATAACTACATTGAGGGCTTCATTCTCCCATCTTTTGAATGACTATCCTTTATGAAATAAAATGTACTATTTAGAGTCATTTAGCTTGCATATGCACATAGAGTCATATGGGCACTAAATTGGGGGTTAAATGTGGACACTAAAATTGTACTCCCTTCTTGGAGAAAGTATAATCCTTTGTCTAATTTGGTCTTATTTTAGGTACCCTTGCATTAATCATCCTTTAAATCAGCATTTATAGGCCCCTAAGACCCATTATTTTGGACCTTGAGGCATATTCCACTCACGAATCATATAAATCCTGAAAAATAACATTCAAATTATTCAAATTTCAAAAAAACCACCTCAAAAATCTCTGGTGGGACTAAGTTGCCTAGGGTGGCGACTTAGTCCCTTTTGGGCGATTTTTCAATTTTGAGTAGGAAAATCACCAACCTAATTCAAATTTCTGATGGATGTTGGCCTATGAGGTCTAAATAATGATTTAGTAGGTATTGATTCCTATAAATACAAGTTTTTAGGTCATTTTTCATAACATCTAGTCATTTTCAACAAACAAATTCAAGAGTCAAGTATTGAATATCTTTCACAAGAAGATTCATTAGTCTATCTACAACAAAGTTGAAGCTTTAGGACATCATTCAAGGGTTTTTGCAGGTCTTCAAGGTCAAATTTTATCCAAGATATTGCATTGGGTTGATCATGGATGCCTATGGAGAATCATGAAGAATTGTAGGTTGGGGAGATGAAACTAGCCATCAAGCCAAGCCTAAGGACTTGCTTTGTAAGTGATTTCATCTTCCATCTTCTCTCTATTTTTAGCATAATGAAGGTTTGCATGTTATTAATATTCATTTCTAATGTTATTTAGGGTCTCTTGGAATGAGTCTTGCATCATTCTAGTTTCATTTATGCATCTTATTCTTGCATGTTAGAATAGGGTTGCATCTTGCTTACGATTTCCTAGTCTTAGATGCACTTAGGGCTAGGGTTTTCCTGCATATTTCATTATCTCTTTCAAGGTTTAAATACCAACTAGAGGTTTGACTGAGGAAAAAAATCCCATTAGAAACCAAATTATATTCTATTTTTCAGGTGTTTTCATAGAATATGTAATCAAAGGAAAATCAGTTTGTTAAATGATTAGATCAAACAACATTAAAATCCAATGATATAACGAAGCACAATGGAAATCAAATGAAAACGAAAGAGAAATATATCACCAAGAGTCTCCATCTTCCATGCTTCACCTTCGTTACACCTTCTTGCTTGCTGGAAATGTGTTGCCCTTAGATTCGTCTTCTTGAGCAATCTAAAATGCCTAAGCCCTACAACAAGATTCGAAGGATTTGATATGCCTATGACTATTGCCAATGCCTATGTCTATTTCTTAAAACAAATGCCAATATTAATCAAATGCCTATGACAAAATATGTGAAACTAAGTAAACGAATGCCTATAGTAATTACGTAAAATGTCAACCTCTCCCAAAAATGAGAAGGAAATGGCATTTTATAGAAAAGGCCATTTCGAACGGACAGACGAGATAAATCAATGAAATGAACGATCCAGATTACACTTGAGAATCCCTAATTAGGGTTAGGACAAAATCTTTAATCGAACGGTCAAAATAAAATCGGTTCGACGGTGGAGAATAAATGAGACAAATTAATTAGAAAATAAAGATGTTCGAAAAATCAAGAAGGTAAGATTGCTTGACTTGCAAGATTCAAAAAATAAAAGAGATAAGATGTGGACTGAAGATAAGATTTGGAAAATCAAGAATCTACCCGATTGCTTGATTTTTGGAAGATTAATTACTAATTTGAATTGAAATAATTCAAATTATGGATTTTGAGAGATAATAAATAATCTTTTTTCAGATTAATTATCAAAAAGGTCTGACAGTTAGGATCGACATGACATTTTAAATAATTTAATTTATTTAAAATGAGAAGAATATGAAATTAGCAATTAAATAATTAAATTTAATTATTTAATTTAGGAGATGAGATTAATTAATTAAATAAATTAAGCAATTTATTTAATTAAGACGGTTAGTGACGTATTAAATAAATAAATAAAATTTATTTATTTAATAATCAAGGATAATTAAACGCAGAAAGGGAAATTAAATAAATTAAGAAATTTATTTAATTAAAGAAAGACTTAGACAATTAGTGACATATTTAATAAATAAATTAAAATTTATTTATTTAATAATCATGAAGAATCAAAGGACATGAATTAATTAAATAATTATGAATTATTTAATCAATAGTTGAATGTGGACCAAGGACATAATTAAATGTCATAATTATGCTAGGACGAAAGTGGTAAAAATGAAGCTTGCAGGCCTAGGTCATTTTTAGATGTCTACATTTTGCCCCTCTTTGTCATAATGTCGCTTGTCGCATTGTGACAAAGAAAATAAGTTGAAAAATGCCCCAGTGCAAAATAAGAGAAGGAAGAATGACGAGGAGGGTTACGGTATGCCCCCTCGAGAGGACAAACGGGTTCCAAAAACATGGTTGTGCTCTCGAAATTGATGAGAAGACTAGAATATGAAGAGACATAAATTTTAGTGCAAAAGACATGAATGCAATGCTTAAATGAGATGGGTGAGAGAAGATGACAAGACTAAAGAAGATGCATGTTAGTTCCTAGACCAAATCCTTCAAAACATTGCCATAGGACTAATATTTATTGCTCTTAATCATCATTGGGTGGTAAAAATGACACAAATGGACAACAAACACAATGGTATGACGTAGACCAAGGTGTGCAAGGTCATCCATTTGAAAAACAGACAGTCACATACAAGGAATGTCCTAACTCATACTAAGGGCGAAGTTGCCCCAGTCTTTTTGTCAAGACAATCCACAAGCAGAAAAAGACAAGGACAAATCATGGAACGTCGTTGCTTCTCTAAATCCTGTTTCCAGGACATCCTTGAGAAACTAGTGACATGATTGCCAAAATACAAAAATAAAGTCCCTATCATGATATGTCGTTGCTTTTCTAAATCCCAGAATCAAGACCTCGCTGAGAAGCTAGTAGTCATGCGCGTCAATTGTCATGCTACTTCGCTACTTCTCTAAATCCTGCTTAGTGGGATCTTGTTGAAAAACTAATAACATGATAAAAGATTAAAAGACAATTGTCAAGTGTTTGCCAAGTGCGTCCGGATGTCGAGTGCATTGATGTGTCAATGTAAATTTAAATGATGCCAAGATGACAAATGCCGAAGGTTGCCATATTCAAGAAGGACACATCCTAAAACACCAATGTCAGAGTTTTGTTCTTCAGAAGGACACATCTGAAAGAACGTTGTTGTCGAGAGGAATGATCCTTAAGTGTCAGAAAGGATCCCTCAAAAATGTCAGATGACAATGCCAATTCCTAGGAAGGACACATCCTAAGGCATAAATGACAGAGGTTATTCTTCAAAAGGACCCATCTGAAAGGTAACCAAGGGTTGATAGTTTGACTCGTTGCGATAATTTGACTTGTTTTGACTAAGTTTGACTTGTTTTGACTGAGTTTGACTTGTGTTGGCCATATGTCGATATTGTCATGATGATATGTGCCGATGAGATTGTCTTGCTATGATAATGATTGTCATGATGAGTTTTGTTCATTTGGGAAAGATTCATGTTGTCTTGAAGACTTTTTGATGTGTGTGCTAGTGTAGTGCCATGAACCCTAATGGACTGACCTAGTGCGGCCTCGGGGGCTCATCAATAGAAGGTCTTGCCTACGTCATACACTCAGAGACCTCGTAGTTCGACACGACCAATGATTTTGTCTTGATGACCAAAGATTGCGTCATGATTTTATTTTGACAAACCTAAAAGGACTGACCTAATGTCTCGGGGACTCAAGCATGAGTCTTGCCTACGTAGCAAATGCGCAGAGACAACGTAGTTCAGACAGATGACAAGGACTGATTGACTTGATTGACTTTGATTAGAGATGACAGTGCACTTGTGTGCCTCGTGCAGTCTAATGTTTTGTTTGGTTTTCTTTAGGACATTTTATGATTTTTAGGTCTTTTTCCAAGACATTTTGCGATGTTTTTGATCTTTTTTTAGGACTTTTTATGATGTTTTTGCCTTTTTTCAGGACATTTTGCGATGTTTTTGGTCTTTCTTCAGGACATTTTGCAATGTTTTTGGTCTTTCTTCAGGACTTTTTGCGATGTTTTTGGTCTTTTTTCAGGACTTTTTGTGATGTTTTTGATCTTTTTTCAGGACTTTTTATGATGTTTTTGGTCTTTTTTCAAGACTTTTTATGATGTTTTTGGTCTTTTTTCAGGACTTTTTATGATGTTTTTGGTCTTTTTTCAGGACTTTTTATGATGTTTTTGTGATCATACGTGTTGCATGCATGGTAAACATTTTGCCCCAGTCAGGTCTAAGACTTGGCCACTTGCAAGGGATAAGGACAGGATACTGTTGACTTGCTAGACGGATAGTCGTCTGGACCTGATGTCAATCATTTAGCTACTATGACAGGTCGGGTAGGATGTGGTGGCGATTTGCGGAATAGCAGTGAAGATACCTTTCCTCCTAAGCCAAGTTTAGACAAAGTGACAGTAGATGGCAGAGCAATGATTGATTATGCATGGCGCCTGTTTGCCAGGTTTTCACCATGGTACTTGTCAAGAGTGCCTGTTTGCCAGGTTTTCACTATTGAACAAATCATTTTTCTCTTTTCTATTTTCATGATTTTTTTATTTTTTTGGTGTCACCAAGACACCTGTTTGCCAGGTTTTCATCAGGGTGATGATTTTTATCATTTTTCAATTTTTTTTTTTTAATATTTTTTTATGGCTTTTAGCTCCATCCTCTGATGCTATGCGTAGAACTTTCGGAGATGCAAACTATTGATGGGTTCTGTCAATTGTTCCCCATCTGGAGTTACCAATTGATAAGCTTCGGAACCAAAAGAAGATATGATAATATAGGGACCTAGCCAGTTTGGTTCAAATTTTCCTGGCTTTTCTCTGTCTGCTTGGTTCTTGGGATTCTGCATTAGAATCAGGTCACCAATGTCAAACTTTCTGACCATAACCCTTTTATTGTAGTTGCGACAAAGGCGGTTCTGATATGCTTGGAGATGATTCAGTGAGTTTTGTCATCTTTCTTCCAACATTTCCAGCTCATGTAGGCGTGATTGTCGGTAGTCCTCTTCATTAGTAAGACCCTTCAAGGAGACTCGTAGAGAAGGAATTTCGACCTCAATGGGTAAGATGGCTTCAGCGCCAAAGACCAGGGTGAACGGGGTGGCCCTTGTAGGAGTACGAATGCTAGTTCGATAAGCCCACAGAGCAGGGTTAAGTTGTATGTGCCAGTCACGGCCAGCGTCATTGACAGTCTTTTTTAAGATCTTGACAATGGTTTTATTTGATGCCTCAGCTTGGCCGTTTCCTTGCGGGTAGTATGGAGATGAAAAGTGGTGTTGGATATGGAATCATTCACATAACTCACGTACGTCTTGGTTTTTGAACGGACGTCCGTTGTCAGTGATGATTGACTGTGGAAGGCCATACCGGCAAATGATGTAGTTAAGGATGAACTTTGATATTTGTTTGCCAGTAATATATGTCAATGGGATGGCTTTGATCCACTTTGTGAAATACTCAGTGGCGGTAATAATGAATTTATGGCTGTTGGATGAGGCTGGATGAATCTTACCCACGAGGTCGAGTCCCCATTGAGCAAAGGGCCAAGGAGAAGTGATGGGCCGGAGTTCTTGTGCTGGAGCATGGACCAGGTCACTGTGTATTTGACATTTGCGACAAGTACTGACATATTCAATTGCATCTTTTTCCATTGTCGGCCAATAGTACCCAAGTCTTGTCAGTTTCTTAGCTAGCGTAGGACCACTTGAATGAGATCCGCATATACCGTCGTGTACTTCTCGTAAGGTCATACATGCTTCATCGGTGTCAAGACATCTAAGGAGGGTATCGTCGAAACTACGGCGGTATAGGGTGTCACTAACAATGGCATACCTTGCAGATTTTCTGATGAAGGACTTTCGTTGGTTATTCGACAGGTTCGGTGGGAGGGTGTGAGATTTTAGGTAATCATAAATGTCTTGATACCAAGGAGAGTTGGGACCAACAAGTTCACAAACCATTTCTGATTCTGGGATATCATATGCCTGTATCAAAAGCTGCTCTACTAAAAATTCAAATTGTGGCACATTTTTAGGGATGTCCAAGAGAGAACTAATAGTAGCCATTGCATCAGCTGCCTTATTCTATGCCCTGGGGATTTGTTCAAAAGAAATCAGTTGGAAGTACGTCCGAAAACTGTCCACCATCCTCTTGTAGGGAAGCAGCTTCTCATCCTTTGTTTCATAGTCATCATTCACTTGGTTGATTATTAACTGGGAATCCCCGAATACAAGCAATGTTTGAATTTTCCATTTGATTGCTAACTTGAGACCTGTGACCATTACTTCATATTCAGCAATGTTATTTGTACAAGGGAAAGCAATCCGAAATGATTTAGGAATTGAATCCCCCTGTGGTGTGATAAACAATATTCCTGCGCCCGAGCCATGACCAGTATGAGACCCATCAAAATACAGTTTCCATGGTGCTGCCGGTTCCGCATGAAAAATGGACTCATCAGGAAAATCAGTTACTAATGGATGAGTGGCTTGAATCGGTGCATCTGCTAGTTGATCTTCTATTACTTGCCCTTTTATTGCCTTGCACTCAATATATTGTATGTCATACTCGCTTAGGATCATGACCCATTTTGCCAACCGACCTGTTAATGCTGCTCGACTTAGTAGATATTTCAATGGATCAATCTTGGCAACCAGTTGTGTCTGATGACTGAGCATATAGTGTCTTAGTTTTTGGGATGCAAAGACAACAACGAGGCATGCGCGTTCAATGTATGTGTAGTTCAACTCATAGCCTATCAGCGTGCGGCTGATGTAATAGAATGCCCTTTCTTTTCCTTTGTGATCATTTTGGGCCAGCAATGCCCCCAGTGCTGAATTAGTAGTTGAGATGTATAGAATCAAAGGCTTTCCATGAATGGGCGGCATGAGTACTGGTGTTGATAGCAGGTAATCCTTGATTTGCTGGAAGGCCTCTTGACATTTATCCGTCCATACAAAGGGGACACTTTTGCGTAACAAGTACTGGAACGGGTGGCACTTATCCGCCAACTGAGCTATGAAACGGCGAATAGATTGTACTCTACCCTGCAAAGTTCTGAGTTCACTGATTCCTCTGGGCGGAGGCATGTCTATAATTGCTTTGACCTTTGCCGGATCGACCTCTATGCCTCTTCGGGAAACTATGTATCCCAATAGTTTCCTTGATGTGACCCCAAAGACACATTTCTTAGGGTTTAGCCAAACTTTGTACTCTTCAAGTCTCTTGAAAATTATGTCAAGTACTCTCAAATGATCTTTCCTAGTTGCTGATTTGGCCAACAGGTCATCTACATAATCCTCCATTATATTGTGCATCATGTCATGGAAGATCGTGGTCATAGCCCTTTGATATGTGGCACTTGCGTTTTTGAGACCAAAGGGCATGACATTCCAACAGTATGTATCCCATGGGCATGTAAATGCTGTTTTGTGCTAATCCTCAGGAGCAATGCGGATTTGATTATATCCAGAGAAACCATCCATGAGGGATAGCATCTCATGTCCTGCGGTTAGGTCCACTATGATGTCAATGTTGGGCAAAGGAAATTCATCCTTTGGACATGCCTTGTTTAGATCTCGAAAGTCTGTACATACCCGAATCAGCCCATTTAGTTTTGTCATTGGCACTAGATTGGAAATCCATTCAGCATAATCTATAGACCTTATGAATCCGGCATCCAATAATTTCTTTAATTCAGCCTTGACCAATAGAGCAACTTGAGGGTGCATTTTGCGCAACTTCTGCTTGACTGGTTTAGCATTGGGTAATAGTGGCAGATGATGCAGAACCAGTTTAGGGTCCAATCCTGGCATGTCTGCATAGGACCATGCAAAGTTGATTTTCAGTTCTGCAAAGAATTTATGAAATTCTGGTTTCTCTTCATCGGTCAACGACGCGGCAAATAGGACCATCTTGGGGTCTTCTACAGTTGAAATGTTATCCTCTATTATGTCCTCAATAAGCATGGCTGATTTCTCCTGTTGCACGGGGAGAATGTCCAGTCCTCCATCTTTGGGTGCCTCAGAGAGGTTTTCACCCACAGATACGTCCTTTATTTTTACTATTTTATCGTCAAGAGGTGCCTTTCGGTTTTCACCTAGAGACATTTCATTTTTTGCTTTATTTTTATTTTTGCGACTAGAGGACTAAACAGTCTCGCCGAAGTATGCAGTGCAGTCTAAATCAATAGCAAATCCTGATTTGTGGTCCCCACTGGGTATGCCTTCTCGTAATCCCAGGAATTCGGTAATGGCTTCATCATTTTGGAATGTGTCCAGAACTGGCGGTCCTTGTTGGTCCCAATCGACTAGTTCAGGGTAAACTAAAGAGATGCCATCGTCAAGGCTAGTGAATTGGGGTGAGGATGCGGACAACATGCAGATGGATTCGTTGATATTGTAGATGAGGTTATCATCATCCAACTCTACATCGGACTCTATCCAATATTCTCCTTCACTAGTGTCATATTCATTGTCATAATAAGGAGTGAAGGTTTTAGAGCCCTGGTTATCAATGTCGTCTGACACTTCAGATAGATTAGACTGAGGGGGGTCAAATGATGGCTGTTGTGTTTTATGAGAAGTGTTACTAGGGCTTTGACTATTTGGTGCCTGTTCAATTTTGAATGTTTGCCAAAATCATTGTTTAGAGGTCAATTCCCCTGGTTCGACAAACAAATCATCAAGACAACAGTCACTTAGGGATCGTTCTGAGCCAAATTCCCACTCGTGGGAGTCAGTTTCGGTGAGGGGTTCCCTAGTAGTCTCGACACTGTCAGAAGCATGTACTCGCTCATTTAAAAGTCCAGAGGTATGTCGATCGCCATTGGCAAGTGATCCAAACCCTAATCCAAGATACTTCAGAATTTGAAAAGTTTCTATGGGTTCCCTTAGGCCTGTTTTGTCTTTTCCTAGGCCACTAGTACCATCGTAGCCTTTAGCCTTCATGAAGTCATAACCTTTGCCATATATTTGAACTGGTAATGGGGGTAATGTGACCGTATCCTTATAGATCCATCCTGTGATATCAGCAAGGTCTTCCTCACTCATGTCTCCCCACTTGATAAAAACTGTATTCGGTGGGACTATGAAGGTTTCCTGAGGTTCCATTCGGAAACATGGCCGACCATAGTCCTTGGGAGATCTAGGCATTGTTGTGATGCTGTATGCTGTGTGCAGTTTGAATTCTCCGCAGCCAAGGTCCTGGATTTTGACAGTTGATTCAGTCTTAGGGTTGGTGGAAGGTGGTTGTATGGCGGAAGACGTGGATGGAGCGGATGTGGAAGATGACGTGAGTGTGGAGGGGTCGATGTACTTGGATGACGAGGAGCCAGGTGCTTCTCGATTAATAGGTACTCGATTTTCGGAGATACCCCTTAAATTGGTACAATATTGAAAAGGGTCGGGGTCTCCGTATATGGTGACTTCTGTACCGTCAAAAGGAAACTTGAGGCATTGGTGGTATGTTGACGGAACAGCTTTTAAAGCGTGGATCCATGGACGGCCAAGTAAAATGTTATATGGTAGTTCCAAATCTAGGACCTGGCAAGTTGTGTCTACAATGACTGGTCCCACTCTGATAGGGAGAGAGATAACACCCCTTGAAGAGCGTTCCTCATCATCGTATGCTTTGATCACTATGCTTTTCGTTGGGTCTACGCATGCATCAGAGAACCCAAGAGCCTTAACCAATTTGAGGGAGCATATATTCAACCCTGCTCCGCCATCTACTAAAACCCGTCTAACTTTGTGCTTGTGGACAAAAGTTTCTATGTGTAATGCGTCATTGTGGTTGGTTTTATGTGATGAGTAGTCTTGATCCGAGAAGGTGACATGGTGCGGCATGGTGAGATATCCCACCATAGTTTCAAATTGATTGACATCGATGTCCTTAGGGACCGACGACTCTAGGAGAGTTTTATCCAGGATTTCTTTGTGCGCAGGAGAGATACGAAGCAGCTCAAGGATAGATATTTGCGCGGGAGTCTTTCCTAGTTGGTCAATGAGATTGAACTGACTCTTGGGTTTCCACTGTTGTGGGGTTGAGATAGGTTTTGGTTGTTTAGCAGGTTGTGGCTGTTTAACTGACGGGCCCGGTATAGTGATCTTGGCTTGTCTAGGGGGCGGTGGACCAGCTATAGTGAGCTTGCCACTTCGCGTAGTGGCATTACACTGTGGTGCTCTCTTGACCGTAATAGTATTGATGTAGTCATTGTCAGTTCTGACATTATTTATTATTGGTCCACTAGAATAATCGTACTTGGCTCGGGCGAAGTTAGCTTGGTTCTGTGAACCTGAAGTGGAAGCATTATGGGAACCATGATCCTGCAGTGGATTTTTGTGGATAGTGTGATCTGAGTTGGAGTTGAATTGCGATCCACCCACTTCAATGGTGCGATTTTCGATAAGGTCTTGTATAATGTTTTTCAGTTGTCGGCAGTTAGAGGTTGTATGCCCCTTGGCTCGATGATATTCGCAAACTGCATTGTCATTCCACCATGCTGGTTTGAATTGTCTAGGGTCATAAGGTTTGATTTTTGGAAGTTTGATGACCCCATGCTGGATGCATTTCTTAAGGACTTCTTCAATGGGTTCACCTAAATTGGTGTATGTGCGACCCCTAGGAAATTGTCTCATTTGACGATATTGTCCTTGACTTTTTTGACCACTTTGATTGTTTGAAGAAGTATTGGGAAGAGGTGTCAATGCCGTTGTTGGTCTGTTTTGTTGTTGGACCCCTTTCAGGGCCAATACAGGACTTGCAGTCTTGGCGTCCACAAAACCGTCATTTGTAACATGCTTATTTTTGACCCAATATTTGTTTTTGTCAACCGGTGGGTTGGTGTTCGTGTTTTTGGGATCATATCTCAGTTCTCCCTTTGCGATAAGGGCTTTCTCAATTTGGACCCCATTTTCCACTAATTCTGTGAAGTTTGTGCAACAGTGTATTTGCAATGCGAATTTTAGGGGTCCTAGAAGCGTTTGGACAAACATGTCGACTTTTTCCCTTTCAGGAATGTCAATGTGGCATCGACTAGCAAGGCTTCTCCATTTTTGAAAAATGGAATAAATGTCTCACCCGAGTCTTCTTGCGTGAGATTACACAAGCTAGTAATAGAGGTATCCATGTCAATGTTGTACGCGTAATTGTGTATGAATTTTCGTTTGAGCTCATCCCATGTCTAGATATCTTTTTGAGTTGAGAACCATTCAAGGGCTTGACCTGCCAAACTTTTGGAAAAAAGTCTCATCAAGTATGTTGGTTCATAAGCGATATCCATACAGTTGGTTGCGAATTCGCGAACATGTTCGATTGGATTTGTCTTGCCTCTATATTTCGTGAAGTTGGGTGACACGTATCCTAGTGGAAATGCGGGCATACGTAAGTTCGTGTCAAAAGGGTATACATCCAGGTCATATGATATTTCTGATTTCCTACCTGAAATGTACATGTTTTGCATATTTTTCTCCATATCTCTCATTCTTGCTTTGAGTTCATCTATGGTAGGGTCATTTACGTTTCCATATGTTGGGTTGCCCGGTACACCATGTGTTCCTGTCTGGTGTGCGTGAATGTTGGTGTACTGTGGTGGTATAGATTGTTGCGGTACGTATGACGTGTGCTGTTGGTATTGGAAGTTGTGATTTGGTGCATGTTGATGAGTGTGAATGTTGGATGAGTATGTTGGGATGTGTCCCCCAGCCATGTGTGTCGTTATTTGGGGGATGTTGTGACCATGTGTGTTATGGTGTATCAATGATGTCATGGGTTGTGTTATTTGACCACCTTGTGTAAATTGCTGATTTTGCACAAGGGGAATGTTTGTGTTTGTACCTTGGGAAGCAATGACATTTGACTGTGTTGTCGTGTTGACATTTTGTTGTTGTCCTTGAATAAAGATACGTCATGTGGCTCCTCCCAAAGGATTTTGTGAAATACCACTGGATGGATGTGTCAAAGTTGTGTTCGTGGAAGTAAATGAAGTTGTCAAGGGGGGATTGTTGTGACTTGATGATGCCCCCATGGCATTTATTGTCGTGGCATTGACTGTCGTGGTATTTGTTGTGGTCCCAAAAGAAGTATTGCTTGTAGTATTTAGAGGTTGACCACTATGAGACATTTTGTTTGCGTTGTTGGCATTGGGGTCATGAAGTGTCAAATTTAGTGTGTTGATGTCAAATCCTTGTGGTAGCTTAGCTCCCTCGCTCAAGAGCATAGCTACGAATCTGTCTCTGTCCTGACGAGCTATTGTTTCAGCAAGCTGATATACCTCTGGGTCTTGTGTCAATGCCTCTATGTTTTCCTGAAGTAATTGACCATTTTCATCTCTTTGCAAGTAGAGTTCGAATGTATTGTTTACTGGAGGTTGATTGTCTTGATTGGTAAATGGATTGTAAAAGGTCCAATTTGGGTCATGTGGAGGACTGTTGACACTAAATGGGGGGTCTTGCCTAAAGTTTTCCATTTGTCTCTTTTGTTTTTGAAGTCTGATTTCAACCATGAACTAATTTTTCTCAAATTGGAGTGACAACTAAATGCAAGTATGACACTATGTGAAGTCGAAGGTTCAAAATGACGACTTTAAAATGATGACTGTTTTTGGATTTTTATGAATAAGGTATGCGATGTGCATGCAAAGTAAGACAAGGTTATCTAAGCTCTTCTAAGCTAGAACTTTGTTTTCAATTTCGACTGCTAAAGGACTTTGTTGGAAATGACAAGTTGACTAGGTCTAAATGACTAGTGAGTCTTCCAAACTAGACTTTTGAGTTGGAAGAGATCTCACAAAAGAGGACACAATGACTAAAAAAGGTTTTTGATAACTTAGTCCAAGAGGGTCTAATGTCGAAAACAATGTTTTTGCAAAGGTGTGCTTAAGATTTGCCTAATCCTAAATATGCAAGTATGGACCTAGGGACAACGTAATGCTGAATGTATGCAACGAAAATGAATGAGGTATGAAACCTATGGTGATTAATGCAAACTAATGGTCAAGACTTTGAGCAATTTCAAGTTTGGTTTCTGACAGAGTCTTCTTGGTGACAGTTTTTGACAAATAGTGGACAAGTTGAGGACCTCAAGTCTCGAATGTGAAGTTTTAACTTTTTAGTTGCATCTTGGATATGCAAATGCGTTTCAGTAAACTCGAATGTGATTGATCAGAGCGATTGCGCTTCAGACATTTAAATGCAGTTTGATAGATGCGAAAAGTTTGTCTTGTTGTTTTTGATGGAAAATTTGGTCTGTTTGATGAAAGTTTTGTTTCGAACTATGATAAGACTAGAAAACACTTGACAAACACAGCGTTTTGAATGTAACCAATCACACATGAAATAAGCACAATCCTAAAAAGGCCAATAGGCCAAGGGTTTGTATACTTGGTATAGCCCACCGATATACCCCAGATTGGTGATAAACACCTTTCCTTCTCGAGAGCGGATAGCTTAGAATTTTGGTGGCATTGGCTCCCCTCCACGGCTCATTAACGTCATTCGAGCACACCAAATTCAGATTCTTTGGGTAGTGACATCCCAAGAATTGCTATCTCTACTCAAGGGGATCAGTAGTGAGTGTCTTTGGGCATGATACTGTACCCTGCACTATACCAAGCAATGGCCAATAGAATGGTTGGACACTAAGACAAGAGGTTTTTAATTCGGGCATTCCGTTCGTGGGGCGAGATCCATGTGGCGAGAGTCCCCTTTCGGATCCATCTCGTCGGAACCACGCTCGTGATTCTTGGGCTTTCCCCAAGAACCCACTTTTATATACCGGTTGGAAGTCCCTCGGTGTCAGGGTGCTACCGGTTTGAGTCGTCCTGGGGTGAGTACTTTTTCCCACCAGAACAGGCTCAAGTTCTAGAGTCAGTAACCGTTTCTCTTACACCCAGGATCGCACGAATGCGCAAGGGGAGAGGATACTCCGATATACCGAATCGTGAAGGGTAATTAACAAATAAAGATGGGTCTAGTTTTCTGATCACAAGGTTTTCACCAAGTGAGAGCATACTCACCTACCATCCCGCAACCACAATCAAGCATAGAAGACATGAGTTCGTTTTATAAGCACCAAAATCAAATGTTTGCTAATCTAAGAAAAACAAGCACAAAGTTTGTTTATTCTTTCTTTGACATGTGAATCTGCAAACAATGAATATTAGTAGTCTCTTATGCAATAGTCTTTGACACACGAATAGGGATCGCCACACGCTACCAGAAAAGATTAGTAACAAAAATAAAAAAAATAAAAACTTAAATGAAAACAGCAGACTTGAAATAGTGTTAACTTCCTCCAAACTTAACAAAATTTCAAGTGGTAGATATCCATGGAAAGCTGAAAATCTAACCTTCAAAACCCAGAAAATATTTTTCACAATTCTACACAAAAGCAAAGTTATAGACGAAAGAAAAACGCGGGTTTAAAAATGAAATTAAAAAAAACAGCGATCACTAAAACAGCCATAACTTTGTCAAATCTTAACGAAATTTAAAACCGTTTGGTGTTCTGCAAAGCTGAGACCGAGATCTACAAAACCCAGAAAACGTTTGAAAATATTTTGTTCTCCCATTTTTCTGTGCTCAAATGAAGGTGACGGGATTTCGTATGACGTCTTGGCTGTAACCTGCAAAACAGTGAAAATAAAACAAAAACACACACGAATTTCTCTACAAAACGTCGGGTTCACCAATGTAATCAAAGGAAAATCAGTTTGTTAAATGATTAGATCAAACAACATTAAAATCCAATGATATAACGAAGCACAATGGAAATCAAATGAAAACGAAAGAGAAATATATCACCAAGAGTCTCCATCTTACATGCTTCACCTTCGTTACACCTTCTTGCTTGCTGGAAATGTGTTGCCCTCAGATTTGTCTTTTTGAGCAATCTAAAATGCCTAAGCCCTACAACAAGATTCGAAGGATTTGATATGCCTATGACTATTGCCAATGCCTATGTCTATTTCTTAAAACAAATGCCAATATTAATCAAATGCCTATGACAAAATATGTGAAACTAAGTAAACGAATGCCTATAGTAATTACGTAAAATGTCAACCTCTCCCAAAAATGAGAAGGAAATGGCATTTTATAGAAAAAGCCATTTCGAACGGACAGACGAGATAAATCAATGAAATGAACGATCCAGATTACACTTGAGAATCCCTAATTAGGGTTAGGATAAAATCTTTAATCGAACGGTCAAAATAAAATCAGATCAACGGTGGAGAATAAATGAGACAAATTAATTAGAAAATAAAGATGTTCGAAAAATCAAGAAGGTAAGATTGCTTGATTTGCAAGATTCAAAAAATCAAAGAGATAAGATGTGGACTGAAGATAAGATTTGGAAAATCAAGAATCTGCCCGATTGCTTGATTTTTGGAAGATTAATTACTAATTTGAATTGAAATAATTCAAATTATGGATTTTGAGAGATAATAAATAATCTTTTTTCAGATTAATTATCAAAAAGGACTGACAGTTAGGATCGACATGACATTTTAAATAATTTAATTTATTTAAAATGAGAAGAATATGAAATTAGCAATTAAATAATTAAATTTAATTATTTAATTTAGGAGATGAGATTAATTAATTAAATAAATTAATCAATTTATTTAATTAAGACGGTTAGTGACGTATTAAATAAATAAATAAAATTTATTTATTTAATAATCAAGGATAATTAAACGCAGAAAGGGAAATTAAATAAATTAAGAAATTTATTTAATTAAAGAAAGACTTAGACAATTAGTGGCATTATTTAATAAATAAAATTAAAATTTTATTTTAATAATCATGAAAAATTAAAGGACATGAATTAATTAAATGATTATGAATTATTTAATCAATAGTTGAATGTGGACCAAGGACATAATTAAATGTCATAATTATGCTAGGACGAAAGTGGTAAAAATGAAGCTTGCAGGCCTAGGTCATTTTTAGGTGTCTACAGAATCAGATCTAAAATTCAATCAAAGAAAAAAGTGTAGACTAGGAGCTACAAGTTGCACTTTTGAATTTTCTAAAATTTGAAAGTGGGCTAAGTTTCCATTAGTGGTGTATGTGTCCCACTAGAGGTATTTTCTAGATCAGTTTGTAGATTCTAGTACCCATTTCCTTGAAACTACTTTTTGGGAAAAAACCCTTATCTGGGACTAAGTCACCCAATTTTTGCTTAAGTTTCCTAGTTGGCCAATAAATTAGATTTCATAGAATTTTAGAGACATCTATAGTCTTCATTCTAGCCTCTATCAGTTTCCAGGTGCACCCTTTCTATTTGTCTTCTTTATCTTGTCTTATATTGCATCGAATCTATCTTTTTGTATATCACAGTTTGTTTTCAAACACCTTGCATTTTCTTAGTTTTGTATCCATAGTTTATCTTCTTTATCAAATTCTAGCCTTAGGAACAATCTCCCTTGATATATTTCAATCTCCATTGCATTGGAATCTCACGGAATTGTTCTTGAATGTGAGCATTGTGAAATTGGATTCCTCTTCCCTCATTCCCCTTTTAGGTGTGGATAAGAGAAGTACTAACTCCCATTTTCATTGTTCACACAAATCAAAATGTATTTGTTCAGTTTTAAGCACCAATTCTTGAGTGTTTCTAATAGCCTTGCTTTATTTGGTCAACAAAAGAAAAATTGTTCATTCATCAACAAAATGAAAGTGTTTGGTTAAAACAAAGCATTCCATTCTATGAGCACCAAAGTGAAGTGTTGTTCTAAACTACAAAATCTTTTGAAAGTTCAGTTTTGAAACACCAGCTTTAAGTGTGCAAGTTAAGGGTCCAATTTTATAGCACCAAATTGAAATGTTTCCCTAAACTGTGAAAGATTTTTGAAAGTTCATTTTAAGATCACCAAATTGAAGTGTGTAAGTTTGTGGGTTCAATTTTATAACACCAAATCAACAAATTTTCTAAACTAAAAAATCTTTTGAAAGTTCATTTTTAAAACACCAAATTGAAGTGTTAAGTTTGTGGGTTCAATTTTATAACACCAAATTGACAAATTTTCTAAACTAAAAAATATTTTGAAACATTTGGACTTGGACCATTCGTCTTCCCTACAATCAGAGTGTTAGTTTCATTTTCATAAAAGGTGGCTCTATAAATCCTACAAGAGCTATGCAAGAGATGTTAGAAGTTTCCAAAACACCCAAAGCAATCACCCATTAGCATTAGAAATCAGTAAAACTTCTTGCAGATTTTAAATCAAAAGGAACAGAGTAAAATGAGTCATCTTAGTCCAAAGCGATTATTTTTAGTGCAACTATGAACCTATTTATGTCAAAAGTAGTTTTAAATTTCAAAAGCGGCCAGATTTAGTGTAACTATAGTAGGAAAAAATCCAACTTTGATAAAACTGTAAAATATCCATAAATTTTTCTCAAACATCTACATGAAAATATTCAATTGCATTTTTGAAAAATGCAACCGCATTTTGAAACCTACAATTGCTTAGGAAAACTCAAGGAAATGTTAATGTTAAGGGCCAAGGTCCCATCGGGCATGCTAGATATTGTAAGGGGGAAATCCGAAGCATATAGAAATCAACATAAATGAATTAAGCAGTATCATAATTCAAAGAAAATATTAAGATTCCATACCCATTACTCATGAAATGAGCCATATAAAAATTAGTGAAGAACAAGAAATAAAATCAATGAACTATATCGTTACCCATCTCATGTCAAAGTGTATTTGCATTTGATGTTGAATGTTAGATTGTTGTAATAAATGCAAAGCATCCATTATGTGTTGCAAAAGCTTTGATGCGTGCGACATTGAAATAGAATTGTGATGATAATCATAATGTGCTCAAGAGATCATTGTGTAGCACTTTTCCTATGTAAATTATAGATTATTTGTGTGAGGGTTGAAGGTTATTTTATAGATTTCCTATTTCGAGATGAATGTGCAAGATTAAACAATGTTGAATCAAGATCAATGGTTGAAAGATGTTGAGAATAATTAGATTTCTTAGTTAGATTTTGTGATCGAATCAATTAAAGATGTTAATTGACAAATCAAAGGAAATAGATTGCCTAATCTATGGAATTGATGAAATGAAGTTGATCTTTCAGTGGGATTGAAGAATAGATGGATTAGTTAGGAAATAGATGAATCAGTCAGCCAATCAGAGTGAGCAATCAATGGTCATAATTTTCTCAATCATAAAAGAGGGTGAAGGTAATTATTTAATTGAATTAATTAATTAATATTTTTGAGTTGAACATGCAAGTCATGTTTGACTTTAACAAATAAAGTTATATTTGCTTTTTTTTAACCTTTTTGAATGGTGTTTGAATAATTTATGTAATTATTCAAGTTTAGGGGAGAGTGATTTAATTAAACTATTAAGTGATAATAATTTAATTAATTTAGGGTAATAGTGTAAATTAGCGACATAATAAAATAATTGATGTTATTTAATTAATTGAGAGGAATAAAGACTAGATAAATGATTAAATAGTGAATTAATTAAATAATTAAAGATTATTTAATTAATAGAGGAAATTAGGGTTTTGTATGTAAATGATGTGAAATGCATTGATATTAAATGATATTGATGTTGATGATGTGAAAATTTCATTCAAGACGTGTGATAAGTGTTAGGTTATTTTCTACATGTCTACAGATATACCTTGAAGTCTTTATGTGCTGCAAAAGCCAAAAACATTCTAATGGAATCCATCCTTGCCACTAGAGCAAAAGTCTCTTTAAATTACATTCCTTCCACTTGTGAGTAACCCTTACACACAATTTTATCCTTATTTCTAACAACTTTTCCATCCTCATTCAACTTGTTCCTAAGAACCCATTTAGTTCCTATCACATTCTTTTTTTAGGTCTTTGGACCAATTTCCAAGTTAGATTATTCTCAAATTTTTCCAACTCTTCTTTGATAGCTTTCATCCCATTCTCATATTTTCACGCTCCAATCACTATTTTAGGTTCCACCTTTGAAAGTAAAAAAAAAAATTCTTGTTTCTCTTTCATGGTAGCTTTTATTCTTGTCAACATACCTTTGCTCTTATCTCCAATAATCTAATCTTGAGAATGATTCTTTTGCACACATACTTAGGAGTCATATGGATCTTTTCCAAAGCATCTTCCTCTTCATCTATCATCTCTTTTTCTTTCTCTTATTTTTTGTCTTCACTGCAAGGTGATTCATTAGATTCATATCCTTCTATCAATATTGAACTTTTATGTGGTTCTTCATCCACTATGACACTTGCACTTTCAACAATCTTCTTCAAAATTTTATTATAGCACTAGTATGATTTGCTTCTTATAGAGTATCCAAGGAAGATTCCTTCATCAAATAGTACATCAAACTTTCCTAAGTTTTCTTCATCTCTTTTGATATAGCATTTACTTCAAAAAACTAAAATATTTCATAGTAGGAGCTTTTCCATACCATAATTCATAAGGAGTCTTTGAATTTTTCACTCTTTCTTGAGCACTTTTAAGAATGTAGAAAATATTACAAAGAGATTATCTCCAATAGATATCTAATAGACTTGCTTCTTTCATCATAATCCTTGCTACTACTTGAAGTGTTTTCCTCTCCACAACTCCATTTTGCTAAGGAGTTTTAGAAGCTGACAAATGCCTCTTAATTCCACGATCTTCAAAAATCCTATTAAACTCATTGGAGGTGAATTCACCACCTCTATCAAACCTTAAGAACTTTATTTTCACATCCATTTCATTCTCAACCATAGATTTATATGATTTATACTTATATAGAGCTTCTATTTTTTCTTTGAGAAATATCACCCAAGTCATTCTAGAATAATCATCAATCAAAAACATAAAATACCTATCACCTTGATAGCTTCTTATTCTGGTACATCTACATAGGTTTGTATGCACCAACTCCAAAGGTCATGCGCTAGAATATTCTTTAGCCTTGAAACTCTTCTTTTTTTACTTTCTAAACTGAGATTCTTTACATCTTGCATTGATAGGCTTTATAATATTTGGTAGATCTATCACAGTATCAGTAGAACTAATTTTTGGTAGGCTATCAAAATTGATGTGACCCATTCTTTTATGTCATATCCAACTTTGATTAATTTGAGACAAAGCATTTAGCACCACTACCTTTGAGCTGATAAACATTTCGTTCTATTCTTGTCCCTATAGGAACCAAAGTTCTAGATATTCCTTTTTTGATTTCACAACCATCATCCTGAAACATAAGATTGTATCCTCTACTACACATTTATCCTACACTATGAATATTATTCCATAGACCCTTGACATAAATAACATCATTTGCTTTATGCTCGCCATAAAAAATAATTGAACATTTTTCATAGATCTTAGTAGATGTATCATCACCGAAATTAATAAGACCACCATAATACTTTTGAAGTTTAACAAACTTACTTTTATCACCTTTCATATGATTTGAGAATCCACTATCAGTTATCTATTAATTCCTCTCTTCTCTTGTATGAAAAGAAGTCACCATAGTTCCTTCAATGTTGTGACCTATTACTGAAGCACTTTCCTTTGACACATCTTTCAGAATTAGTTCCAACATTTAGAGCCATGCACAAGAATTCACCACTATCATCATTAGGATATTCTGATTCATCATCATCAAATACACCATTTTATTTTTCAACATAATAACTATTCTTGACAAATTTTCCCTTATGATCCTTAGGTTTGTCATTTTGAAACTTTGATTAGAAATTTAGAAGCATAATGACCTATTTTTCCATAATTTAAACACTTAAAGGGTAACTTACCTTTGTATTTTCCAATACCCTTTTCCAATATCCTTACAAAATTTTCTTCTACCCCATCAAAATCATCTAGATCTAATTCATCAACCTTCTCTACCTTGTAGACTTTAAAAGCAGTTTATTTCTTTGTAGCATCTTGACTGAACTCTCTTAATATATAAGAAATTAAAGAAACAAACATCTGATCTCTAGAATAATTATCTAAATTTTGAGCTTCCTCAATAGCAAAAAATTTAGAACTATAAGCTTTAGGAAGAGTTCTTAATACCTTTTTCACAAGTTCACTTTCTTCTTTTTTACCACCAAGACCATTGATGCCATTGAAAACTTCATCCACTTTGAGCATGTAGGCTATAATGTCTTCATCTTTAGACATCCTTAGGTTTCAAATTTGGCTTTATAACTCCACAAATTCACTTGCTTGAATTTATCATCTCCTTCATATATACTCTCCAACTTTGTCCAGATCTCTTATGTTGTTTTCATACTTATCACCTTTCCAAGTTCTTAATAAAAAATTCCACTTAGGATAGAATTCCTTGCTTTTCCTTTGTTCTCATAATCCTCGATCTCATCATCACTTGTCAAACCAACATTATACATAGTATATCCTTTTTCAACTAACTACAAAACACCAAATCCAAGGGACACTAGAAAGGACTCCATCTTGGCTTTATAGTAAGCATAATTGGTTCCATCAAACTTAGGAGCTTTGATACCCTTCTTGTGCACCATCCAGATCTACCTCAAGTAGTTAATATTTCTCCAAGGAATTACAACTTTGATACCAATTGTTAGATGTACATGAAAACTAAAAAGGGGGTGAATCAGTTGTACATTAAAATTATTCAGTCCCTTATTAACTTTAAAACCCTTATAAAACTTTAAACCCTTATTAAGCATTGGCAAAATGTAAACATGTGAAACAAAAAAAACACAACCATACACAAGACAACACTAGATTTACATGGAAATCCCTAATTAGGGAAATACCACAATGATGATTAACTCATATATATATGAATATCAATAATGAATACAATTAGGGTCACTACCAATGCCTCATTGCCAAAAAAAAGAAGAAAGTCTCATTTATAGGTGACTCACAACTAAGAAGAAAAAATATTAGAAGAAAATATTATAGAGATATTCACTATCTCAAAGAAATAGGTAAATCTACCACTAAAAATTTGCACCATCGACAACCTTCAACTCATTGCATCCAACAACTTTAAGAACATTGAAAATGTAGACACCTTCTACTCACTACATCTAGAGTCATAGGCATTAAAACTAGCACTCAGATCACCACACTTGATCAAATTCACATATACACTTACCACACAACATCTCCAACAACTCACCTTGCATTAATACCATCTACAACCTAGGCAATCTCAATTAGGCTAGCCTCAATAAAATGTATGCACCTCAAACATGTAACACCAAGATAGATTGGCACCAAACACTTTCACAGTGGAAAGAAGTGAAGAAAAACCATTCCAAGGGCTAACAAGGACCCAAATATACATCACCATGCTACTCAACACATCCATAAACCATGAGGTACCTCCATAAATAACACTAGAATGCAAGGTTGGAAAAACTTGAACTAACAAAATAAGAAACCACATACATGCTTCTCTAGGTCTGAAAACAACACATGGACCACACAAAAAAACTTCACATCATCCACACAAAATCTCAAAATATTCTAGCATCATCATAGTATACTACAACACCACTTCAACCACCTGAAACAAATATTTCTTTCATCCTACACATCACTGTGTATTACCACTAAACTCCAACATAAGAACCAAGCTTGCAAAGCAACTCAACACCAAAAAATTGAAGGGAAAGTAAATACAGACAATATAAGCATGTTCCTAAATCCACAAGACAAGAAACCTTACTGTGGAGAAATGTGGAGCAATCTCATTTCTCTTAGACAACCTTATACATATTCAAACACATCTTCCACATCAAAGCGATCTAGAACCTGGAACTCTAGATATAACTCCTCTAAACACCTCTAATCATTATATCAAAACTACACAAGCATATCTTCAACCATGAATAAATGTGGAGCACAACACTCAACGTACACCTCTATCACACTACACACTCTTTTATTCATTTTTTATAAAAAACACATTGAAACCAAATGAACTTACTGCAACTGCAACACTTATTCATCGCAACCATACTAGGAATCAATGACAAACTGTTGATATAAATGACAACACCAACAACACACTTGCAATATTTTCATCGAGTATTAAGTCTTTCAAGATTGGATCAATATAAAATTTCATAAATGTCATATAATATTCATAAATGTACACTATACTAGAAATAATAATATAATTCCATGTGAGATCAATATAATGTCTTTGATAAACCAAATCTTTAACATCACAACTACAAGAGGGAGAACATCATTCAAGTTCTTTTCCCCGAACCATAAATCATTGGTTCCTCACACAGCTTCAATCATGTCATATGAGAACGAGTGGTGTACTAAATACAAACAATTTCTCATACAACTCTAGATACCCTCTAGCTCAGTATGGCATATCTAATTGATTTGTAGAATTAGAAACTATAAAATGATAATGGAAAAGTGAGTTCAAATTACTTTTATAAATATTTAATAATAAAATAAACATGTTTCATGAGATAATGTGTGTTTTATGTTCACACTTATTCCTTAAAATAATTATCGACAAAATTATATTGACACTAATGTTTGCATAATTGGACTGAATATCAAGAAATATTTTCATATGCAATCATGATCTATATTTAACATTCACAAAAAACATGCTTCAACCACTTATTTCTTAAGAAAACCAAATCCAATCTATAATATAATCTCTCATCGGTGGACATTAATTTCCTAATTGTTATGCACCAACTTTTATTTTCCATGTAAAAAGGACATCATATTTCATAAAATAATAATGATAAATAGTAGTAATCGAATATAAATATATGTGTAATTTTATATATACGAATGTACTCATATGAGTACAAAGATAAAATTTTCTTCTTGTTAGTTTTAATAAGTAAACTTGAAACTATAGCATAATGAACTCATTATCATTAAGAATAAAATACCCATGTTCAGGCCTTTGGCTTATACTCTATTATCATCGACAATAAAACCCATAAAAAAAGTACACATGAATTTAAACTCATACAGTTTAATGGTTGATGGATACAATGTATAAAAGAATGACATAACATCAATTTACATTTTTTTATCTTCAAGCTAAGGTTTACAATGTAATCATAATTGGTCATGTATTTTTTTTAATCTAATGCAAAAACTGACCCATTGGTCACAATATATTTCCTTGAATGCAAACGGTTTACTTATCCTATTCGACCACATTGCATACAACAAAAAAGTAATGATATTAGCCTATTCAACCACAAAACAATCATTTGAATGTATTAAAGTAGTGAGGCCATAAAGAAAACGACAAAATGCAACTTCAATATTAACCTATTTGGCTATAGAGTAGACCATAATATTTTTTCACAATAGTGACTCAATCAATTGCAAAATAAACCACATAATGCAATTACAAAAAATCCATTGATGTCTTTCTTATATAAATAGAGCATGGTTTAGTAAAAAGAAACTTCTTTGACCATAAAACAAACATATACATTTGAATACTCAATGCATGAGACTCATTTAATAGTCATACTATTTACAAGGTTGAGCAACATGGTTCAAAAAAATAACTAGAATGAAAGACTAACGAACAAAAACAAGTGACTACATAGTCATTTACTCATGCACAAAACAAAAATCTTATGACTACATAGTCATATATTAATGATAGCCAAAAGGCTCATGAAGAAAAACCAACATTGTCATAAATAAATGACAACGCCAAAATGCACATAATCAAAACCAACACAATCACATATAAATGGAAAAGCCTAAAAGGATTTCATCAAACATAACAAAGTCATATAATCATTGACCAAATCTAAAGGCTTCTCAACATAATCTAACATAGATATTCAACAAAGTCAAGCAAAGAGGCTTATAAATAACTTATCATAATCACTAATCGATGATAAAGTTGAAAGACCTAAAAATTAACTTAATGGACTCAAAGTAGAAGATGTCTGTCAATTGACGTTAAAACCTAACTTAATAGAGTATTAACTAAATTTTTAAACCATGAAGCATTATAAAACAATGGAAAATTCCCAAATTTACATGATAAAAAAAACTCAAATACATTAATTTTACATATTAACATATTGTGCAGATAAGACATGTTACATACCGAAATTATGAGCTTGATCTGTCTTTGTGAAGAACTTTCTCCCAAATTTCTTCTCTTTCCTAACCCTTTTTATTCTCTATTGTCTCCTATTTTATCTTCCCTAGAAACCTTGTGATTTTTGCTTTACTGTTTGCATATTCTCCCAAAACCTTCATTTACTTCACTTAATGTGGAGGTAATAGTTTGATAAACCTCATAAATTCTAAAATATTTTTCATTTACTGTCACACTTTTTAAAATAGAATTTAACAAAAATGAACACATAATACAACAATTATAAAGAAGTAGCATTCTATACAACATTTCATAATCATGTAATTCACAATACAAAACATTCAAACACACAACAATTGAAGAGGTCACAATAAACATACATATTAATTGCAACCATACAATAAATAGTGTGTTTGTGTGTTCTTAGTGTCATGATGGCCTTGAATTTTCTTCCATATTTTCTTCTACTCTCTCTGATGATTCTCTCCCTCCTCATCAGGAAGGAGGAAAACTATCTTCTGACAAATCATATCATTAAAAAATAATTAAGTCATTCATTAACATCTCGTGATATTAAATTTCACATGTACATCAATTAAAAACAATATCAAACCAATATAAAGTTAAATCATCTTCATAATATAATTGTTCATTAAAAAAATTTGACATCATAATCAAAATGTAGAACAAAATATAACATAATTCAGATGGATCAAAATGGGATGTCACACATCCTATTTAAATGCTATGTTTTTTCTTTGGAAAATGATTGAAAAATTGGCTAGTGGCCAATTCTCTTTGCAACGATAAGTGGGGGAAGCCTGTCATCAACCCCACTATGTGGACTGTTGTGGGAATTTTTTTGTTTTATAACATTGAATATCCATCAGTGCCACTTCCTTACATTGCAATATTGACCAAGGCATTTTAACTTACAACTTCTGACAAAAATCTGATTTCTATTAATCGTTGATTGATCTCTATACCTTGTTTGAAAGCTCCAAGCTTGGCATGAACTGGGGAGGACACTAGAAAAAGTTAAAGAGTTTGGATTTAAATCTGTCGATTGTATTTCCTTAAAAATTTCTAAGGTAGTTCACTAGACACAATTGTATTTTTTTTATGTTTCCATATCTTAGAAAAATTTGTGATATAAGTAGGAGTACTTCTCGAACTATGGGGGGAGAGGGATAGGAATCAATCTTCTGACCTTGGACCAAAGTCCTTTGAGGTTGACATCTCTCTTCGACTTACAGGTTTAATCTATAGCTCCTTACATGAGGGAAATGGAGGGGACAGTTGAATCCCTGATCTCCCACCTCTTCCTAAAACTTACTAACATGGTTCTCTATTATCATTCATATCTAGCGATCGAAGTTCATTCAATATCTAACTACCAAAGATAATTGGTCAGCCTATATATGGATGGGGCCCGCATTGGGCCAAAGTTTGAGCCAGCATTAATATGGTCAACTATTATTCCAACATATTCTATACTCGTATCATATGAAAACACTGCTCTACTAGTTTAGTTATAGACAACC
Source organism: Sequoia sempervirens (assembly GCA_007258455.2). Taxonomy (NCBI): domain Eukaryota; kingdom Viridiplantae; phylum Streptophyta; class Pinopsida; order Cupressales; family Cupressaceae; genus Sequoia; species Sequoia sempervirens. The sequence goes on from VDFB02075321.1 coordinate 194,576,260, forward strand.
TGATCACCAAGAAAATCATCATCAGCAAAGACGTGGAGTTCTTAGAAGAAGAATCATGGAACAATCTAATAGCTCCTGATGGCTCCTGACTGCTCCTGATAGCTCCTGAAAAAGAAGTAGAAACAAAAAAGGAAGTTTAGCAAGATGAGTTTGTAGTTGCTCTTGAAAGTATTGGACAAGCTCCTGGAAGCTCTGGAAGGGCTCCTAAAACCTCCCGATGGCTCCTGACAGCTCCTGAAGTAGGTAGATAGTTAGGAAGATAGTCATAGTCAGCCAAAAGATTGGCTCCTGAGAGCACTGGTCAAGCTCCTAAAAGCTTTTGAAGTGAGCAGATAGAAAGGTAGGTAGCCAAAGACAACCAGAAGATTAGCTCATGAAAGCTCTGGAAGAGCTCCTAAGAGCTCCCGACAACTCCTGAACCTACCTCTTCAGCAGAACAACAACAATAGTGAAAGTTCAAACCCCACTCTCACCTCACTAATGCCAAAGAAGACTAAGAGTCTAAGGGAGATCTACCAAAATGAAAGGTATGATGAAGAATTTCATGAGAGTGTGAATTTTGAATTGTTTTCTCATAGTGATCTGATTTATTTTGAGGATGTTGTGAAAGAGGAGAAATGGTGTGAGGCCATGGATGAGGAGATAGATGCAATAGAGAGGAACAACACATGGGAGTTAACTAATTTTCCTCCCAACAAGCAAGTTATTGAGGTGAAATGGGTCTACAAGACTAAGTGCAATGCCAAAGGAAGAATAGAGAGGCATAAGGCAAGATTAGTTGTCAAGTGGTACAAATAGTAGTTTGGGAGAGATTATAATGAGACATTTTCCCTCGTTGCAAGTATGGAGACCATGCAGGCAGTCATAACAATCGTAGCCAAACACAACTAGAAGGTGTTTCAAATGGATGTGAAGTCCACCTTCCTAAATGGTGTGTTGAAAGAGGAAGTTTATGTGGAGCAGCCATTCAGATATGAAATTTCGGGTCAAGAACACAAGGTGTATAGGTTGAAGAAATATCTTTATAGGCTAAAGTAGGCTCCATAGGCATGGTACAACAAGATTAACTCATATTTGATGAATAATGGCTTTAGCAAAAGTGATGGTGAGCCCACTCTTTACATCAAGGAAACAAATGGTAAGATTTTGATTGTTGTATTGTATGTTGATGATTTAGTTTTCACTGGGTATGATTTCTTCATTGTTTATTTTAAAGAGGCCATGAAAAGTGAGTTTGAAATGACAAATTTAGGTCTCTTGAGATATTTTATAGGCATAGAAGTAAAATAAATGCATGATGGTATATTTATCTCTCAAGAAAAATATGCAAATGATATCTTGAAGAGATTTAGGATGCTTGAAAACAAGCCTGACCCAACATCAACAGCCATAGGTCTAAAGTTTAGCAAAGAAGATTGCAGCAACAATGTGGATCCGACCATGTTTAAAAGTTTGGTTGGAAGTTTGATGTATTTGAAAGCAACTAGACCTAATATAATGCACAGTGTGCATCTTGTTTCTAGATTTATGGAGACTTCAAGGGACACCCACTAGAAAGCAAGTAAAAGAATCTTGAGGTATGTAAATGGCACCAAAGGATATGACATTTTGTATACAACAAAAAATGAGTTTGGGATTGTTGGATACATAGATAGTGATTGGGTAGGAATTTTGGATAATAGGAAGAGCACATCGGGCTATGTGTTTCATTTGGGTTTGGTAGTCATTTCATGGGCTTCCAAGAAACAACTCATAGTTTCCTTATCTTTAGTAGAGAATGAGTATATAACAGAAAATGCATCAACATGTCAAGCTATTTGGCTAAGAAGAATCTTGGAAAATTTGAAGGAAGAACAAGAGGATGGAACAACAATCTTTTGTGACAATGTTTCATCGATAGCTTTGACGAAAAATCCTATGTTTCATGGAAGAAGCAAGCACATTAAAATCAGGTATCATTTTATTAGAGAATTGGTTGAGAATGGTGAAATTAAAATGTCATTTTGTAGGTCTAAGCAACAACTAGCAAACATATTCACCAAGCCTTTGAGAAAGGACAGTTTTGAGTGCCTAAGGAGTAGATTGGGCATTGTTGATTTGGATTAGGATTGATCCTGTTTCATCAACTTAGGACAAAGGGGGAGTGTTGAAATTTATTATTTTCCTAAGCCTACTCTCACATCAGCTCCCCCAGTTGCTTCATCTATCTATTAGGAGCCTCCAATAGTAATGTTTTTGGGATCTTCATCCCTACTACTCTTGACAGTTCTAGAAATATTAATTTTGGTAGGAATTTTTGAATTTCAGAATTTACTATGGTAGGTAATTTTTAATTTTGAGAGGGAATGTTTGGGAAACAAAAAGAATTGAAGGCAATTTATTCAGTCAGTTGGAAGAATTGAAAAAGTTTCTTTGAGCAATAGCAGTCTCAAAGAGAAAATTTTCTATGTGAGCTCCCAGAAGCTCCTGAATAGTAGCAGCTGTGTGTTTTTGTGATTGAGCAATGATTGCTCCTAAAGAGCTCTGCATAGCTCCTACCAATGAGCTCCTAGCAGCTCTTGAAGTTTTTCAGTCTAAGGGAGTAGTTGTTTGCTCCCAACATTTGGTAATTTGTAGATTAGAGTTTTTTTTTTTTAAAGTTTATGTTTAGTCTTTCTTGTATTGTCATTTCCAGCTTAGTTAATACAAAAGGAAAATATTGCACACCCAGAATTGTCTCCTATTTTTTGTGCTTCTGCATTTTCTGTATTCCCCTATTGTGTTTTGGGGAAACAGAGCAACAAATTTATGGATTTCATTTTATTTAAATTCGTGACATGGTATCAGAGCCATAGGCCCCATTTCTTTGTGAGTTAGGGCATTTGTTTTTTCTAGGTATTAAGTTCTTGTGCAGGAGACATGCTTGGAGACGAAGGAAAGAGTTGGTAGCAAGCACTATCCTTTAATGGAAAGAACTATGATGTTTGGGCAAAGAAGATGAAGACCATAATGGTTGCCAATGATTTATGGGAGTTTTTGGTCAGTGGGTTCAATGATGTGACTGACCCAATAGCATATGTTGTGCTCACAAATAACTAGAAGACCCAGTTGAAGGAGTTGACGAGGAAAGATGCTAAGGCATTGAGTTTAATAGAAGCAACCTTGACAGAGGCCATTTTTTCCAGAATCACAGCAACTAACTATGCAAAAGAAGCTTGGAAAATCCTCCAAACCAACTATAAAGGGACTGGCAAGGTCAGATTGGTGAAGCTCCAGATGCTTCGAAGAGAGTTTGAAACTCTTAAAATGAAAGACAATCAGTCCATCTCAGTTTTCCACACAAGACTCTTAGGTTTATTAAACCAGTTGAGAGTGAATGTTGAGGTCATAGATGATCAGAGAATTGTGGAGAAAATACTTAGGAGCTTACCCATAAAGTTTGATGCAATGGTGATTTCCATTTAAGAGGCAAAGGATCTCACAACATTATTTGGTGATGAGCTAATGGGTTCTTTGCAAACCCATGAGAAACACCTAAATAGGTATGCTACTTCTTCCCAAGAGAAAGATTTTAAAGCTCAGTCAAATCTAAGAGGAAGGGGGAGAAGAAACAATGGTGGAAGAAGCTCAAGAGGTAGAAGTCATGGAAACTCTAAACAAGGAAATGGTGGAGGAGATAGCTCAACACAAGCAAACAGCAAAGAGGGAGCAAAAAACTCTCATACCAACTCTCAAAGAGGCAAGAAGAACAACAATTGCAATAAGAAGAATGACAAGAGCAATGTTGAATGCTACTAATGTCATAAATTTGGTCATTATCCAAGTGAATGCTGGACAAAGTAGCATGATCAGTCAAAACAAAATGCAAATGTGGTTGAAGGAAATTAGTCCACAACCTTCATCATGTGCAACATTGGTGAAGAAGTTAGCCTCGAAGTTTGGTATTTGGACAATGGTTGCAACAGCCACATGAGTGGTAATGAAAGTCTATTTTCTTTCATTGATAAAAATGTAAAGTTTGAAATAAGAATGGGGAACAATGGATTAGTTCCAGTTGTGGGAAGAGGATCTATCATGACCTGGACCAAGCAAGGTGAAAAGGAGATACAAAATGTATTTCTTTCTCATGGGTTAAAGCATAACCTCATGAGTGTTGGAAAGCCGATCCAAAATGAATATAAAGTTCTAATGGAGAAGAGTCAATGCATTATTTATGACAAGAATGAGAGGATGAAGGTGTTTGCAGTAGCTCAAATGACAAAGAACTAGATGTTTCCTTTGAAGATTGAGATGTGTTTCTCATCTTAGTCCATTGTTGCAACTCTCATGAATGAAAAATGTATAGTAGTACAACAAGTAGCCCTCAAGAGCACCATTCAAGACCCCTCCAAGCTATGGCATCTCAGGTATGGACATTTAGGATATGTTGGTTTAAGTATTTTGTCCAAGAACAAAATGACTGATGGTTTGCCAAGAATAGTAGAGCTTAATGTTAAGCGTGAGGCTTGCATTTTGGGAAAGAAACATAGGAAACCCTTTCAATCGGGCAACTCTACAAGGGAAAGAGCACCACTAGAGCTTGTGCACATGGATTTGGTAGGCCCTATGCAAATCATTTCTATTCGTAAAATTAGATTTTTTATGACCTTCATTGATGATTACAATTGTAAGACGTGGGTCTATTTTTTGTAACATAAATCTAAAGCTTTTGATGATTTTTTGGTGTTTAAGGCCCAAGCTGAAAAGGAGAGTGGACATTTTATCAAGGTCTTAAGGTCAGATCAAGGGGGAGAGTATACCTCCAATCAGTTTGTAAATTTTTGCAAGCAAAATGGCATCAAGAAGGAGCTAACAACCAGTTATACTCTACAAAAAAATTGAGTGGCTGAAAGAAAGAATAGGACCATCGTGGAGATGGAAAGGAGCATGATGAAAGCAAAGGGACTCACGATTGAATATTGGGGAGAGGTTGTAGCAACAACTGTTTATTTGATAACTAGAAGTCCAACAAAGGTGGTCCATGGCAAAATCCCTCAAGAGGCATGGACAAAACACAAGTGGATGATTGAGCACTTAAGATTGTTCGAATGTGTGGCATATGCCCACGTACCTAAAGAAAAGAGGCAGAAATTGGATGAAAAGGGTGAGAAATGTATTTTCATGGACTATAGTGAAGAGTCCAAAGCCTATCGGTTGTACAACCCAGCCACCATGAAAATTATCATTAGCAGAGATGTGGAGTTCTTAGAAGAAGAATCATGGGATGGTTTGATAGCTCCTGACAGCTCCCGACTGATCCCAATAGCTCCTAAAGAAGAAGTAGAAATAGAACATGAAGTTCAACAAGATGATTCTATAGTTGCTCCTCAAAGCATCAGATCAGCTCCTAAAAGCTTTGGAAGAGCTCCTGAAAGCTCTTGATGGCTCCTGATGGCTCCTAAAGCAAGTAGATAGTTAGGAAGACAGTCACAGTCAACCAGAAGATTGGATCTTGAGAGCACGTGTCAAGCTCCTGAAAGCTCTTGATAGCTCCTGAATGCTCCTGAAGTGAGCAAACAGAAAGGTAAGCAACCAGAGATAGCCAAAAGATTGCCTCCCAAAAGCTCTGGAAGAGCTCCCGAAAGCTTAGGAAGAGCTCCTAAGAGCTCCCGACAGCTCTTGAACTTGCC
>VDFB02075321.1:194582007-194606857 GCA_007258455.2 Sequoia sempervirens
CTACAAATTCTATTTACATATTTTTGAAATAATATAGATAACTTATTCAAATTTTTACTTCAAGTTGCCTAACTCTAATTTTTTTGAATTTTTTTCCACTTAAGGGCCTGTTTTTTCCATGATGATCCTGCACATACCCTATATATATATATATACTATTCTATTTTTTATTTTATTTTTTAAATTGCTATTAAAAAAGATTGATGCAACAAAATGATACTTTTTTGGGGTTTTCTGTTTTTTTTTAAATTTATATAAAAAAAAATGCATCTCAAGTTGTTTTTCCTGTTTTAAAACAATGAGAGTATGAAAAATTTAATAAAAAAAATAATATTTTAAAAAAAAATTTGGGGAGGGGTCGGCTGTCACCATACCCTTGCCCCCTTTGTTGGCCACACAACCCAGGGGGCTACCAAACGCAGCCGACCCAGGCTATTGCACACAGCCCAGGGGGCTGCCAGAGGAAGCCAACCCTTGGCTGTAGGCGCAACCTTGGGCTGGCCGTGGCTCCCCGTATAGGGAGGTTCGTAGCCTCCCAGCTGCCTGTTAAAAATTTTATTTTATAAAATTTCTTTTTAAAAATTTTGTTTATATTTTATAAATTTAGTTAAATTTAATCTATATATATATATATATATATTGATAATTCTATTGATTGGTAATATTTTCAAAATTATATATATATATATATATATATATTATATATATATATATATATTATATATGTATATATATGTATGTGTATGTACTTGATGGAAATAAAAGAAAATAATCATGGTATTAATTGCAAAGTTTGTTTTATGAGTCGACTGATTAAATTAGAAATAAGCTTCTTTTTTTAATTAAGTTGAATGATTTTTTTTGGGTAAATCAACTATTTATATTTCTTGAAAAAATTGTACAAGGAGAAATGTTAAATTGTGTTTGTTGAATTGTTGAACACTTGTGTATGTAATTGTTTAACTTTTGAATTATTGTTGAGCCAATTGTTGTTTTCACTTGATTGGGTTATGGTTATGTGAGAAAACCCTTGAGTTAGTTTATCCTCCTGTTGGAGCTTAAGTTGCTTAGGGACTTCCAGAGGCATGGGGAAATGATGTTTTATATATGATATTTTAATTTGATACTTGTCCCTATTTTGACTATAGTTGTGGTCTTGAGTTTACATCTGGGTTGTACCATTTTTATGGGTGTTAATTCATATGACTTTTGGTGAGATGGTTTTTCCTCGTGGTTGTTTTATTTTGTGATTCAGTGTTCTTGTTGGTACAACCCATTGGAATTTGATGTTATGTTTTTGGTTTCTAGGGAGAGTGGCTCTACGTGGGCACTAACACATAAAGGGGTTGTTAGGATAACCTACATTAGAGTTAGAGTAATAAGTGAGAACCTAATTAATTAATTAGGATGTGGGTAGTAAAAAATTAACAAGATTAATATGGATGCATCGTCCATCTGTTAGGGCTTTCATAGACTAAAGGTCGGCTAAGAAAGTCGTGGTTGGAAAGATCGTTGCCTCATCTCCACAAGAGGTTAATGGTTCCGCATGAGTCACCCTATGGGGCCGACACCTAGAGAGGCTGTCAAGATAACCATAGATGAGGGTCGACACCTAGAGAAAGGGAGTTAGAATAAACCATGTAGGACTGTGTGATGACTCTCTCCTCTTGCATTCCCTTGAGTTTTTTTGTTGCAAGCCTCTAGAAATGGTCTATTGATGATATTTTTTGTGATTTATTGTTTCTATGTTTAGAAAGTGGTCTATTGATGATATGTTTTGTGATTTATTGTTGTTATGTTTATCTTGTGTGTTCTTTTACTTTTCATTTTTGGAGTTTAGTCTTGTGTTTCTATTTGGATGTTCTTGGTCGAGGATCCTTCCTTATTTACTCCTAGCATGGGGGTGGTTGGGTGGAACGTGCTACGCACCCCATTGGGTCCCCTGTTATGCAGATGTACCATTTAGTACAGATTTTGTAGATGCAGCTTGATCCAAAGTTCACATGTTACCAGATGTATATTTGTACTCCAGTTGTATTTTATGTACTGATGTATTACTTCCACGTGTGATGGGAAGACTTATGATGTAATTTTGTATATGTATTCAATGAGATGTACTAGAAGACTAATGTAATGCATAATCAAACTATGTAATTCATCCTTGAACTATGATTGTAAATACTATTAATGTTGTGTTGTATGTATGGAAATATGTAATTTATATTTCCATGTTAATTTATTGTAAATGCATGTATGGTTCTCTTGTGGATTATTCTTGTCACATTGTTTATTATTAATGAATGTTTAAATTAAGAAATATGAATGCATGGGTTACGATAATGGAATGTGATATTACATTTATCAACTTTGTTATGGGATAGATTGTGTAATGTCACCTCGTGTACCCTAAGGGACTTAAGTGTTTAACTTGTAATCTTTAACTATGTTAATTACATTGAAAAACATAGTGTACATTCTTTATGTTTTAAAAAAAAATTGTTGTATTTTTAGTTATCCCTTTGGGGTTTGCACGATAGGGTATTACAACTTGGTATCAAAGCCAAGGTTGCTAATGTTGGGTTCTCTGGGTAGTTTGAGTCCATTAGGAAACCTTTGCATTAACTCTTAACTCATACATACCCTAATTGTTGTGCAGGATCATGCCTTGAGGTAGAGGTCATGGCCGAGGAAGAGTTTGAGATGGTGGCCGTGGGGCCAACCGCCAAAGTCCATCACCTCTGAGTTCCCACAATTCAGAGCGTGAGGAATGACAAAACTCCCAAAACAATCCAATATGTGGTGGTCAGAATCCGAAACAACCAGGTTTAGATGGACAGTTGCAGCATATACTGGAGGAGATACTGTGTCATTTAGGCCCTAGGAAAGTGGAAGAACATAGTTTGGAAAGGGAAAGGGAGAGGTCACCTAGATGCGAGGAAATAACAACTGATTAGGATGCAGTAGTGGTGGGTCACATGAGAGACCTATTGAGAGCACAACCTCCCACATTTGATGATTCTGGTGGTGGTCTTGAGGTAGAGACATGGCTGATTATCCCTATGGCAATAATACCAAGGCTAGGTGTGCCATCATGCACCTCAGAGGCTTCATGTCCACTTGGTGGCGGCTAGAGGAACAAAAATTACATATTGATGTCAGTATGGTGACTTGGGAATTGTTTATGGAGAGGTTCAGGGCTCGTTTCCTTTCTGATCACTAGAGGTAGCACAAAGCAGATGAATACCATGAGTTAAGACAAATGGAAATGTTCGTGGAGCAATATGAGTGTCATTTTAACAAGCTCAAGCAGTATGTAGGGATTGGTAATGATGAGGCAATGCTTGTGCAACACTATGTCAGGGGCTTAAATGCTTGAATCAGTGGTGGAGTTAGAGTCTTTGAGCTGAAGAAAATGGAAGTAGCTGTTGAGAAGGCTCGTCTGGTAGAAGAAAATTTGGAAATGGCATTGGGAGGTCACATAGGAGTTCAGATTGGCAGTGCCTCGACATCAAGTATTGGTTCTAGAGGTGGACAAACTCAAGTTGCAGGGTCATCCAGGAATTTTTTTGCACCCTCTAAGGGTGGTCCGCAGTAGTAGCAACAGTCACAGCCCAAATAGAACAAATCACAGCCTCAACAGGGAGATAGATCTTAGAGCAGGAAGAACCAAAGCTGGCAACAAATTAGATAGGATTGTTTTGAGCAGCCTGCATAGAGCACACATTCGACACCTTCTCGAAGTAGCTTTCAGTAGTCGAGTGCACCGTTTGCTATTAGAGGATTTGGATGAGGTAAATGATGTTTCTCTTGTGGGAAATAGGGACATATTACCATACAGTTTCCACAGAGGAGCACTACAGGTTTTAGTTAGAGACCAACGACTTTTGAGCAAATAGTGGGTGATGCAGGTAGAGCACATCAGGTATTTGCAATAGTGGACAATCATTAAGCAGAACATCAGGTGTGTTGCATGGCACAAGTATTTCCATTATGTTTGATTCTGGAGCATTTGATTCATTCATTTCCCCTTCAGTAGTAGAGTGTTGTAGACTGGTGGTAGCAAGGCAAGGTAATAAGTGGCAGGTCAAATTGGCCTCTGGGGCAAAGGTAGCAGTTGAGTCACTAGTTCAACGTTGCAAATTGCAAATTGGGTCACTCTTGACTATGGTGGATCTCTGAACCCTACCTCTTGGTTCATATGATGTGGTTCTAGGTATGGATTGGTTGAGTTCCCACCATGCCATAATTGATTGTCGATGCAAGGTTGTGCATGGTGTTGATGATTTGGGCAATGAGGTTGAGATCATTGGTATTCAGAGACCTATCTCACTACGTTTGATCTCATCCATGCAATTAAAAAGGTGTTTTAGATAGGGTTGTCAATTGTTTTTCATGTCTATTAATGACTTAGACTTGAAAGAGAGTTAAGGAATTTCATTGGATGACTACCCTCTTCTTAAGGAATATTCTGATGTTTTTCCAAGTAAAATTCTAGGGATTCCACCAAAGCGTGACATTGACTTCAAAATTGACCTTGTACCTAGAGCTAAGCCTATATCTTTAGCTCCATACTAGATGACAACACAAGAATTGCAAGACCTTCATTTGCAGATGGAGGAACTTCTAGAAAAAGGATTCATCCATCCTAGTGTTTCACCTTGGGGAGCACCGGTTATATTCATGAAAAAGAAGGATGGTTCAATAAGATTATGTATTGATTACAGACAACTTAACAAAGTTACGATCAAGAATCGGTATCCTTTTCCAAGAATTGATGACTTGTTCAATCAGATAAAAAGAGCTCAGGTTTTCTCCAAGATTTATCTTAAATCTGGTTATCATCAATTGCGAATAACTAAATCTAATATTCATAAAACTACATTTTGCACTCATTACGAGCATTATGAATTCATTATTATGTCGTTCGAGTTGACGAATGCACCATCAGTCTTCATGAGCCTGATGAATGGAGTCTTTTGAACCCATTTGGATAGGTTTGTACTTGTGTTTCTCGATGACATCTTGGTTTACTCTAAATCAATGGAGGAGCATGAGGAACATTTAGGACAAGTATTACAATGCTTGAGGGACAATCAGTTGTTTGCTAATTTGGTTAAGTGCGAGTTCTACAAAATATAAGTGAAATACTTGGGGCACGTCATCTCATGCACATGTATCACAATGGATTCATCAAAGATCGAGGCTATTGTTGATTGGCCATCACCCAAGAATGTTCTAGAGATTTGTAGTTTCATGGGGTTAGTGGGCTATTATTAGTGGTTTGTATAGGGCTTTTCAAGGATCGCACATCCCATTACTTCTCTGCAGAGGAAAGGGAAGAAGTTCATTTGGTTAGATTAGTGCTAGTCAACGTTTGAGACCCTTAAGGATAGGTTGACTAGTGCACCTATATTAGTGTTCCTGATCCTACTAGGGATTTGGTGGTGTGCACAGATGCTTCCTTGGAGGGTTTGGGAGCCGCTTTGATGCAAGAAAGATGTGTAATTGCTTATGAATCCCGCAAGCTCAAGGATCATGAGCTAAATTACCCCACGCATGACTTAGAGTTAGCCGCAGTGGTTCATGCCCTTGTTAGATGGAGACATTTCTTATTGGGTCATAGGTTTGAGCTTCATAGTGATCATTATAGTTTGTAATACATTTTTACATAGCCAAACCTGAATGCCAGGCAAAAGAGATGGATGGAATTCCTCTGTGAATATGATTTTGAGGTCACGTATCTACAAGGAAAGGAAAATGTAGTGGTGGATGCTTTGACTCGATGAAGACATGAGATTTCTATAGTAGCTCTCGAGGTTGATTTGAGGAGTCAGGTCCTCGCAGCACTTCCCATAGATAGTTGGTATCAGGAAGTGAAGTTAGAAATTGAATCTGGTAGAGCTTTGCAAGGAAAATTTACAGGGTACTCATTGGAGTCAGATGGTATTTTGAGGTATTTGGGTCATATGTACATTCCTTCTGCTGAGGGTCTTCAGACTCTAATTATGACTGAGGCACATCGAGCTCCTTACTCTGCTCACCTGGGAGTTAAGAAGATGTATGTAGATCTTCGTGCACTATACTTTTGGGCTAGCATGAAGAGGGATATTACAGATTTGGTGGCTAGATGTTTGGAATCTCAAAGCCTGGTCAAAGTAGAACACTAGCATCATGCAGGTCTTTTGCAGCCGCATCTCATTCTAGAATGGAAGTTGGACATAATTTTAGTAGACTTTATTGTGGGATTTCCTATGACTTCTCAATGTCATGATGCTATCATGGTCATAGTTGACAGATTGACCAAGGTGGCACACTTCTCCCCCATCCGATCATCTTACACTACTCCTTCAGTTGCTAGAATATTCATGGAAGACATTGTTTGTCTATATGGTATTCTATGGAGAATCATTTCCAATAGAGATCCAGTGTTCACATCTGCATTGTGGGCATCATTGCAGCATGCCTTAGGAACTCTGATGAATTTTAGTTCTTCTTACCATCCTGAAACTGATGGTCAGATAGAGAGAGTTAATCAGGTTCTTGATGACATGCTTCATATGTACGTGATGCATCAACAGTCATGTTGGGAGGCCTATTTGCATCTAGTGGAGTTTTCCTACAACAATGGATATCATAGCTCGATTGAAATGGCTCCCTTCCAGGCGCTATATGGTCATCCCTGCAGGACCCCATTAAGTTGGAACCGTGTTGAGGATAGAGTTATCTTAGGTCCCAAAATGCTTCAGAACATGGAGCAGCAGGTAGCTCGCATCAGAGAGCATCTTGTGGCAGCACAGGATAGACAAAAGAAATATGTTGATGCACATAGAGTTGACTGTCAGTTCTCTATTGGTGATTGAGTCTTTCTGAGAGTGTGACCGCAAAAGAGCCCAATCCATTATGGAAAGGGTTCCAAACTCGCGCCTCAATTTGTCAGACCATTTGAAGTTCTAGAGAGGATTGGCCCCATTTCTTATCGCCTAGCATTGTCACCCAGTCTATCATGGGTTCACGATGTTTTCATGTTTTAATTCTTAGGCCATATTATCCAAATGTTTCTCATGTACTTGATTGGAATGCTCTACATGTCGAGGACAGACAACTAGCACTCGAGCCTATGGTTGTGCTACAATATCAAAGAATCGCTCTCAGGGGTAGATATATTGAACAGGTGCAGGTTTAGTGGGACCTAAATGATGAGACTTCAACAACATGGGAGGATGCATCCCATATTAGAGAGGCTTACCCATATTTATTTAGTGGCTTCTAGGAGTAAGCCATGATATAGGGGGGAGGATGTAATACCCCTCATGTTGTTGATACTCTTTGATACTCTTATGTGCTGGTTTTGTACTTGGTTTGTGATGGTGACTAGTTCACTGGATGGATTATGTGTGGATTCATAGTCTGGTTGGTTTGCTGCACTAGATATTACTTATGATGTTTAATGATACATTATGTGGTGATTATATTATTTGGTTATTCTATGGTTTTCTTAAATAATATATGTGGTGATGTTGTGATTCTATGTTGCTATGGTTTCTGATGTGTTTGCTAGTGATTCTTCGTGAAAGGACGGAGTAGCATCACTCACTCGCGAGTGCCCTACTACCCCGCGATTACCTTTCACGGTGTGTCTATAATGGAGATTTGCATGCTACTTGACATTTGTTTCTATGCAGGATGCAAGTACTAGACACCGACTCCACCTTCTTTCCAGGTCCGAGTGTGTCTCATAAACCCAAGGGGTATTATGTTGAAAAGGGAGTTGATAAGAAAGTGTCCCTGTCCCAAGTTCGTCCCCTCATTGTGAGTCTTACGGTGTTGTTGTGTTGACCTTGTCTTTGTTTCAGTATTGGTTGATGTTGATTATTTATTTTATTTGTGAATAGTTGTTATTTAATTAATCTTTATGTTATATGTGATTAATTAATGTTATTTTTTTGGAATGATTATAGTAGGTAATTTTAATTAAGTTTAATGTTATAGATTTAAAACGTTGTAAATTAAAACTTATTTTAGTAATTAAAAGGGATAAATTAATTAAGAAATAATGTTTTGATAATTTAGATTATCTTTTTTAATATTAATATTATAAAATTTAATGATAATATCATGTGAGGATAAATGTGAAAATAAATGAATTTTTAATTAAATTTGTGGGATAAATGTGAGCTTTAAAATCAAGAAAAAAGGACCAATGCATGTGGTATATTTTTGAAAAGGAAGAGCTTTATTTATTTTTCTTTATTTTTATTATTAGGAAAAAAATAAGAAGGTTTTCTTGATGAGAGAGTTTTGGTTTTTGGTTTTTGGGGAGAAGAAGTAACAACAGTTTGAAAAAATATATGTGTGCTTCGAGCTGTTAATTTGTCTAAAAAGAAAATAAGATAGATTGTATTAGAAGTTAGCTTGGTAGGAGTTGGAGACGAAATTGTTGAGGAAGACTAATTTTTATAAAGGAAGAAGGCTACCATGCCAGTGGATTCAACATCAAACGAAGGAATCCAGGTTCCTCTTTGTTTCATTTAAATTCCTTTGTTCTGTTAGTTTCCATTGGAAAAATAAATATCTTGCATGTGTGTTTGAATTAGATAATTTTATTTTTTTTAAAGTAGATTTTGTTTTGAAATTTTGTTTTGGTGAAAACTTTTTAACCTTCTATAGAAAAAACTATAGAAAACTCTCTAGTTCATCTTCAATAAATTTAGTTGTGAAAAAACTCGCTTGAAAAAAATAAAATAAATTATGTTGGGGCTAAAGTTGCATGCCCACATTTATATTGTGTCTCTAAGAAAACTAGACTATTATCTAATTTATTTTTAATTATAATTGTGTGTGTGTGTGTGTGTGTGTGTGTATATACTATTCTATTCTTTAAAAAAAAAAAAATTGTTGCTAAAAAGGATTGATGCAACATAATGATACTTTTTCTGGGTTTTGTTTTTTTTTTCAAATTTATATTAAAAAATGCAGATTTGGTTTTTTTGTGTTTGAAAAAAAATTATATATGAATTTTTTTTATTTAAAAAATAATATTTAAAACAAAAATTTGGTGGGAGGGGGGGGAGGCGGGGTCAGTTGTTGTTGTACCCTTGCCCCCTTTGCTAGCCACGCAACCTAGGGAGCTACCAAAGGCAGCTGACCCAGGCTGTTGTGCACAGCCCAGGGGGATGCTAGAGGTAGCCGACCCTTGGTTCAAGGCCTAGCCTTGGGCTGGCAGCGGCCTCCCCGTATGGGGAGGTTCGCAGCCTCCCAACTGCCTATTAAAAATTTTGTTTATATTTTATAAATTTAGTTAAATTTAATTTGGCTTATATATATATATATATATTTATTATATATATATAATATATATATGTATATATTTGTGTATGTATATATATATGCATATATATATATATGTATATATATATATGTATATATACATGTATATATATATACATGCATATATATATGTATATATATGTATGTGTATGTACTCAATGGAAATAAAAGAAAATACTCATGGTATTAATTGTAAAGTTCATTTTATGAGTCGACTGATTAAATTAGAAATAATTATTTTTAAATTAAGTAGAATGATTTTTTTTGGGTAAATTGACTATTTATATTTCTTGACAAAATTTTGCAAGGAGAAATGTTAAATTGTGTTTGTTGAATTGTTGAACACTTGTGTAGGTAATTGTCTAAGTTTTGAATTATTGTTGTGCCAATTGTTGTTTTCGCTTGGTTGGGTTATGGTTATGTGAGAAAACCCTTGAGTTAGTTTATCCTTCTGTTGGAGCTTAAGTTGCTTAGGGATTTCTAGAAGCATGGGGAAACGATGTTTTATATATGATCTTTAAATTTGATACTTGTCCCTATTTTGACTATAGTTGTGATCTTGATTTTACATCTGGGTTGTACCAGTTTTATGGGTCTTGATTCATATGACTTTTGGCAAGATGGTTTTTCCTCACCATTGTTTTATTTTGTGGTTCAGTGTTTCTGTTGGTACAACCCATTAGAATTTGATGTTATGTTTTGGGTTTCTAGGGAGAGTGGCTCTACATGGGCACTAGTGCACAAAGGGGCTGTCAAGATAACCCATGTTAGAGTTAGAGTAATAAGTGATAACCTAATTAATTAATTAGGGGGTGGGTAGTAAAACATTAACAAGATTAATATGGATGCTTTGTCCACTTGTTAGGGCTTTCACGGACTAAGGGTGGGTTGAGAAGGTCATGGTTGGAAAAATCATTGCCTCGTCTCCACAAGAGGTTAACGGTTCCACACAAGTCACCTTATGGGTCCGACACTTAGAGAGGCTGTCAGGATAACCATAGATGGGGGCCAGCGGCTAGAGAAAGGCAGTCAGGATAACCCATGTAGGACTGTGCAATGATACTCTCCTCTTGCATTCCCTTGAGTTGTTTTGTTGCAAGCCTCTAGAAGTGGTCTATTGATGATATGTTTTATGATTTATTGTTGTTATGTTTAGAAAGTGGTCTATTGATGATATGTTTTGTGATTTATTGTTGTTATGTTTAGAAAGTGGACTTTTGATATTATGTTTATCTTGTGTGTTCTTTTACTTTTCATGTTTGGAGTTTACTCTTGTGTTTTTGTTTGGATGTTCTTGGTCGGTGATCCTTCCTTATTTACTCCTAGCACGGGGGTGGTCGGGTGGAGCGTGTTATCCACCCCGTTGGGTCCCCTGTTATGTAGATGTACCATTTAGTACAGAGTTTGCAGATGCAACTTGATCCAGAGTTCACATGTTACCAGATGTATATTTGTACTCCAGTTGTATTTTATGTACTGATGTATTACTTCCACATGTGATGGGAAAACTTATGATGTAACTTTGTATATGTATTCAATGAGATGTATTATAAGACTAATGTAATGCATAATCACACTATGTAATTCATCCTTGAACTATGATTGTAAATACTGTTAATGTTGTGTTGTATCTGTGGAAAAATTTAATTTATATTTCCATGTTAATTTATTGTAAATGCATGCATTCTCTTATGGATTATTCTTGTCACATTGTTTATTATTAATGAATGTTTAAATTAAGAAATATGAATGGATGGGTTACGATAATGGAATTTGATATTACATTTATCAACTTTATTATGGGATAGATTGCGTAATGTCACCTCGTGTACCCCAAGGGACTTAGGTGTTTAACTTGTAATCTTTAACTATGTTAGTTGCATTGGAAAACATAGTGTACATTGTTTATGTTTAAAAAAAAAAATTGTTGCATTTTTAGTTGTCCTTTTGGGGTTTGCGCGACAGGGCGTTACATCACCCTTCAAATGATAGAGTTACTATTGCATTCATCTTGAACAACTACCTTGGCTTACCAGAAACTTTTGAAGCCATTTTTAAAGCAACTATTCAAATTGTAAAAACTGTCTTTTTGTTATCCTGCTTGCCCTTTACTGGTTAATGGGAAAGAATGCAAAATAAAATGCACATGCCCCCATGATGATGTCTGGTTTTGTGATTGCTTCCAAATAGAAATCAAGGAATACAACTATCACTACCTTTTGCAGTTAAAGCTACAAGACCATTCAACTAGCCTTTGGTGTATTGATTTTGATGAAGCTACCACTAGTTTACTACAAATTCTAGCAAAAGACCTCTACATGTTCCAGGATAGCTCTGAGTCTACATCAGATCCTACTGTTGTTATTAAGGGCCTTGTTTGTAAACCTCATATCTTTACTGCCTTGATCAGAACAAACACTTACGGGTATGTGCAAGATCATCATGGAAAAAAAGGCCCTTAAGTGGCAAAAAAATTAGAAAAATCAAAGTTAGGCAACTTGATATAAAAATTTGAATAAGTTATCTATATTATTTGAAAAATATGTAAGAATAGAATCTATAGAAAATTGAATGTAGTTTCTAAACTACTAGGTCTGTTTAAAAAAATCTATTTGGTGAAAATTTGAAATTTCAATGTAGCGATTACTTAAATTTCGGGAAAAATAAAGGTGTCCTACCACCCTAACCACAATAAAATGATAATATTTTTTATAAGATTTTAGATATAAGTAGAGGACTCATGTCTTGATGTGATGCATATTTTTTGTATTTTTTCCAAGTAAACAATTAATTAGAATTTTTATTACAAATTTTAAAAATATAAAAACTCGTATGTCGACCACCTTAACTTGGTAAAACTTCATGAAATTCAGTTTTTATTTTTAATCCTATAGTATGTGAAGCATAGAATGTGATGCATGTTTTTGGATTCAAAAAATTTGATAATTTGAAAGCTATAGATGTTTTTCAATCATCAATCAAGACTTTAGTAAGTAATTTGAATAGAAAATAAATAATAATTACTTATTAAATTCAAAGTAAAACATAATTTATATTGGTGGAAAGCTGAGAATCTCCTTTAAAAACCCTTTTCATTTCATCAATTTTGGGTAAAAAAAATCGTCAGCCACATACCCATCATATTGCCACTTTTTGGCCCACCATGATCGTGCACATACCCTTACAATTCTGAGGACTGGCTTAAAACAATGATTTTGAAAGCAACAAAACTTGATTTCCAAGCAGAGTGTAAATTGTTTCTTTTAGATATATTAAAGATATATGCCCTTGTTTCAGAAAAAAGGTTGCACTAGCAAGCCTACCCTTTGACTATTCTCTTGCACTTTTCAACATTTATCCTTGTCTTTCCTTTTTAATGCTCACTATGGGATGCTAAGACTTGTGTTTTTCAAATATGAACGTAATTTATTCCTATGTTTGCATATATATATTCACACATTCATTGAGATCCCATGATTTTGATTTTAATATGGTGTCCACATTGTTTTTATCCTACATTGTCACTATGATTCTTAATTCTTGTTATATGTTGAAATTTTTAGTTCTTCCATGCGTATTCTAAATTAACTTCTTCCCTTCATAATCATTAGATAGCAATATTATCTCCAATGGAAAACATGTAACAATAGTCAAATAGTGAAAATGGTTAATAGAGAAATCTATAGAATACTTGTATATATATTTTTTATATATTCCAATGTTTAAACCATGTTATTCCTCTTGTGATCATCCATAGATATACATTTATATACACATGGATATATATTTTATATATGTTATTCCTCTTGTGATCATCCATAGATATACATTTATATACACATGGATATATATATATATATATATATATATATATATATATTTTATATGTTTATGTGTAATTACTTTGACCATCATAACTAATATTCAAATAAAAATTAATCAAAATAAATAACATCAAAGTAATAAATTATCTACTGCCACATAAGCATTGGAAAAAATATGCCATATCTAAAGTTATGGACTGAATTTCTTTTAAGAATACTTTTTTATTGAATATTAGTAATTAAAGGAATGAATAGTAATTCTTTAAAAGAGTAGAATCCTTTAATGTTCCATACTTTTCATAAATATTAGTTAATCCACAACTTCAAGTCTACCATGTATTTCTATGCATATGTATCTTAAGATAATTAAATAATAATCTATCTATTGATTGATTAACCTAGACAAAAAGGTCAAACATAGATGTGCATCTAGGTCTAATAAATAAAAAACTAAGAGCTAAAATTATATCGTACTTGAAGCAATCTGTATAATAGTTGGCTTGTAAATTCAAAATTCAAGCTACATTATTTGGCACAATCATAGGTAAATGGTAGATGATAAGAAAACCACATTAAATAGAACTTAAAAAATATCAAGAATAGAAGAGGTGAAAAAATTACAAACCCTAACCATATTTTTTTATGAAAGAAATAAGATTTAACTGCAATTGCTCATATGGTAATGCATATAACGTCAAAGATGCACAGAGATAACTACAAACAATAAACAGAGAGTGAAAAGTGTATGTGTATGTATGTGTATATGTATATTTAGGGTATGTGCAGGATCATAATGGAAAAAACAAACCCTTAAGTGGCAAAAAATTTAGAAAAATGAGAGTTAGGCAACTTGACGTAAAAATTTGAATAAGTTATCTATATTATCTCAAAAATAAGTATCTTGAATAGAATATGTAGAAAATTGAATGTAGTTTCTAAACTACTAGGTTTGTTTAAAGAAAAAAAAATCTATTTGGTGAAAATTTGAAATTTCAATGCAGTAGTACTTAAATTTCAAGGAAAAAAAAAGTAGGTGTCTGTCTGACCACCCTAACCACAATAATTTAATGATAATATTTTTTTTATAAGATTTTAGATATAAGCAGAGGACTCATGTCCCGACGTATGCATATTTTTCTAATTTTTTCCAAGTAAATAATTAATTATGATTTTTAATACAATTTTTTAAAAATATAAAACTCGTGTATGTTCCCTTAACTTGGTCAAAACTTCATGAAATTAATTTTTCTTTTTTAATCCTATAGTATGAAACATAGAATGTGACACATATTTTGGATTCAAAAATGTGATACTCGTTTGAACGCTTATAGATGTTTTTCAATCAACCTATCAATCAAGACTTTAGTCATAATTCAAATAGAAAATAAATAATAATTACTTATTAAATTCAAAATAAAGCATAATTTATATTAGTGGAAAGCTGAGAATGTCCTTTATGAACCCTTTTCATTTCATCAATTTTGGGTAAAAAGTCGTCAAACCACATACCCATCATATTGCCACTTTTTGGCCCATCATGATCCCTGCACATACCCTTTATGTATATGTATATGTATGTGTATGTGTATATGTATATGTATATGTATATGTATATGTATATGTATATATATATATATATGTGTGTATGTGTATGTGTATGTGTATGTGTATGTGTATGTATATGTATATGTATATGCATATGTATATGTATATGTATATGTATAATGTTGATCTACAAAATTCTCTTTTGAGCATTTCACTGTTTTTCTCTTCTTGTATATTACTTTCAAAAATATACTCTTTTGTACATTGGATGTTTTCCTAATATATGATAACACTCTATGCAATTTGCGAGGGCTTTCCTAGGCCTATTCACAATGACGGTAGAGTTTGTTGACCACATGGGTTGGCGATGGTGGAGTTGGTTGCTTTGCTCAACGGGTATAGAATGGTAAAATCCTACCATCCACCCCTATTAGCTAGTAGATTGGATGGTTTAACCAGTATTACATGCTCTACAATCTGCAGTGTCTCTCCCCTTGTTGTTGTTGTAAGTTGTTTTCTAGTGTCTTTTTGTCGTTCCATACACATCTAACTAGAGACATATATTTTGATAGATTCAAATAAAATATTTCTTTGTAGTGATATCATGTTGGGCTCAATCAAAGCATAGATGGACACGGAGATATGAAGCCCATTTGTGGAACAATTGGTACCTAAAAGATGACCATAGTTGTAACCATAAACAAGGTTTGTTTTACAAATTTATATTTGACTAAGTTATACATTCAACCCTTGTCTTCCTGCATGGCTAGATACATTCCAGTACATACCAAAATTAGGTATGTTTATATAGTTATTTGTATGCCTTCTATGCTTTGAAGAAATACCTTTTCCATTTCTTTTATGTCTTCCTTTTAACAATATCTTTGTATTTCATCCACAAAATTGGTTTTTCTTTGAAACAAGATCTTCCATATATTCTTCTTTTCCTATATTTATCAACATTACAGACAAGTTCCATCTTGCCCAATTCTTTATCAGCATTCTCTTTTTTTGAAGTTATTGCAGAAAAAAAAACACTAAAAAAAGGAAATCATATATGAGAACACACAATTTTTTTGCAACTTCGTCATTGTGTAATATATGTTGAAACTCCTTGAAATTTCTCATTGGTGTTTCATACTTTACTTGCTCAACAATTTGGCAAGAGCCCACGAGGCTTCATGATGCCGATGTGGTGGAGAGAAGAACAACTATGGGTTTTGTGCTTTTTCCTTTCACCATCATATATCTTTTTGCTACATATATACATGCATGCATGAATTATTACATGCACTTGACTACAATAAACATAGCCTATTGTACACATTACATTTTTCCATGTTTCTATAGTTATCTTTTTAACCTATGGAAAAAAATATCTGTAAGTAGCTCTTTATCAACATGCCCATCTTTTTAAAGTTGTTACACCAAAAAAAATACCACAATATAAGAAATCATATATGAAAACACCCAAATTTCCCCTACTTCACCATTGTCTGATATATGATATGACTCCATTAAATTTATGATGGGTCTTCCATACTTTTCTTACTCAGGGGTTTGGCTAGAGCCCATGAGGCTTCATGATGCCAATAGGGAAAGGAGGACAATGAGCATGGGTTTTGTGGTTTTTTCTTGCACCATCATATATTGACTACTACAAATACAAAACATATTGTATTCTATCAGCTACATTTCTCGATGCTAATACAACTATCTTTTCAACTTTCCAAATCAATTATTTAAACCTAGCTCTTTATGATGATACCTATTTTCTTTAGCTTCTGACAACAATTATATGATGCAATAATCTGTGCAAAATGCGTATAAATCCACTGAATTAATTCAAAATTTGAGCTGCATTGCTTGGCATTAAACATTATAGACAAATCATTTATGCAAAATACCCATGTAAAATGACTTACAAATTCTGGAGCACAAGAGTTTTAAAACCATCAAATCTGCTATAAAATGGACCTAAGGGTGACGATTCTTACAATAGTCTATTACCAAACCAACACCACAATGGCCCTTTTGACAATGTAACTTAATCAATATATTTTCTCAACATACAAATAAAATAATGACAAAAATTAGCAGTTTGTTATAAGGAGCTTCAAATAGATGAGGAAAAAAGAATATCATGAAACATATTGGTACAAGACAAGTAGTCTATGTAATAGTTGTAAGAGGTATTAGGATAACAGTTAAGAATCAGACGTAGATGATAGATCAATGGAAACCTTTGGCATGCTTTCATTTTTTTCGTCTATGTATGTTTTCATGCCTCTCTTAAAGTTATATTTAATGTGGGTTTCCGATCATTTGTGATTTAGCTATGATTCTTAAGTGTTTTCCTAACAACTCTTCTACGATTCCTCAAATGATAGATGATCAAAAAAATATTTTAAATAGAACTTTAACATATGGAGAATAGAAGGTGTAAACTATAGATATGAATAGTTTGTTATATAGAGCTTGTGTTATACATAATGTGTATAGCATCAAATATGCACAAAGATAACAAGAAACAATAACCAGAGGCTGAAAAGCATACATAGACCAAAAGAAATTGAAAGCAGTCCTAATGTACATGTCAATGTTATGTTTGTAGTTTACATCAATGTACAAAATTTCAAAATTTTGAAAGTTAAAATAATTCTTGTCACAAGGAAAAATAGAATAAGATACTCCTATAGTGTCATGTGAAGCAAAAAAATACATGAGTGCACAATCTCTAATCAAATGCATAAAAAATATTACCTAGGTTAACATATCAAGAATACAAGAGCTAGACTACAACAATGAATAGCTTGTTATAGGGAGCTTCAAACATATGAGAACAAGAGAATATCATGAAACATATTGATACAACACAACTAATCTATGTAATAATTGGAATTTACCTATTGTGTTTTTGTTTCAAATCTCCATCAGGTTTTTTGTCAGCCCAGTTGTGAATAGAATTTCTCAGCACTGGAAATTTAAAACTACTAGTGGCTGCCAACAATTTTCCTAGGGTTGTTTATGGCGACATGGAGTTTGCTAATTACGTGGGTTAGCAGTGGAGGACTTGATTTCCTCGAAACACAGACGAAAAATGGTAAGTGTTTGCTCACGTGAGGGTTAATGCATCTTGGTGTTGTGGTACGATGGCACAGGAGGAAGTAAATGCAATATTCAATGTTGCAGTGTGGGAATGTATACTCCAAAATATGCAAGAAAATATATTGATTCAATTGCATTGTGAAAAGAGTGATTGTGGCACTATGAACATGTTACACATACTCCACCATTAAATGCTCTATTATTAACAACATCTCAATGCTATATCATTGAATGTTATGGTTCTATCGTAGTGATTTTCTCACAACATAAATAATACTTATATATGCTATTTTAAACTCTTTTCTAAATCACAGTCTACATAAATACAAATAAAGATAGTATACACATCTATTTAGATAGGCATATGTATATATAAATTGATGTTGCATTGTCAAATGAGCCATAGTGGTCTTCGTCTATATATATGGATATATACATATGCCTGTATGTATATTTCTATATATGGATTAGGGAATTCAATACATATATATATTCGTATATGTATCTATCTATATTTTGGGGAATTCAATATAATTTCACTTTTTGTCTATAATATTTAGTACCAAATAAGTGTTATTCTAACACCTCTTATACAATTTCTCTATTTTTCTTCAATATCTACTACCAAAGAATGTGGCTTTCAAATCTTATATCAATATGTTTCATGATATTCTTTTTTTCTCGTCTATTTCAAGCTCCCTGCAACAAACTACCTGGGGCTACTTATGACAATAGTAAGGCTTGCTACCTGTATGCGCTGGCGATGGTGGAGTTGGTTGCCCCGATACGTGGAAGCAGAATGGTAAGTGTTTACCCATGTGGGAAATTTTGAATTGACATGCCAACTCTTACATAGACCGCTTGTCTTGTATCAATATGTTTAATGTGGGTTTTCGATCATCTGTCATTTACCTATGATTCTTAAAGTGTTTTTCTAATAGTTCTTTTGCAATTTCTCTATTTTGTCTATTGGCTTTAATTTTGAATTGACAAGTTAACTATTACATAGATTTCTTATGTTGTATCAATATCTTTTATGATATTATTTTTTCCAATTCCCCAAAGAAAACTATGTATTATGTAACAGCTGGCTTGTCAATTTGATGACCATTTTTACTATATGCTTCCTTAGATTGCAATTGTATTTTTAATATAGGTACATTTAAACTCCCATTGTGAAGTTAGATGTACCTTTTTAGTTATTGTACACTGTTCTATATATTTCATCTATCCATCTTCCTCCAGCCATCTTCAAACCCCATTATGCTAATTCTTTATCAGGATACCTATTTTTGTCAACTTGTCATCCAAAAAAGAAAGAAAACAATATTAGAGAACTTGTTTGGAAACACCCACTTTCCCCCAACATTGTTATTGTCTGTGTATCTAAGGGTTATTTTTCACCAATGTAAATAAGGGTTTTTTTTCAGGATTGATTAAAGGTTAGAAAATCAATATAAATCACAAAACCCAAAGTAATTACAAAACACAATGGAAGTAAACAAAGGAACAATTATACCTGTTAATCGCCGAGACCTCCATGATTCACTTTTGTAACACCTTCTAGCTTGTTGGCTGATGCGTTGCCATCAGATTCGACGTGTGAGCAATCGGGAAATACAAGTCTAAGTCCTACACCAAGCTTTGAAGGATTTCAACAAAGTCTAAATTCCTAATGCCTATGACAATTATGAGTGAAATTCCTATGCCTAAATATGCTAGAATAATAATGTAATTCATGAACGTGCAATATCTCTGTGTAATCGAAAAATGAGAGGAAAATGACATTTTATAGAAAATGCCATTTTGAATGGACGGATGAGATTGAGAGATTGAGAAAATGCCCTAGAATCAATGGTTAAGATTTAAAATGGCAACTCTCAATTAGGGTTAGGGAAAAATGCCCAAATGTGTGAATAAGATTTAATTAAATCAATAATAAATGTGATAGTTGAGATGAAATTAGCAAAAATCAGAAGATAAGAAGATGGGATTTTATAAAATCGGTAATTTTAGCAATTACTTGATTTGTAGAAGAATATTTCCATTTTGAATTAAATTAATTCAAAATATGGATTTTGTGAGATAATGAGTAATTGGTTTTTGAAATTAATTACTAAAAGAAGAATCAGTTAACTATGTGAGACATTTTTAAATAAATTGTTTTATTTAAAAATAAAGAAATGTCACATACAACAATTAAATAATTAAAAATAATTATTTAATTTAGAAGAAGTGGTTAATTAATTAAATATATTAGCAAATATTTTTAATTAAAGGAGAGGATTTAAGAATTAGTGACATATTGAATAAATATATTAAAATATATTTATTTGATAATCAGGAGTACATTAATGACAAAGATTAATTAAATAAAATGAGAACTTTATTTAATTATAAGTTGACTTTAGATAATTAGTGATGCATTAAATAAATATGATTTTATTTAATAATCAAGAAGAATAGAAGACCCTGAATTAATTAAATAATTGTGAATTATTTAATTAATAGTTGAAGATGGGTTAGGAACATAATTAAAGTGTCATAATTATGCTAGGACAAAAAGTGGTAAAATAGTGCTCGTAGGCCTAGGTCATTTTTAGGTGTCTACAATGTGATATATGATAACAGTCCATGAGATTTTCCATGAACCTTACCTACATTTCTTGCTCAGGGGTTTGGCTAGAGCCCGCGAGGCTTCATGATGCCAATATGGTAGAGAGGAGAATGAGTGTGGGTGTAGTGCTTTTAACTTCCTTCATCATATATTTCTTGTTGGTTATATACATGGACACAAAAGTTCTCCCATGGGTATGTGTAGGATCGTTATGGAAAAAACAGGCCCTTAAGTGGTGAAAAATTTAGAAAAATCAGAGTTTAGGCAACTTGACATAAAAATTTGAATAAGTTATCTATATTATTTCAAAAATATGTAAGAATAGAATCTGTAGCAAATTGAATGTAGTTTCTAAACTACTTTTTTAAATCTATTTGGTGAAATTTTGAAATTTCAATGCGAGAGTACTTAAATTTCAAGGAAAAATAAGAAGTAGGTGTCTATCTGACCACCCTAACCACAATAAAATGATAATATTTTTTTATAAGAATTTAGATATAAGTAGAGGACTCATGTCCCTATGTGATGCATATGTTTTTGTAATTCTCTTCCAAGTAAATAATTAATTATGAATTTTTTTATTACAACTTTTAAAAAATATAAAAACTCGTATGTCTGACCACCTTAACTTGGTCAAAACTTTATGAAATTCATTTTTGTTAAAATCTTATAGTATGCAAAGTATAGAATGTGATGCATGTTTCAAATTCAAAAAATGTGATACCATTTGAAAGTTATAGATGTTTTTCAATCAACCTATCAATCAAGACTTTAGTCGTAATTCAAATAGAAAATGAATAATAATAATTTATTAAATTAAAAGTAAAACATAATTTATATTAGTGGAAATCTAAGAATTTCCTTTAAAAACCTTTTTTGTTTCATCAATTTTGGGTAGAAAAAAAGTCATCAGCCACATACCCTACACATACCCA
This sequence comes from Sequoia sempervirens, assembly GCA_007258455.2. NCBI lineage: Eukaryota > Viridiplantae > Streptophyta > Pinopsida > Cupressales > Cupressaceae > Sequoia > Sequoia sempervirens. The sequence continues at coordinate 194,603,364 of VDFB02075321.1, forward strand.
TCATATCACCACTTTTTGGCCCATCATGATCCTGCACATACCCCCATGCACTTGTCTACCAAAATCATACTCTATTATATCCATTGCATTTGTCATTCCTTCCACAACTCTCTTTTCAACTTCCCCAATAGATTACTTATTGAAAATTGTTTACCAAGATGCCATGTATTCAAAATTTTCCATTTTATCTCTTTCTATTTACAATAGATAGTACTAACCTCTTTTATTGTATATCTATATTATTTCATTTATAATGTTGCACAAATACAATAGACATTCAACAAAATTAGTGTATTGTAAATTGTCTATTTCAAATTCTTTCATGGTCCAACAACTCGATCCAATGCAACTCACCCTTGTTAAACACCATCAATAGTGCATGTAAGTACAACAATTTTCCATTGTAAATACATAGATTTTGTTAACCAATTGTAAAAATTATTAATTAATTTTTGCTTCACATTCTCTATATTAATTTTACCCATATACTTACTCGCTTTTTATGCTTATTTTTTTTATTTTTCTTGCCTCTCCACTAACATACCCCTGTATTTTATTTGTAGGAACTAGGCTAAAGCATGCAAAAGCATTCGAAAATTAGGATACCTATTTTTTAAAAAGTTACCACAGTAAAGAAAACACAACAATATGAGAGATTATGTATGAAAACACTAGATTTTCCCCAACTTTTTTATTGTGTGATGTATGATGAAACTCCATGAAATTTCATGTGGGTATTTCATACTTTTCTTGCTTGGGGGTTTGGCTAGAGTCCATGAGGCTTCATGATGCCAATATAGTAGGGAGGATAACGAGTGTGGGTTTTTTGGTTTTACTTTTAATGTCATATATTTGTTGTTACATAGATACATGTGTGCACAAATCCTTGTATACAGTTGGCTTTGATAAACATACTCTATAATAACATATTTCTCATGTCATAGCAAGTGGTAGGGAAGCAAAACATGTTTCTCATGTCACCTCTAAACAAGTCGTACCTTCTAATTCAATTATTCTAACATTGCAAAATATGTGTATTGTGTCATCACATTCTTCTTTTAACCCATAAATCACATGCACAATAATGGTTTTATTTCTAAAATTATGGACTAAATACTACTTATAAGATCTTTCTTTTTGAAAAAGTCATTAGTGATGAGCATCATAACTAATATTCAAATAAAAAATAATCAAAATAAATAACATCAAAGTAATAAATTATCTACTACCACATAAGCATTGAAAAAAATATGCCATACCTAAAGTAATGGATTGACTTTTTTTTTTAAATACTTTTTTTATGGAATATTAGTAATTTTAAAGGCATGACTAATAACTCTTTAAAAAAGAAGAATCCTTTAATGTTCCATACTTTTCATAAATATTATTTAATCCAGAACATCAAATTTTCCATGTATTTGTATGCATATTTATCTTAAGATAATTAAATAATAATCTATCAATTGATTGATTAACCTACACAAAAAGGTCAAATATAGATGTACATCTAGGTCTAGTAAATATAAAACTAATATAGAGCTAAAATTATATCATACCTAAAATTTTGGAGACATTATTATTATTAAAAAAATTAATTACTTAAAAATTTAAATGTTATTTAATTTTTCAATTCTATTTTTTTAAAAAAAAAATTATTAAAATCTAGTATTCGTTGAGAATTATTTTACTATGGATTCCTAAAAAATTATATTTATCTTGTGATACCTTAAATTATTAATTAAAGTGAATTTTAAATAACTATTGTAACTAAAATTATCAAATATTACATATTAATAAAAATAAAGTTATTGATACCGATCAAAAAAAAAAGAAAGTTATTGATGATTAATTACTTAAAATTAAAATTATTGGATACATTGCAAATAATAAGATTCATTCAACATGACCTACAGTTTTATTTTACATTTTCACAACCAAGTTTCAACTAATAAATTTTGATGTCGAAACACAAAGACCAATTTTCCATTTTAGGCAAATGGTTATTAATCCTGCATCATAAGAATAGACAAGTGGACTATAACATCAGGTTTATAGTGCTTTACAATGCTCAAATTAAATGAAGACATATAAAATAATCTTTGTGTCAAAATTAAGTGATTTATAATATGTTTAGGTTAGGCTATTCAAATTTTACTTTAATACATATGGATACATCGCAAATATATACATTGATTTTCCAACATCTCCCTTCATTATGATCTACTCCACCTACTTTATCCTACATAAAGTCCAAAATAATAAGATTCGCCTCCTACTATAAACTAACCTCACGTTATTTCATATTGCATTATTAGCACGCTTTCCCTTCCTCGCACCAATCAGACAATTTCAAATAGTACTTCCTAGTGAATAGCCATTTGCGGTGTAGCCTATCAGCTAATCATTGCATGCATGTGCATGTGACTACTAGTTTAAATAGTATAAATATCTTAGGTATATCTAAAAATATGTTGAGAGATTTTAATTTGGAGTTATTTTATTCATTAAAAAGTTATTTTATTTTAATTTAGATTTATTTTATTTAAGTTAATATATGTAGTCATAAATTTTGTGTTATTTATTTCAAAAATATTAAATATCAATATTTTGATATGTAAACAATTGTCAAATTTAAGGAGAAAGTGAGATTTTTTAATATGCTTATACCATGACATTCCATCTAGTTGTTGTCATTGTAAAATGCTTCTAACATTAATTATTTAACATATTTTTGTAATTATTCACATAGAAGAAATCCAATAGATGTATAATATTTTTAAATGTAAATTTCTAATATTGCAAAATGGTTAAACTATGAATATGCTACAACAATGAGGTCAACTATTAGAGTTTAGAAAATGTTACTCATCCAATAAGTGGGTTTTGTTTGTCATAGGCTTCTTACTCCATACCCATCTAAAGATGGGATAGTCTTGTAAAAGGAAACATTTTATTCATTAGGGTGTAGTTGTAAATATTTTGTAAAGAGAATGAACTTCCTATGTGAATGGACTTGATTGATGGTTTTTTTAATCATTTTTTATTTGTGAATCTATTAATTTATTTGTCATAAATAGTACTACCTTTAACAGGGCTATTAATAATTTTTCCTTCATTTGATGATGAAATTCTATGATTTTTCTTTTGGAATTGATATATTGTAGGTGGAATATTTGGAATGTTGGAATTACAAGAATGATAATTAGATTAAATTTTAGTACCTACACTTTTAGGTCCACGTTTCATATGAAAACATCAACTTAAAGAAATAATAGCAATATAGTTTGAGAATGGTAGGCAACCTAATTATTAAGAATCAAGTATCTTGTATGAAAGACAATTGTAAGCATATATGACAATAAGGTAGAAAATAATATTGTATATTGTATATATTTTGTTAAATTCTTTAAAAGAGAATATTTGGTCTTAATAAGGCATCAAATACAAAATGCTAGTCTACAAAGTAGTAGAAATTAGGGAAGAAAATTAAGTCA
>VDFB02075321.1:195206957-195440268 GCA_007258455.2 Sequoia sempervirens
ATGATGTTGGCCTCCTTGTACCATGATTTGCATGATTTATTTTATTATGATAGGGGAGCTATTGGTGCAGGTGTGACACTCCTTCATATCTGGGCATGGGAGCACATTGTTGTGCTTCAGCCAATTGTATAGATGGTGGGCATGAAGCCTAATGATTTTTTCATATGGAGATACTAAGGTACCATTACACTCAGGCACACATGATAGATTGGACTCTCGTACTAGTGACGGGTGATTGATGATATGACTGTGTTCTAGTGGCGACCATGGCTTCAGATACTGACCTGGTTTGATGATGCATAGCATATTTTCTTCACCTAAAAAACTCATTACATGTAGGGTCGGGAGCATACTATGATTGAGAGGTACCTGCCTAACAGAGTGGCCAGACAGTTTGGAAATGTACAGGATAGGCCCGACAATGCTTATAGGGCTATGTTTGCTAGAGTTTCCAGTCAAGTTATGACATGGGGACTGACAATTCTGGCAGCAGAGGCCATTGAGAGTTTTTTCCAGTTGGTTGCCTAGCCTTGGGCATACAATTAGGGTCATCCTATTGCTCAGACTACTCCTGCTTATGATGCATGGTTTGTCCCTCCGAGGTGACTTACAGATCCTATAGGAGCTCCTCCTAGAGGGGGGATGCAAGGCAGAGGTGTCAGGGGTAGAGGATAGGGGGCCAGGATGGCCATGATCGACAGGTTCTGGGGGCTCCTCCAGTGGGACAACAACCTCCTCAGTAGCCTCCAGTGGTATAGTAGTAGCCAGTTCCATCACCACCACCTTTGTCAGATGCTAGAGATGCATAGATACAACAACTTCAGTAGCATGTGCAAGTTTTGATGGGTGAGTGGGACCAGGCCCACCAACAGATTTTGGTTTTGACTACTAAGTGAGACTAGGCTCGATAGCAGGTGGTTGCAGTGATAGCTGAAAGAGACGCAGAATTGCAAAGAGTATAGACTATCATAGGTGAGAGAGATCAGGAGGTGGCTCAACTTCAACAAATTGAGAGACTTATGACATCCACCCATGGTTGGATAGTTTCAATGTGGCTATATAGAGAGGTTGTTACGAAGGTTGCATATTATAGGTAGCATTATCATAGAGATGTTCCTATGACATTGAGACAACTTGATTTTTCTTAGAAGAGTGATACACACCCACGAGTAGAGGATCGGCCTAAGTGACAAGTTGGAGAGGGTAGCAGCCACCAAGGCTATATTTTTTATATATAGACACTTTTTGATTTTTCCCCATTCTTTATACTGATATACATTCATGGGCTCCTTTTCCATAGGCTCGTGGATATTTTACTTATCATCGATGTACATACACTGAACCATATTTTGTACCATGGCACATTTTTTGATATATATATGATACAGCTACAGATGATTCATGCTATGATGTGCTTACTGTATTGCATGTATGGATGATGTATGGATGCTTATATATGATCATGTATGGATTCATTTACTTTTATGTCTATGTGATGTGTGATGATCATGCTATGTATGGATGCAATGCTATGTTATCTTTTTCATCATCTTTTCATGATATGATATGGATGAATGAGTATGATATGTAAATGTTTATGGATGCAAATGATATAGATGCATTTCTTTTTGTATATATTTTATATGCATGTTTTATGATGATGATGATGTATGCATATGGATTTATGGATGCAAGTGCTTTTTATATGCAATGATTTAATATGCTTAGAATAAGAAATCTATATTATTCATCACAACTCAAATGATAATGCAAAATGTATGATATGATATGCAATTGATTATGATATGATTATGTTGATGGATGCTCTGATTATGGATGTTTTATGATTATGCTATGATTATGAGATGCATGTATGCTAATGATTTGTGGATGTAGGATGGATGCATTGATGATGTTTTTGTGTGCCATGATACCAGGTTAGTATGGAGAGAAGATAGAATAATGAAGAATGAATAATCATCGATGATGATGTTTGCACCAAGATTATTTTACAAGAGTATCCAATAGAAAATGAAAGATAATGATCGATGCCCCATTCCTTTCTCTCTGAATCATTTTAGATAGACATCATCGAGAGGTCCTCAAAATGAGTCATTAAGATAAATCACAAGAAAAGATCATAAGTTAAGGTGATATCTAATACTAATGTCCATCGTAGGAAGGATACATCCTAGGAAATGTTGATCAAAGGGTTGTTTGATGTTGGGATGATGATGTTAAGATAAGCCATTGCTATAAACATCATTGATGTATTTGCCTATGATTTAGACTTTAGATTTTGACTTTTGGGTTTGCACTTTATGACTTGCTATGTTTGTTTTCTATTTGTTTTGCCAAAGGGTGAAGGTGAAAATCGTTTACTATGGGTGAAATTTTATTACATGTGAAAGCGAGATGGGATGGATGGGTTTTGGATTTTTCTAGAATATTTGGATTTTTTTGGTACTTTGAAATGTTTTGAGGCTATTTTTGGTCATTTTTGAATTTTTATATGATTGCTTAGGATTTTCTAATTTTTTGAGTCTATTTAGTGTTTTCTAAATATTTGAGGCTTTTTAGGTCTTTTGAACGTTTTCTATTGTTTTTGTGTTTTCCATTTTATGAATGTTTTTGTATTTTTTGAATATTGGGATGTTTTGAGGATTTTTCAAGATATTTGGATGTTTTTGGATTTTCTAAAATATTATGATGTTTTTGGTATTTTCAGAATATTTGGATTTTTTTGGATTTTCTGAGATATTATGATGTTTTTGGTTTTTCAAAAGTTATTTGGATGTTTTGGGATTTTCTGAGATATGATGTTTTTGGATTTTTCGAAAGTTATTTGGATGTTTTAGGATTTTCTGAGAGTTTTTGAGTTTCAACCAAGAACCTAACCTAAGAGACCTATCCTAAGGGCCTTGGGGGTTGATCATAGATTAGCCTTGCCTACGTTATACACGTAGAGACCATGTAGTTATACAAACTTGACAGATTTACAAGAAAAAGATATGAACAGATGAGAGACGACAACTAATTACAACAAGCCGCTAAAGGATTGATCTAGGGTGTCTTTGAGGAACATCAGTGATGGCCTTGCCTACGTTCAAGCTTAGAGACAGTGTAGTTCGACAAGGAGACATTATTTTTTGGATTTTCAATGTTTGACCTTTTTAGGGATTTTGATGTTTTTCGAATGTTTTGGATTTTTCCTTTACAATTTTTTGAATATTTTTAAATTTTCACTGTATAGGATTTTGCAAATGTTTTTGGATAAGAATTTTATGAATGTTTTTGGTGTTTTCTAATAAGGTGTCCCATGACCTCAAGATATATAAGAACCTGATTGTGACTCATAATGAAATTCCCCCAATGTGACATGCTAGCATACTTCGATAAAGGCAGGACAAATTGACCTTGAGAATATGCCAAGTAGTGCTAAAGTGTTCATGATACCTTACAGTGACAAGCCATGATAGGGATGTAGATGGGGGATGAATGGAAATGCAAAGAATGATAGGTCAAAAGAGCCAAAGAATAGATGGACATACCATATTTACACAAGGTGCCTATTTGCTAGGTTTTCACCAAGGCACCTACCCAAAGCACCACTGAAGTGGTTTTCACTAGAGGATGATTTTTTTCTTTACTTTTTTCAATCCTTTTTCTCATTTTTTTTTTGTTTGGATTTTGATCATTTTTTGATTTTTATGTATTTTCTAATTTATACCCTTCATGTTTAGGCATAATTTTTTTTGAGATGCAAGCTATTGATTGTCTCCTACAAGGGTTCACCATCAAGGGTTGATAGTTGGTATGCTCCTGATCTGTAGCTTGCTATGATGACAAAGGGATCCAACCAATTAGGCTTAAACATTCCTTTGTTGTCTTGATCTGGAAGGTTCTTCTGATTTTTCTTTAAGACAAGATCGCCTACTTGGAACGACCGACATTTGATTCTCTTGTTATAGATTTGTTTCAGTTGGTTTTGATATACTTGTGAATGATTAAGGGCATCAAGGTGACATTCATCTAATAATTCTAGCTCATTTAGTTGAGACACTCTATACTCTTCCTCAGTTATCAGATTCTTTAGTGACACTCGCAATGATGTGAGCTCAACCTCAATAATCAAGATGGATTATGATCCATAAACTAGGGAGAAAGGGGTTTCTCTTGTAGGCATGTGGATACTGGTTTGGTAAGCCTAAAGAGCAGGATTTAGCTACAAATGCCAGTCATGGCCAGCTTCATTAACTGTTTTCTTTAGGATTTTCATGATAGTTTTGTTCGTTTCTTCTACTTAGCCATTTCCTTGGGGATAGTATGGTGTAGAGGATCAGTGTTGGATGTTGAATCTTTGGCACAACTCTTTCACATCCTAATTTTTGAATGGTGTTCCATTATTTGAGATGAGAGTTTGTGGTACACCATAATGAAAAATTAGGTAATTAAGGATAAACTTGGCTATTTGCTTCCCTGTTATATAGGTTATAGGAATGGCTTCAACCCACTTAGTAAAATACTCAGTGGCAGTTATGATAAACTTATGGTCATTGGATGAAGTTGAAGTAATTTTTCCTATGAGGTCAAGTCCCCACTATGAAAAAGGACATGGTGTGATTATTTCTTGCAATTCTTGAGCTGGACCATGAATCAAATCCCCATGCTATTGACACTGGATACATTTTCGTACATACTGATGAGCTTCTTTTTCCATGATTGGCCAATAGTACTCAGTCCTCAATAATTTCTTAGCTAATGTCATACTACTAGAATGGGACCCACATATGCTATTGTGTACTTATGTTAAGGTAGTTAAGGCTTCCTCTTGGTTAAGACATTGTAGTAATGTCCCTTCAATGCTTTGACAGTAAAGGGTATCACCTAGGATCACAAATTGGAATGGCTTTTTGACATAGGTCTTTTTAAGGTTCTAGGTGATGTTTGATGGAAGGGTTCCTCTATAAGGTAGGTAAAAATGTCATGGTACCAAGGGGATCTAGGACCAACAATGACATGCACAAATTCAAATTCTTGGATTTCCAAAGTTGGTACGAGAAGCTATTCTACCAAGAATTCACATTGAAGAATGTTGTTTGGCATGTCTAGTAGTGATCCGATTGTTTCCATGGAATTTACTGCTCTATTGTTCATGTGAGGAATCTACTCAAAAGTTATGTCTATAAAAATATATTTGAGATTTTCCACCATCTTCTTATAAGGAGTGAGCTTGTCATCTTTGGTTTGATAGTCGTCATTGAATTGGTTGATAGCCAATTGTGAGTCTCCATAGACTTTCATCTCTTGTATCTACCATTGAACTACTATCCTGAGACCTATGATCAAGGCTTCATACTCAATAATGTTATTGGTACATGGGAATGATAGCCTAAATGATTTCGGGATGCAATTACCTTGGGGGATGATGAAAAGAATGTTGGCTCGTGATCCATGTTGGGTGAACAATCCATCAAAGTATATCTTCTACTGAGCCGTGAGATTAATAAGGAACATTGATTCATTAGGGAACCCAGATATCAAAAGGTTCTCAGCATAGATAGGTGCTTCTTCTAGCTAGTCTGTGATCACTTTTCCTTTGATTGCCTTGCGCTCTACATACTCTATGTCAAACTCTGTCAAGATCATTACCCATTTTTCCACTCGCCCCGTGAGGGTTACTTTAGATAATAGATATTTTAATGGATCAATCTTTGTGATGAGCTTGATATGGTGTGACAACATGTAATGCATGAATTTTTATGAAGTGGAAACTACTGCTAGGAATGCTTTCTCAATGGGTGTATAGTTCATCTCATAGCCTACCAAGGTTTTGTTGATGTAGTATATGGCTCTTTCCTTTCCATTTTCATCATGTTGTGCTAAAAGAGATCCTAATGCTACTGGCGTTGCTAAGATGTATAATATCAGTGGCTTGTTTAGTATTGGTGGCATGAGTACTGGAGGTGTTAGTAGATAATCCTTGATCTTTTGGAAAGATTTATCACATTTTTCATCCCACTTGTAAGTTATCCCTTTATGGAGAAGATGTGAAAAGGGGTGAGTCTTATCTAATAGCTGAGCTATGAAAATTTTGATGGACTGTAACCTTCCTTGTAATCCTCTCACCTGCTTCAATGTATGTGGTGGTTCCATGTCTAGGATGGCTTTTACCATTGCTAGATCAATTTCTATCCCTCTTTGTGAAATGATGAAGCCAAGAAGTTTCCATGATGTGACCCCGAACACACACTTTTTTGGATTTAGTCTTACCTTGTATTCTTCAAGTCTTTCAAAGATAGGTCCTAGGACTTGTATGTGTTCACTTCTCTTCTTTGATTTTTTTGAAATATCATCCACATAATCTTCAATTTTTTTGTGGATCATGTCATGAAAGATGAAGGTCAAGCTCTTTGATAGGTGGCTCCTCCATTCTTCAACCCAAATGGCATTACATTCCAGTAGTAGGTTCCCCATGGGAAAGTAAAGGTAGTGTTATTTTGATCCTCTTTGGCGACTATGATTTGGTTGTAGCCTGAAAATCCATCCATGAGCGACAACATTTCATGCCTAGTTGTTAAATCCACAATGAGATCAATTTTTGGAAGAGGAAAATCATCCTTTGGACATGCCTTGTTTATATCTCTAAAATCAGTACATATTTTGATTCCCCTAGTGGGTTTTGAAACTAGTACCAGGTTTGAAAACCACTCATGATAATCTATTGGTTGGATGAATCCAATGTCAAGAAGCTTTTGTAGTTCTAGTTTAACCAAGAGTGTTATTTGAGGGTGCATCTTTCTTAATTTCTGCTTGACTGGTTTGGTATCCAGATAAACTGCTAAGTGATGTACAACCACTTTTGGATCAAGGCCTGGCATATTTGTGTATGACCGTGCAAAATTATATCTTCTCTCTTTAAGGAATGTTGCAAGGTTCTTTTGTCCTTCGTCTAACAGGGATTCAACATAGAAAGTGATCTTAGGTTCTTCTATTCCCACATTGACTAGTGTAGCCTTTTCTGCTAGTATTGCTGACTTTTCTGGATGCATTGCACTAAGGGGGAGATTGAATCCCTCATCCTTGGGTGCCTCAAGGAGGTTTTCACCATCGGATGTGTCCTTTTCTCTTTACTATTTTAGGACCAGAGAGTGTCACTAGGTGGTTTTCACTCAAGGATCTGCATGTTAGTTGTATTCCATTTATTTTGTGACTGAATGATTCAATCGTCTCCCCATAGTATGCCCCTATATCGAGCTCTATGTCAAAGCCTACTTTGTGATCTACCCATGATAAGTTGTCTCAGAGTCCCATGAATTCTAAGATTTCTTCATCATTTTCAAATAAATCTAGAATAAGTGGTTCTTTTTGGTCCATGTCAATGAGTTGTGGATATACTAGGCGTATTTCAATTGGTTGGTTATTTGAGATAAATGATGCTATGGATATCATGAAGAGAGTGTTGTTCTCAAATAGGTCAGTGAAATCAAGGGGAAAGTCATCTAAGGTAGTATCACGCGATATAGGTGACCAAGAGGAAGCCTCAAGTCATTTAACAACAATACCTTTGCCAATAAGTGTGACCTTGCTAGTAGTACAACCTAAGCCAAGATTCTTTAGTCATTTCTTAGGAACAATGGGTTCTAGTAAACCATTGTCATTTTGTCCTAGCTTCTCATTCTTGTTATATCCCCAATTTTGCATTAGTTGTAGACCTTTGTTTTCATCTTCCATGGGAAGAATAGGAACAGGTCGTTCATCTTGATACATGATTTTAGAGATATCTTGCTCATTGATGTCTTCTTGATTCAGGTCTCCCCACTTGGTGAAGGTAGTAGTTGCCATCTTGATTATTTCTAGTTCCTTGATGCTAGATGTTGGTTTCCTATGAGTTTGAGGAGAAATAGGTAACTCTCATAAGACAAAGGTGTCTTTCAATATTTTGTAGCTCCCACAACCATCATCTTGGATTACTACTTTGACATCAGGTATGCTTTTCAAAATTGGTAGTTGTGGTGTTGAGGTAGAGGCTAGAGATGATGGGTCAACAAATTATCTTGATGGTGTTGGTCCATCATTTTTGGGTATTTGTGGGATCTTATAAAACTTGGATTCAAGGCTCTTGTAGTAGTAGAAAGGATCAGGATCTCCATGGATAGTGATTTCTCTACCCTCAAAAGGAAATTTCACACACCGATGATAGGTTGACGCTACAACTTTCAAAGCATGGATCCACAGTCGACCAAGTAGTATGTTATATAGAAGATCAATATCAAGTACTTGGCATGTAGTTTCTACAATAAGAGATCCCACTTGGATAGGGAGTGTTATGATTCCTTGTGATACCCATTCTTGGTCGTCATATGCTCTGATGGTGGTACTATTTGTCTTCTCAATAGTATCTTCTAAATATCCTAGATGCTTGATCAACTGTAGGGTACAAATGTTTAGACCAATACCTCCATCCACCAAGACTATTTTCACCTTTTTTTGATGAATGAAAACCTCAAGGTCTAAAGCATGGTTATGAGATGGTCATGATAGTAAATATTGCTTGGAGAAGGTGAGAAAATGGCTAGTGATATGCCCTACCATAGCTTGAAACTGTTTGGTATCAATGTTCTCACGAACAGATGACTCAGACAAGGATTTTTCCATTATTTCCCTGTGTGTAGGAGATAATTTTAGAAGTTCCAAAATTGATATTTGAGCAGGGATCTATTTAAGCTGATCTACAAGATTGTACTTGCTAGGATTAGAAGTAGGAAAAGTTGGTTGTGTCCTAGATTGAGTTGGGACAACTCCTTGAACAATTATTTTTCCACATCGTGTGGTGACTCCACATTTCGTGCTAGCTCCTTTGATGGTGACAACAATGATAATGCTATCATAGGAAGCAACTACATTTGAATAGGTATGTTGAAAATTAGTGTAATCCTTAGATTTTCCATTATTGTTTGTTTTGTTATGATCAGGCATAGGCGTCTTGTATATCTTGAGATCCTAGTTTCTAGCTGGTATCTCAATAAATATGGTATTGTTCACTATGAGATCTTGAATGATATTCTTAAGCTTCATGCAATTTTTTTTTATGTCCTTTGATTTTATGAAAGTCACAAATATCATGTTCATTGTACCAGGATGGATTTTCTTGTGGTTCTTGGTAGTTCTCAAAGTTAGGAAGTGTTATTAAATTTGACTCTACCAATTTCTTCATGATTGTCTTGATGGGTTTCAATAACTATGTGGATTTTCATTTGGGATAGTTGTTCCTATTACTGGTTTTCCTTGGTTGCATGTTGGTGTTATTGATCCGATTGTTTTGAGGTGGTACCATTTGTTGCACAGTTGGTTGGATGTTAGCAATTTGGTTATTGTTGGGTCTAGGAGCACTTAGTATGACCTTAGCATCTACTATACCATTGTTTGTTATGTTTTTGTTTTTAGCCAATACACAAGGTTTCTCATTTGATCTGGTTGAAGGACAATTGTCTTTGTAAGCTTGAGTATTTCCTTATGATATTAGGGATCTTTCAATGTTAAGGGCTCTTGGAACAAGCCAGCCATAGGATGTGATGCATTTCATTTTCAAGTGGAATGATATATTTGGATCAAGGTTGGCTATAATGATTCCCACTTGTTGTTCATCAGGAAGAGGCCACTTGCTTTTACTAGCTCTTTGTCTCCATTGTTGTAAGAAATTTGTGAAGGTTTCCCCTGAATTTTATTTGAGAGTGTACAATTCTTCTAGATTAACGTCCACATCAAGATTGAAGGAGAAATGATCGATGAATTTGTCAGTGATTTCTTGAAAAGTTTTGATACCAAGAGGAAAATGAGAGAACCAATCCATAGAAATACTTGTTAAACTTTGAGGGAAGAGGCACATTAAATATGAATCATTGTAATCCACTTCCATGCACATGATGAGTTCTTTGATATGGTCAACATGACTTCCTCTCCCTTTGTATTTGTCGAATTTGGGGATTTCAAAACTAGGAGGGAATGATACCATTGCTATGTTTCGATCAAATGGGTAAGGACACAAGCTTTGTGTATGAGGTTTATTTGTCTTTGCCATGCGAGGGTCCTACATTTCTTGTGAGAGTGGTTTCAATTGTGATGCGAGATCATCTGATGGATTGGGTGGAGGAACATATGATGGGATGTGAGATGAATTATATGGGGTGTATGGTGGTGTGAGATTTTGTGAAAGTGATGAATATGTTCCTAATGCATTTGGATTGATGATCTTTGTATGAGGAAAATATGATCCTTGTTGTTGTTGGGCATACTATTGAGCTTGTTTCTATTGTTGTGCGACTAGGGCTTGTTGTTGGGCATGTTGTTGTTGTTGTGCTAATAAATCTTCTTGTTGTGCTTGTTTCTATTGTGCAGCTTGTTGTGCTGCTAAAGCTAGTTGTTGAGCTTTCTAGGAAATGGCTACTTCTTGTTGTTGTTTTTGTTGATGTGCTAAGTCTACTTTCTAAGCTTGATGTTGTTGTGCTAGGGCTGCTTGTTGAGCTTCGTGTTGTTGTTGTTCTAAGGCTTCTTGTTGAGTTTCTAAGGTTGCTTGTCATGCTTGTTGTTTTTGTGCTAAAGCTACTTGTTGTTGTTGTTGTTGTTGTATGACTTGTTGGTAAGTTTTTTTTACTTGTTGTAGAGCTAGGGCATGTGATTGCAATGTGGGATCAGGTGGTTGTTGAGACATCTAGAAAGGATTAGGGACATTGATGTTTTGAGTGATTAGTGGATTGGTAGTGAAAGGTGGAGGATTCCTTTGGTTTAACATTCCTTGCGATATGGTAGAATGAGGTGGAGGAATGTATGTTTGAGGTCCTGATTGATTTGGAATAGAAAAGGGAGTTGTTGGAAAGGATGATGTCATTAAATTTTTCAATGGAAATGACATACTAGGACCTTGAGTCAATTGATTGAAAAGATTCCCTTGTCCTATATTATGAGGATTGCCTTGTGCAGAAGATGTAAATAGAGGATTCATGATCAAGGTACTCCCAAGATTGATAGAAATTGTAACCAAGGGATTGATTTGTGGTGGATTGATAGGAGATGATGTGGTAATGGTAGATGGAATGGATGAACCCACCGGAGGGTTTGATAAAGATGTCCCTATTCGCATTGAGGGTTGATTTTGTGATATGGTATTGACATGCCCTTGTGTTCTTCTTTGATATTTTTGATTTGTACCACTATGTGTGATGGTAGATACACTTGTGGTATTCATAGGTGTGGATGAAGATGGGTTTCCCTAAAATTTTGAAGTGGTGGTGGAATAGTGAAGTTCAAGCTGAGTGTTTGGCTATTTTGGATCCTCGGTAATGGGAGGAGCACCAAAGGTAGGTGTCCAAATAGTGGTGGGAGGTGGAGGATTTTTTTCAAGAGCACCCATAAGTGTATTACTTTCAAATGGTAAGGTGTGACCAAAATCTTTAGCAAGGCTAGTTGCAAGACTAGGTATGTACATTTGACTTAGCCCTGGTGATGGAATTGTGAAATCCTATGTTAAACTTTGTGCTACAAATGTCAGGGAGATGGGAGCTATACTTTCAAAAATTTGATGTTCTAAAAGTTCTTCTCTAGTGAGCTCAAATGGGTTGATGGTGATGTCTTATATTTTGTAGGGTCTTGAAGGAGATTATGGTTGTTGTGATGGTGTAACATGCCTTCTAGGATCAAATTCTAAAGGATTTGGATCGCTTGCGGTAAATGTAACTTTTTGTTTTTCCATGATTCTCTTGTGTTGTGATCTCATCTTTACCATAAATTTGATGTCAGCTATGGGAGAGTTGTCTTGATTTTTTTAATGTTTGAACTCTCTAGTTGACTCAAACCTAGGTAAAAGGGATACTCTAAGTCTTTTGGGAGCAATTATGACAATGTGGGATGAAAATATGGGTGATGTGGGAAGTGATCTTTGCATGCATTTTGGGACAACACTTTTGACTTAAGTTTCGATGTTTGATGTTTGGATAAAGGATGTTGAAATTGTAAATCTTTAGGGTAGACTCATGACCTTCAAGATGAACTAGTCCAAAGATGATAAATAACTTAAATAAATGCATGGAAAAGGATTCATTTCACATACAAAGTAGTTAAGGTAGCAAGTTGGTTTGATGTTTTAAGTCCCAAAGTGTTAGTATATTTAAAATTCTGCAAAGATAGATGAGGTGAAGGATGAAATATTGATGAAGGGGTGAATGAAATGTTGAACCCAATGTTGACCTAAAGTGAACTTTTTGATTTTACAAAACCAAGGTAGTGAGAATGATGCTAGACCTCTAAGATGTTCAAATCCTAAAGACTTAATGATTTAGAAAACTTGTTGATCTTCAAAAAGATGAGGGTTCTGGCTCATAAAGAATGTGTACATGTCGGGATATTTTCTTAATGTGCGTTCATAAAATTTTATCAACAATTTGTTTCTATTTTTCATAGAGTGCCTCAATGCGGTTGTTGATTATTTTTGCACTACAATGTCCAAGTTTATGGTAACTACCAGTTGACCTTTGTTTAGGGATCCTTACTTTGTGTGAGATCATCTAGGTGAACCTTTCTTTCAAAAAGATCAAGGTAGCAAAAATGATGGTAGACCTTTAAAATGTTCAAGTCCTAGAAAATGAGAGGATGAAGGGGAATGTTCAAACCTATTCGGGCTCTCCTAGGTCGGGCGTAAAAGTTTCTCAAAAAAGTGTAATGGTTGTGATAAAATATGGATTCCCACTTTTTATTGTACTTTTTCTGGCAATTCCTACATCTAAAATGGAGTGTTGGAGACTTTCCGCTACAGAGTTTAACTGTTTTATGAATCATTTAGAGGAGTTGGGTATCATGAAAAATACTAGGATTTTGACTCCAAAAGAATGTAAACAATCTCGAACTATACCTTGAAGAATGTCTATGAAAGTTTGCTACAATCTTGTTTCTATTATTGTGAACTGCTCGAAGGTGTTTCTTAAAGGATTTTGGAGTGAGATGCCTGAGTCTAAAATGAGGGTCAATAGACTTTGGCTTAGGAATTCTGATTTTTCGTGAGATCATGGGGAAATAGTTTAAGTTTGTGGAAGAAAGGAAGATATGTATTGCCATGTGGGTGGTGATAATAGGGATCCTCCAACCTCAATATTAGTGTGTTCCTCTTCTTTGTCTAGTATGGTTGCTGCTTTTCACCACTGTGTGTTTGTCTCCTTGTTTTCAAAAGTGAAGGTCCTCAAACTATTAATGAGATATGTTTTTTCACCATTTATGAGTTCAAATTTTGGCTAAATTATAGCACCTGCAAGATCAGGTTGTTCAATGGGAGCAATCAGTCTCCAAATAGTCATGTGGGGTTCATTTGTCAATTCAGCTTTGCTTAAATGAATTGATTTTACCACAAACACTTGTCTTTGATTATGTTTTCAAACTATATGTTTATGTCAAAAACATCATAACTTTCACAATGTCCATTTCATGAAAATTATGAGATTAAAGCCATAATTTCCTATGTTGTCTTTGGTAAATATGGGTTTGAGATCAATGTCAAGATAGTTAGAAATCGCTAAGGATAAATCCTATGCACAAGCAATAATATCAAGGCTAACTCAAGAAGTCCATATTTGAGCCAAAGTCTTTGAAATTTTGGATAGTGAATGTTTGTTTTTGTATCATTTTAAAATAAAGAAAAGTGTTAAAATCACTCACAAGCATTACAACCCTAGGATAGAAATGGCTATATTTGTTGTATTCCCACTTGGATTTCTCCAGCTACGCTTATTCAGAGTGGATGATTAGAAGTTTGACCACATTGGATCCCCTCCACGACACTCACTTCTACGGGTCAGCCAAGCTTCAAGTTCTCATGAATCTCCCATGATAAACTTTTCATCTCTACTAAGAACCAGAAATATGTGGGATGGCTTCGAAGGTCTGACCTCCTGACATTAATAAATATTAGGGATTTTTTGGCTACTACACAAAGGTTCATAATAAGGGAATTCAATTCATAGGACACTATGATAAACTCCCTCAAGAGGTCTCCCAACCCTTAGAACAACGACTTTACGCATCATAAAGATACTAGGGGAGAGCTATCATGCATCACTCCATTGAATGCAAACTTTTATTGCAACCATAAATTTATATAGCGGTTCAGAAGAGCCTGGCTTATGCTCGTTACTACTTGGATCATTCCCTTGGGGTGAGTACTTTTTACCACTAAGGTATTCCCTCTAAAGGTGAAAAATAGTAAGTACATCCATAGTTTGATCATCTTTGTACTCATATACAAAGAGAGAACACACACTATGCCTTTTCTCACACTAGCATGGTTATTCAATTTTAAACCCAAATTGAAAGATGGAGGTAATTTTTTAGACAACCAATGTCACTAAAATGCTTTTGATTCTCAAGATCACCGTGAAGCATGAAATAAGTGCATACGCATTTGAATGACACAAATTGCAAAGAAAATTGCAAGACAATCAAAGCACAAGTTTGTTTTAAGCCTCAAAGCAATGATGAGTTCTTTTTAGAGCACTAATTGAAAGATGAGTTTTCCTTGTTCAATTTTAAGCCCAATTAAAATATGTGATCTGAGGGTTCATTTTTATCCAACTTTGAATGTTCCTTCCAAAACCAATGGAAAACTAGCGAGATGCCTAAAAATGAAAGCAAAAAAGCATGAAATTGGGTTATAATTGCCCCAAAGTGATGAATGCTAGTTACAATTATAGAATTTTTATATAGAAGAGAAGGTCTTCAAGTTCGCTCCATGCCTTAAAACCTACAAAACCCTATTAGTCTAACAATGAAAACATATTCAGACATCGATCAGTGATTAGATAATCAAATAAAATTAAGTCAAATGTGAAGCTTCTTACCCTAGTTGAGCATCGTTGCACATGATGGCATCGCAATTTAAAAGTTGGGTGTTTCTCTGGTAAATTTAAGCATTGCTCTGCAAAAGGACCAGTGAGCATGATTGTGTCATTGTTTTGATGGGTGTCGTTGTAAACAAGTGCGTCGTGATTTGAACTTTAAAAGCATCGGTCTAGTGAAGGTGACCATTGTCGTTTTTGATCCACGATACTTCAAATTTAAATATGCATCAGCCAATTAAATATGTGTTTCTATATAAAATTTCTTGGGTGTCACTATATGGTGATGCTACTGAAATAGCATTGTTGTTTACATTTTGAGTGTCACTACAACCTGCAAAACAACATGAACATGGATTTTAAGCCAAAATATGGTTAAATAATCAGCTTTCCCTCCTTCTAGCGCTAGAATTTCGATGTGAAATACTGGTTATGGGCCGAATCATGCTTGATCCATGAAGAATCAAAGCATAATGAAGCCAACAATACTCAAATATCAACAAGATCAATCAATCAAAATTGAAAGTAAACATTTTATCAAGAAACCTAACATGCTAAATTTATGAAAGATTTAAAGAAAACATCTACTCTAATCTATTGAAACTTTATCTTGTTGTGGAATTGGTGTCGCGTTGATGTGGAGTGATGACCCTTTCCCAATCCTATGATAGTGAGCTTGTCTCAATTGATTCTATGGAAGAGAATCGATGAAACCATGGTGTTTGGTGTATGAAAAACCTAAATTATGCACAAAATGAACATAATGCAAGCTAAGTTACCATGATTTTATGTTATAAATGATCTAATTGTGAAATTTCTAAGCTAATCTAAGCTAATCTAAGCTAATTTAAGCTAAAAATGAGCTAAAAGATGAAAAACCTATTTTATTTACAAACTAGGATGGATGCATGGAATCCATTAATGGAAGTTGATGCTAATATGCAACTAAAAAAAACTAAAAATAAGCTAAATGTGTGCAAATTGAGAGTATGGATGTGAGTAAATTTAACAACATAAGTTTTCAATAAAAGATGGATCCATTTGTCTCCAAATAGTGATCTATTTATAGGAGAGCAAATGAAGAATGTATGGTTGAGATTAAAAAGCTTAATCAACGGTTCAAGATGAAGAGGATGAAAGGCATGGATCATGGATTCTCAT
Organism: Sequoia sempervirens; assembly: GCA_007258455.2. Classification (NCBI taxonomy): domain Eukaryota; kingdom Viridiplantae; phylum Streptophyta; class Pinopsida; order Cupressales; family Cupressaceae; genus Sequoia; species Sequoia sempervirens. The sequence goes on from VDFB02075321.1 coordinate 195,222,995, forward strand.
CAATGAATGAGAATACAAGATGAATATTAATCAAAGGCTCACACTTTTGACTTGCTCACATAGGTCAAAGGTAGCTTGCCAAAGAGGTTAAAGGGTTAACTTTCTTTTGAAGCTAAGTGAGTTGATTGGAGGAGAGGGAATATTCCTTAGAATATTCCCTTAGGGTGAGGAAAAAGGTTAATTTGCAAATTAAAAAAAAGTTTTAATTGTGCAAAAAAAGGATAAAGAATATTCCATGGGAATATTCCCTTTGATTAGAGGAATAGTTAGTTTAATTTCTAATTAAACAAGGTTTAATTTATGCAATTAGGGAATAGAAGAATTAGAAGATATTTATTAAATTAGATGGTTTAATAAATAAGGGAGGGGTGAAATGATATGATATTTAATTAAATGAATTAGGGTTATTTAATTAAATAAAGATGGCATAGGAGATTAAATTAAATATTTTGATTTATTTAATTTAATTAGATGAAGTGTTAGTGTGAAAAGAAATGAATTAACCCAATTTAATTAATTAGGCCAAATAGATGAAAATGATGTAATTAATTAATTAGCTAGGCTAATTAAATCAATTAAGCGAAAAGAGGATGGATAAAGAGGAAATGATATTAATAAACCTAATTTAAGTGTATGACATTGATTAGGACATTTTTTAGTGTCTACACTATCCTTCTTTTGGATTGGTGTTTTGTGGCTACCTCTTAGGGGGAGTAGGTAGTGTCATGTGTTGTCATTGAAAGATTATTTTGTTCTTAATGTCAAAAGGGAAATGAATGTAAAACATATTTTTCCCTTACCATTTATGTCAAAGGGGGAGATGAGAGATGAGGAAGATGTGAAAAAAAAAGAGAAGAGTAAAGGGGAGAAACAGAAAGAAAAATCATGAAAAGTGTGTCAAAGTTAGTGTGTTGTCTTTGATGGTTTTTCATATCATGTGTTTCCATCAATGAAAAAGCGGAATACTGTTGCAAGAATGAAGGTGTTGTCATTGATGTCAAATTGTTAACTAGCTATCAGCTGGTTGTTATTGTCATTAATGTCATGGATGTAGGTTATTGGCTGTATATGTTGAGGATATTTAGAAAATTGTAATGGAGATAGGTTGTAGGTGTTTAGTGGTTGATTTGGGTTTTTCTCTAGTATTTTATCATATGTTCATGTGGTTTAGATATGATGATCATGATTTTTGGAAGCTATTATATCCAGTATTTGGGCTTCTAGATCGTTGAAAAATGTGAGTTATGTTCACTAGTTGTGAACTGTAGTTTTCTGTGTATTTGGCTGAGGTCTAGGAGAAATATTGTTGGTCTTTTTTTTTTTTGGTTGAGTCTTATGATTTTTAGTTCTAGATTTAAGCTATTATGATCATGTTGAAGATAATTTCAGTATCTGGAAGGATTGGATCATGCTAAGGTTTGTATGTGCTTAATTGTTCTATGTTTTCTACATTGGTTTGGTCGACCTTGTGTTAAACACTACTCTCAAAGTTAATGAAGTGTGTTGGGACTTATTTGGGTCCTCATCAAGCATGTTTTTGGGTCGCCCTCATTCTAATTCCACCCTAGAATGTTTTGGTGCCGACCTAATTTGAAACTGAATAATGGATGGTTGGCTTTGGATATGTTTCAAAGTTGAAGATGGTATAAATACAGAATGAGAGTGGTGAAAGAACCACAAAGAGATAGTAAAAGATATAGATCAAGATTGATGTATGTAATGTGAGTGTGGAAGATCAATGTGAATCTTAAATGTTTAGTTTCTGGATGCAATGAGCTAAAGGTGGACTCTATAATTCATGCATGTTTGCAAGTGGTTGAGTGAATCATGGTGGAAATCTCTATTGCATTGAGATTGTCTTCTTTGTGTAACATATATCTTCTATCTTCTTTGTAATTGTGTGGTAGTGAGCCCTTTGGGTGGTTAACTCTTGTTGGATAGTGAGTCCTGATCCAAAAAATGAGTCCTTGTTTTGGCAGTGAACCTTATCAGTGGTGAGCCTTTTTGTAATTGGTTTTGATATTCTCTATAGTGTGAGCTAATCCTCATGGTGGTTTTTCTTTTATTGAGTTTTTCACATAAATCTAGTGTTACTATGTATGTGTGATGCTTTTCAATTTCTTCCTTTGCATTTAATGTTTAATTATTTAGCAGAGTAAAGATTTGTGATTGATCTAAGTTCTGGTGAATGTTTTAAGGATTAAAATGTGTTACAACTGATTCACTCCCTGTCTTATTTATCTTGTTCAACATGTCAATTGTTGTAGCCCCTGAACAACACCTTTAAGAAAAATTCACAAACCAACAAATATGCATTTGGAATTGAAAACCAAAGATTATATCATTTAAATAATATTTCAAATAGCTCCATAAATCTGATTCAAACATTAATATGCAGACCCACAAGAAAAAAGGCTATAGAAGAAGCAACATGGATTCACCATCTCAATCCTACAAGAATGAATGCCCCAGCAAACACAACAAAACAACTTCTACATGAAAGAATGACATAAACTATTACAAAAAAGCTCCAATCATACAAAAATCTACTACAGACAAGTGAAATACAATCTAAAAAAATCCTCTTGCCTCACTATGGTGCCATGAAATAGACTCCTAGAAAATCCTTGCAATCTTCATAAAAATGTGCAACCAAAGCTTAGTTTTTCATCCTCAACCATAGGCTTTGGATGTTTTCTCCATGATTTTTTTTAACCAGCAAAACATAACTCCGAAATAAGGTGTGCAAATCATGCTCTGCCCTCTAGGATTCCTTGTGTGCAAGAATTAAGACAATATTCTAAAAATTTCCAACCATGTTCTCATTTCCCCACTATCTCCATTTTTTAGCATCCAGAAGATTCCAACTTTTAAAACCAACAAATTAAAATTCCCAAAGGTTACAAAAAATATGAATAAAATATTAATTCCAAGCTAGTGCATGGGTTTTTGGATCCTAGGCAAGTTTGCAAAAAAAAATAAAAAAAAATGAAACTTTTAAAGTTGCATAGTTGACACCTTTGGTTCATCTTGCCTAATCATCTCCAAACATAATTGCTAGTGTAAGGAGAAGAATTTTTTTTTTTTAAATGTCTACAAGGAAACACAAAAGGATAATCCAAAAAAGCAAGAAATAAAAAATAAAATATTTTTGGATGTGCAAGATTGCACTACTCTCTGAATGCTCCTACATCAAACAATCAGGGTAAGAAATAATGTTCCATGAGAAAGAGCTCATGGAAATTCATTTGGATATGGGATACCAAGTCTCTAAAGCTCTAGTGTAGTAACCCATGTTGCTTCTTCCATCTTATTCCTTTCCATTTTACCAAATATTCTTTGTACTCCTTGCCTCGTGTCTTCCATACTATTCTGGAATCAATCACTTCATCTACATCTTCATTTATTTTTATTGGAAGTTGTTGCTCCCACTGATAAATTCTCTGAAAATATGAAGGTTTTTAATTTTCTCCATTCATCTCCTCTCCATGAAACTAATATAAATCAGCAACATTAAAAATTGGTGAAATATCTAGTTCTGGTGACAACTCAATCTCATATGCGTTGGTTGAAAGCTTTCTAAGTATTCTAAATGGCCCAATATTTTTCCATTTTAGCTTGTTGTAAGTTCCTTGAGGAAATATTTCCTTCCTAACATGAGCCAAGACCAAATCTCCACCTTCAAATTCTTTCTCTCTTCTTTATATCTGCATACTCTTTGTATTTCTTGGTGTTTGTTTCCAATTTTTCTTCCACTTCTTTGTGCAACTCATGCAAGTACTCTGCATAGTCTTCATCTACAACACTCTTCCTCTTCCAATATGCACTATCTCTTAATTCATGAACTCCCCTTGGGTTGAATCCATAGACCACATGAAAATGACTCTTTTTGGTGTGTCTATTAATAGAGTTGTTGTAAGAAAATTCAACTTGTGCAATGATTACATTCCATTGTTTAGGCTTTCCATCAACCAAACATCTCAATAAATTCCAAAGACTCCTATTAACTACCTCTATTTTTTCATCCGTTTGAAGATGGTATGCTAAGATATAAGTCAAATTTGTGCCCAATCTCTTCCATAATGTCCTCCAAAAATGACTAAGAAACTTAGTATCTCTATCTGAAACAATACTTCTTGGAAAACCATGCAACCTTACAACTTTCTTGAAAAATAAATTAGCAACTTGTGATGCATCATTTGATTTCTTGCATGGAATAAAATGAGCCATTTTTGAAAATCTATCAACTAAAACAAAAATGGATTCATTACCTTTTTGAGTTCTTGGTAGCCTAAGAATAAAATCCATACTCACTTCTTCCCATGGTTTGTCTAGGATTGGAAAAGGCTGATATAATCTAGTGTTTTGACTAGTCCCTTTAGCATGTTGACAAACTAGAAATTTTTGAACTATATTCTTCACATCCTTGCCCATACTTGGCCAATAATAATTTTCACTAAGCTTCCCCAAAGTTTTATCCACTCCCAAGTTCCCACCAAGTCCTCCACCATGTTTTTCCTAAATTAAATTCTCTCTCATTGATCCCCTTGGTATGCACAATCATTGCTCCTTAAACAACAACCCTTCTTGGATGAAATATTGTAGCCACTTGGTTCTATTACGTTCAATTGGTGACTTACACACTGCCAAAGCTTCCCCAAAATCAATCATTTGCATACATTTCCTTCATTATTTCAAAACCCATGACATCCACTTGTATTCTATTCAACAATAAACATCTTCTACACAAAGCATCCGCTACCCGGTTTGATTTGCCACTTCTATGTTTAATAACAAATGAATAGATTTGTAAAAACTCTACCCACTTCATATGCTTTGGTTTAACTTACCTTTGCTATTGATATATTGTAAGGCATGATGATCAATGTAGAGGAAAAACTCCTTGGGAAACAGATAGTATCTCCATTTCTTGAGTGCTTGGATAATGGCGTAGAACTCTTGATCATACATTGAACATTTCCTCTTGGTTTCATTTAGCTTCTCACTGAAGTAAGCTATAGGTCTGCCCTCTTGACTCAAAACCCCTCCTATGGCTATCCCACTTGCATAACAATAAACTTGTAACACTTTGTTGAAATCTAGTAAAGCTAGTATGGGTTGTTTTGTCACCTTTTCTTTCAAAGTGTTGAAACTTCACTTTGTTGTAGCTGTCCATTTGAACTCTCTTATTTCTCCCTTCATTGTATCCATTATAGGAGCACAAATACTACTGAAATTTCTGATAAAATTCCTATAGAATCTTGCTAAACCATGAAAAATTCTTGCTTCAAACATGCTTTTTAGTGATGGCCATTCTAGGATTGCCTTAACCTTTTCAGGGTCCATTTGTAAGCCTTCTTTTGAGATCACAAAACCTAAATACATCAACTCTTATTTCATGAAGACACATTTTTTGAGGTTAACCAATAACTTCTCCTCTCTTAATATTTGTAAAACATCCCTCACATGTTTTAAATGCTCTTCCTTTTCTTTGCTAAAAACCAAAATATCATCTAAATAAACTATTACAAACTTTCCAAGAAATGGTTTGAGCACCTCATTCACCAATCTCATGAATGTACTTGGAGAATTTATAACACCAAATGGCATAACAAGCCACTCATATAACCCCTCCTTTGTTTTGAATGCAATTTTCCACTCATCCCCTTCTTTAATCCTTATTTGGTGACACCCACTCTTCAAATCAATTTTAGTGAAATATTGTGCTCCACTCAAGAAATCCATCAAGTCATCCATGCATGGAAAGGAGAATCTATATTTCATGGTAATCTTATTAATATCTCTAGATTCAATGCACATATGCCATTCTCCATCCTTCTTGGGTTCCAAAACTGATGGTACTATGCATGTACTTAAACTTTCTCAGATCAAGCCTTTATCTAACAACCCTTGCACTCGTTTTTTTATCTCCTCATTCTCTGTGGGGATAATTCTATATGTTGCCTTGCTTTGTAAGTTTGATACTAGTATCAAATACATGCAATGGATAATGCTTCTCATGGGAGGTAATCCATCTAGAAGATCTTTCATTAGAATGTCATCATATTCTTGTAATATTTCTTTGATTTCCTTGGGTGTTTCTTGTTCTTCATCCACTATCCCAACTTATTGTGGTTTGGAAACCAAAGCATAAAATTTCTCCTCTTCCTTTAATTCATTTAAAAATTGTTTCCCAATGATCATGTACACTTTAACATCGTTTTCCACTTCTTTTTCCTTCTCTTTGAGGGGGTTCATGACATACTTTTTCTTGTCTTTCATGATTGTGTATGTATTTGCTTCACCATCGTGCATTGATTTTCGGTCATATTTCCATGGCCTTCCCAAAGGAATGTGGCATGCATCCATTGGCATCACATCACATATTATCTCATCTTTATAATTACCAATATGAAAACTAACCAAAAATTGTTCACTTACCACAAGTTGATGCCCTTTTTGCAACCAAGTGACCCGGTATAGATTTGGGTGTTCCGTTCTTTCCAATTTTAGTTTTTCCACCATCTCTTGTGATACCAAATTATCTATGCTTCCAATGTCCACAATCACAGTGCAAAATTTTCCTTGTGACATGCAAATTTTCTTGAACAAGCTTCTTCTTTGTATTGGCTTTGGTGGCTCCTTTTTAGGTTTCAAAAGTACTCTTTTTAGAATGAGAACCTCTCCATCTTTTGGATCTTCTAGTTTTGTTTCATGTTCAACTTTTGTGGTGTATTCCCTTCCAATATTTACCTTTCCCACCTCTTGTATTTTAGGTTAATCAAAGGCTCTATGACCCATTTCTCCACAATTAAAAAAAAGCCCCGAAAATCCCCTTCCTCTTCCATATTCTCCTCTCCCTCTAGAAGTCTCACCTCTTCCTTTTGTAAAATCTCCTCTTCCCCTTGCATTGGTGCCATAATTATTTTGTGACCACCTTGTTTCTTCTTCTTTTATGGGCTACCATCTTCCACTATTTACTTGTCCTCTACCTTGCGGAGGTTTTACTCTTCCTCTAAAGCTCCCTTGCTTGCTTCTTGCTAGTTTCTCTTCTACTCTCAATGCATATTGATAAGCTTCCAGCTTTGATTTCCTTATCATGACCATGATAATCTCATCTTGGATATTGATTCTCAGCCCATTTACATATCTTGCTACTTGTTCCTCATCATCCTCAACATGTCCAACATGTATGCTCAATTTGTAAAATTCTTCTATGTACTCCATGACACTTAAATCCTTTTGTTTCATATTTTGTAGCTTTTTAATTAAACCAATATGATATTCCACTGGAAAGAACTTTGTTTTCAATTTCACAACCATCTTCTCCCAAGATTTTATTTTTTCTTTACCCTTCCTCTTTCTATCAATTTTCACTTGTTCCCACCATAGGGATGCATGTACCTTCAATCTTGTGCAAACATATTTTACTTTCTTATTTTCTTTAATGCTCTCCAAATCAAAATACTTATCCATCTCTACAATCTAGTCTATGAGCCCCTCTAGATTTAAACTTCCACTATAGCTTGGTGGATCCATTCTTGGTTTACTTCCAAGTTTTTCTAGTACTTGAAGAAATCTTTCCTCTTGGGCATCTCCTCACACTTCTACAACTTTTGTAGCTTCTTATTCACTTGCACTAACATCCACAACTTGGGTTCCTCTTCACTAAGAGGTCTCTATAGCTTCCAACCTTGTTATTCCTATTATGGCTTCCATAAGTGTTGGTTTTTCTTCTCCTCATGGGGGTCTTCCTCTACCCCATCCTCTCAGTGTCATATCTCCTCCAAATTTCCCTAAATCCTACCCTACTACCAAATGATGCAATCAGCAATTGAGAATCCCATGGGATTGTCAATTGTTGCAGCCCTTGAATGACACCTTTAAGAAAATTCACACACCAAAAAATATGCATTTGGATTTGAAAAACAAGAGATTTAAATAATATTGCAAACAGCTTCATAAATCTGATTCAAACATTAATATGCATCCCCACAAGCAAAAGGATATAGAAAAAGCAACATGGATTCACCATCTGAATCCTACATGGATGAATTCCATGGAAAACAAAACAAAACAACTCCTATAGGAAAGAAAGCCATAAACTATTACAAAATAGCTTCAATCATACAAAAATATTCTATAGACATCTGAAATACAATCCAAAAAATATTCTCCATCCTCACTATGGCACCATGAAATAGACTCCTAGAAAAGCCTTGCAATCTTCATAAAAATGTCCAATCAAAGCTTAGTTTTTCATCCTCAATCACATGTGCTGGATTTTTTTCTCCATGAATTTTTTTTTACCAGGAAAACATAACTCCCAAATGAGGTGTGAAAATCATGCTCTATCCTCTAGGATTCCTTGCATGCAAGAATTAAGACAATCTTCAAAAAAATTCTAGACATGTTCTCCTTTTCCCCACTATCTCCATTTTTTAGCATCTAAAAGATTCCAACTTTTAAAACAAAAAAAAATTCAAATTCCCTAAGGTTAAAAAATATCAATAAAATATTAATTCCAAGCTGGTGCATGGGTTTTTTTGTTGAGGAGTTGTTGAGATGATTTAGCATTGTTGTCATTAATGTCAAAACCTGGGATCTAGAAGGTTGTGCTCCAGATGATATACATAAATGATCTATCCTATCGAGTGCTATGATGTTGTGTAGTGTGGATGTTATCTTTGATCCGGATATGGTAGTACTTCTTTGTGGGCATCTGTGGAAGAAAGTTAATGTAGAATAATGAAGACTAATCTTTTGATATTGGTTGCTATGCTTAAAGCTTATTCCAGGTATCCTTGCTATCTAAACATTCATGTAGCATGTTACAAGTTTTGGTATCTCTAATTGTGTTTCTCCGGTTAGCACTAAAATTGATGGAAATCCATATTTGGTCTTGATTGTGGTATTCTTGTCAGCTTCGAAATATATTTCATGTAATTCAAATTTTTCTATCTTTTGGAAATTATGCTATCTTATGTATGACCTATTTATGGGTCCCTTGGTAACATGTTAATGAGATCTTTATGTGTGGCCTATTCTTGGTCTGGTGCTAGTGTGCCAAACCTTATTGAATATTTCAAGGTTGCTCTTCAAAGCCAACATGTTTTGCTACACTAACTTATTTTGTTCTATACGTACATATATATATATTGAACATGCTAGGACTAGAAAAATCTCACATTTTTCACTAGCCTCCACCCATCTATCTTCCACATACCCCAAAAAATTTTCCACCTCTTAATTTTATGATCAATACAAATTGTTGAAATTTGTGTGAAAAGATCCATTTTATAGCCTACATTGATTACATCCATGAATAAGTTTGAGACTCCATAGTATTTCCCCCATTCCTAAACAAAGTTAACACCATCGGCCAAACTATGCCTCATTAATGGAACCCCCATCATAGACTCACCGATGGCCCCATGAAAGCAACTCACAACCTAACATTGGTGTAACAATACCCTATCGGGTTGACTCCTAAGGTGCTCTCCTCAATAGACTGATAGAGTCAACAAAAATAAGAACATTTTTGTAACACATGTATATCGATGGAACAAATGTTTGCATTGCCCTGATGGCCCAATATAACCATGGATTACTAAGTGCATAATGAAGATTAGGGGGAATTGGGGTGCATCGGGAAAATGTTATCTAGTGTCCCACCGATAGACCTAAGGAAAGTTATTCATCGGTGGAAGAAGAATCACAGTCTTGTCGATATAGCAATAATGATTATTACTAACTTATGTGACATCCCAAGGAACCATCAAGATATTTGAAATAAATGTTCTCCTCTAATGACAAGACTAAAATAGGTGGTGCATTTATGAATGAGAATTGAAGTGAATTATACCACAAGCTGATCACATAATCGTTGCAAAATCTAGAATATTTCGCTATGGGCACAAGTAGAAAAGTAAAGCTTGGAGTTCATATGTAGCAAAAAAAAGTGGAGGTGAAACTCAAGTAAGTGCATCAATCCCAATTGAGAAAATTTATTTTTCAAAGGCTAAAGAAAATAAAAAATGGAGGAAAGTACATAAAAGCCCAAAGATAAAAAAAATAGAGAACTAAAAAGAGACTCCTAAATCAAGACCTGATAGATCAATGCCCTGGGTCAGGGTCAAGACCCAAGAGGAGTGCTAAAAAGAATCCTTCAATGGATCAACTATGGGATAAACATAAGGGCTTGGGAGATGTTTGGACACCGCAACATGGATATGAGCTCTTCATGTACCATTATAGAAAAAAAATTAGGTTTAAACCAGTCTACAACCCATGGAGGTTGAACCTAGGGAGACTCATGGTGCCCAACATGTTCATTAATGTAGAACTTATTAAAGCTCTTTGTAGCAGATATGACCACAAGAAGAGAACTATTCAATCACATAGTGGGGTTGGCATGCTTGTTATTTATAAGGATCGATTTCTAATGTGTTTTAGTTGGAGTGTTCTATGGACTTACCATTTACAATCGAAGACCTCTTGAAAAAGTATCATCATATGGAAACTAGGTACAAATGATGGAAATTTCCTTTTTATTGGCCCAAGAATGAAGGATTCCAACTCAAGAGGTTTTCTAGCAATGAAAACCCTCCTTTTCGTGAGGATTTGTTTGAGGAATATTTTTGATACACTTATTATTCAGCTGGTCAAGTTTTGGGAGTAGAGGTTCCATCTCTCATGTATATTTCCCCAATGGTATTAGCTACAGACATACAGAGAAGGGATGCCAGGTCATTTGATTATGATAGTTACTTGGCCAATGCCTTAAATGAAGGGCTTGAAATGATTAAAAACAACAATGGAAATATTCATTTCAAACACTACTCTTTGCTTATGCATTTTCCTTTCCACAAGGGATGGGTCAGAAGGGTTTGGAGTGAAGAATTGAGAAGAAGAGAAACAAATGAAAATGGAGATTTCAAACCTGTACAGATGTGGACCTTATTTTGGGATAGCGGATTTGGTAGGTCTCATTACCTTTATTTTGAAGAGTTTTTCATAAAACCATTAAGGAAATTGCTTGGATATCTATGTAATTATAGCTTATCCCTAGAAGTACAAAGATTTATGAGACCAAAATATAATGACCAAAGACATAAATTAAATCATAAATGGGGAGACTGGTATGCTTTCTCTAATTGTACAGTGATTAGGGTTTGTGGGTTCGAAGGAAGTCCACACTTGTGGCCACGAATAGTTCCTGATAGAATTGCTTACAAATTGTGAGGCAATTGGAAAAATATGAGGTCAAACACCTCAAAGGACATAACAAACAATCAATTATTCCTATCACCTTGTGTTTTGGAGACTTTACAATGGTAACAAATAAAGGAAAATAAGGAAATCGATACTAAATTAGCACAGTACAACCTCCCTCTAGGTAATGAAAGGGAAAATTTTGATGTAGAAAGCTTTATTCACAAAGCAAGACTATCATAGGGGCTATCATGGTATGAGAATTTGTTCTTAGTCAAGGATGTGATGGTAAACCATGATGAAGCTTCTACTATTGATAGAATGGCTGCATATAACAAGATTATGCTCACAAAAGAGTGGAAAAGAAAAAATATCCCATGTTATTCAAAGCCATTTGGTGAAATATAGGATCCTCTAACAAGAATTAAGAAACTTATTTCTCATGTGAATGAATTGGTGAAGGATGTGCCCCCATTTTTTTTTATGCACCTCATGCAACCTATCCAGGAGTACATGCTGAAGACATAGAGCCCCTAGATTACATACCTTCACAGCCTACTCTTGAAGTGTGTTTCTTAATAGATACAAATATAAGTAAAGAAGAGGAGAGTGATGAGGAGGGTGAACAAGTAGAACAAATAAGTTCCCTTATAATTGTATAGTATGAACCCCATCAAGAGAAAAAAATTGTAAGATTTGAGGCATCAGATGAATTATCTGATGATGTTAGGGTCAAAGCTAGGTAGGAGTTCATTTCTGATTTGGATTTTGTTAAATCCTCTAAGTTTAAATCATTTTTTTATGAATATAAAGGTAGGAAAATGAGACAAAAGATGCAGGATATCATTCTTGAATAAGAGGCCACTACAATAGAAGAATTGAAAAGGGAAATAGATAAAGAAATGAAGTCCATGACTCCTGAGAGAGGAATAAAGTTTCTTCAAGAAGCTGGAGTGTTGCTTCTACCAGGGTGGGATATTAGTTCTAAAATTTTATTTGATAATTTCAGAAAAAGAGGGGACAAAACAATGAATCTAACAGAGGAAGCAAGTGACAAAATGTATTCAGGATTTGGGTACAACCCAGATGAAACTACCTTACTTATGTGGTCATTGTACCCCCATGACAAAAGACCAGCTGTGATTGATAACCCAAACCAAATGAATGGAAATCTCTTGGTCCAAAGAGTAGGGGATTCCAACCCCATGGAGATAGCTAAATTGAATATGAATTTGGAAAAATTCAACAAAGCACACATTGAAAAACTAGTTAAAGAAAATGACAGGTTGAAGAATAAGTTAGCATATCAAAGAGAAAGTTTGTCTTTCTCCTCCACATAATAGTTGTATTCCACATGGATTGAAAAGGATAAAAGAGTATTGGATGCATTGGCTAATGTAGCTTATTGGAAGAGTTTCCATTTGAGATCTCAAGAGAAAAGTGAAAAGCTAGAGAAAGAAGTGAAACCATCAAGTATAATACTGCATCTGAAATGATCAAGGAGAGATTCAATAAAATAATGAAATGTGTTGATGAATACTAGAAAAAATTCAAGCAGACACACTAAAAAATGGTGGAGAATGAATGATTACAGGGGAGAATGATTGAAAAGAAAGAGGAGCTTCTAGATAAAAAAGTCTTGAAAGGAAAAATACTGCACACATATAACAAATTGGTAGGATCGTATAATGGATATAATAACAGGCTTAAAGAAGATCTTGATTGCTTTGATTCAACTCCTACACTTCATGATGACAATGGGAATCCTTGAGAGTATGATGACTAAAAGGAAGACTTTGATGTTCTTCTTACTTCATTACAAGAAATCAATGATGAGGATATGGTTTTACAAAATACTCATAAACAACTCGAGAAAATTATGTATATGGAATATGATATGAAAGAAGTGGTCTCCAATGCAGAAACTTATGTTGAACAAGATTACATCCATCACCTCTCTGCAATCAATTTATTTATCAACCAAGTTGTAGATGTACCAGATATAATGGGACAACCATCATAAATGGGAGAGTAAGTCGATAGAATGATGAGCGCCCTATCATAGAGTAGAAGCTTTGAACAAATCTTAGGTGGTCACGGGCTTCTACTTGGAGATTAACAGATTGGTGCATTCACCCGCAATAGTATATTTTTAATTATGTTTAGTTATCAAACGACATGAATTTTTGTAATGGGTCTGAAGCTTGTTGCCTCTCATATATATAAGAGAGACCAAGACTCAAAAATAATCATATATCATATTTTCTATTTAGGGTAGGAATTAGTAAGAAGATAGATTGCACCCATTCACTTGTCCATCTCATGTCAAAAACTATTGTTTTTTATTAAGGAAAAAGTAGGTTTTGAAGGGGCCCCAAAACCTTTTAACAACAAGCAAGAGATAGATTTAGCAGGAAAAGTACCCAAGCAAGAAAATATAACAAGATAGGAAGCTGCCAAAAGAGAACATCAGAACCAGTCGAGAGGCAACACTACAAAAGAACCCACAAAAACCTAGCAACAAACCCACAATTAGGCCATATTCTTCAAGACCTCTACCACCTGTTGTTCCATTTTGTTCATATTCCACGCTACTTTCTTGATTTCCTATATGTTAACCTAGGCCTTAGTAGCCTTTCTCTTAAGGTTTGCTCTAGTTCTTTTACACGGTCCACCATAACCTTCCTGATTGTGTTCTTTATCCACCTCCTCTTCCGCAGTATTCTTGTCCTGATAAGCATTCTCAAGACTATCCACCATCATATCCCTAGCATTAGCCGTGGATTTTAAAATCTTATGGCTAGTATTCATCACCACCTGGATAGACTCTTTTATGTGCTTGATTTTTTCCTCCAAAGCTAAAAGCTTCTCATCATGATTACTCTTAAATTTCTCAAGATCTTCAACAGTTTTCTTAAGGAAATCCACCATATACTTCTTTTCTTCCTTAGTCCACAAGTCTGTGGTCTTCACTCTGTCTCTAGTAGTGTTGTCGAGGGACTCAGGTTTTTCAATTTTGCTGCTCATAGCCCTTTGTTTCAACTTAATTTCCTTAATCTCAAAAAACACCCATCTCATCAATCTAAAGAAATCCATAGACCCATTACGAGTAATGGGCAGAAAGTCCACAAGGAACTCATGTTCTTTCCTAAAATAATGATCTTCTACCCTGAGGTCATTAGGATATTGAGGTCTATCCTCTCTATCAGTGGCAGGGTAGCTGGAACAATCGGATGAAGAGTTCGTTTGAGAATCCACGATAACAGGGGTTTTACCTTTCACCTTGGTCTTAGCTTCGTCATATCCAAGAGTTACAACCTTAGTAATAGCTTTAGGAAGGCGATGTTTAGAGGGGACACTAACTTTCTTTCTTTTGTTACTCCCCTTATTCAAAGACTTAGAGGTCTCACCCTCCTCATTCTCCAAATCAGTATCCCATTCCTCCTTCTCAGAGTAGCTTGTTCCCAATTCCTCTTATTTTAGAAATAGAGTTGGGAGACAAGGACATTTTGGAAAAAGTCGGCAAGGCTTTGTAATGTTTAGAAATTAAAACCAACAAACCCTCATGAAGAATAGGGTGTCTAACAAGGTCTATACTATGATCATTGAGGCTATCATTCAAAGAGGTATCCAAATGAAAGGGAATGGAAACCCTAACGTGATGCCTAAAGTAATTAAGGAGCACAAAATGGTAGCCAAAGACCTTGGTGTATCTCCCATCCAAAGTGATATACTCCATAATCAATTTTAGCACCTTCCACCAAACCTTCTTAATATTCCCAATATCATAGCAACTTTTGCAATCCCTACACAACTTTTCTTCTTCCTTTTGCGTATTTGGTAATTTCTTCACTGCCATGTCTAAGAGTTTTCTGTCGCTATTAAAATTCAAACCCTCCATGGGAAGACCAGTCACTTCAGAAATGAGCTACTCATCAATGGTCATTTTCCTACCCCATAGTTTTATTTTACCATCCTTCCAATCCTTTGTGAAAACTCTGGTGACATCTAGGTCCCAACAATGAATTTTTTCAATGTAGGACATGAGCCCTCCTTTTTCCAACAGAGGCCACACTTTAGTATTGATCCTCAGGTCCTCACAGTCAGTTGGCTCAACACGGTGACGATCTCCACCCATATTTGTAGAGTAACAAACTTGATCAAAAAGTTCCCACAAAAGACTCTCTGCAATACCTAGAATGTGTGCAAGGCACAAAAAAATCAAAAAACCTTGGGTATGCCTGCCAACTAAGAGAAATAATTAACCAACAACTCCATAGCTACATGACAAGACCCTCCTCATGCATGATCATTAATTGATAGGGGCATAAGATATCCTCCTGTGAATTCTATCAAGCCTTAAAAGGGCTAACACATCCACCTCCAGAGTGTCTCCACGTTGCCACGTGATTTTCTCATTTTCCCAAACACCCTTATTAGAAAAATAATCTGCCACCATGTTGATTTCCCGATAGGCATGGGAAATATAGAAATTATGAAAAGTGATTATAATGTTTTTAGAGAGATTAATCCAACTTTCAATAGTCCACGATGGCTTTTGAAGAACTTTAATACATTGAATGATATTATTAGAGTCCCCTTCAAGCCACACATTTTTGCAATTCAATTGGCAAGTGTCAAAAGCTATTATTATAATGCATATTATTTAAAAATAAATACAATGGAGAAGGCTATGCATAATTATTGATTTTCTTTCAAGTGTTCAATTGTTGTGTGGATTCATATGCTTATATGTTATTTGGGTGTCTCCAAAATGGTTGTTTATGTCATTCAAATTGAATGTGTGGAAATACGTTTAATTTGACAATACACATTTGTTGTAGTTGTGTGATGTTGTTGAATGGTTTATGTGTGTAGAAGAATTAAATTTCCTTTTAAGAGATCAAATTTAATAGGTTCTTGTTTGGATTAAAGTCCTTTTGAATAGGTTGTCTTAATCGGTTTCCTTTCACATTTGAATTAAATTCTTTCACAACTTCACATTAGCATAAGGAGATATCACTAGGATCACTAAGAAGAGTCCAAATAACTAATATACTTGCACATTTGCACAAGGTGCAAACTTTTAAAAGTGCCCAACTATTCAAGTTAAGCAGAAAAGTAAGTCTTCCCATCTTACAGAAGCCTATCTCCAAAATCATCATTCACATCTAGACTCCATTCACCCAATTGTGTAGGCACTGGTCATTTTAGAATAAAATCATATAAACCTCATCTATATTCTTGATTTTTGAAATAGTTTAGTAATAATTAGCCTTGCATCTACTTCACCTCATGTTCCATCGCAAGTAGATTGCTTAATTTAGAGATCTTATCCTTCAAAGTCTTCCTATCATTTAGGTACACTTGCCTAGGTTTGGCAGAGCTTGAAGAGTAGGAGGTAATCAAAATCTTTGTTACCTCATTCGTGGGCCAAAAATGTATCAAGAGACTGGCACCCTCTTGTGGTCTAAAAAAAACTACATTTTTGAGACCTACTAGATTGGCAACTCTGCTAGGGATTAAGCCAATTCTGAACCTGAGCCTTCCATCATAGAGTCATTACAAAACATCATAAAAGGGTGAAGACTCCGCTGGGAAGAAACGCAATAATTTTCCTACTTATGAAAAGTAGGTGGTGAATCTGAAGGATTTTTTATGACTGATAAATTAAATATCAAATAAAAAGGATAGATGATAGACACCAGCGATATTTTATATCATCCAACATGAATGGAAGAATATCTTTGCACCAGGAGAGTCCCAAGAAGAGTAATGTTAGGTGGACAGATAAGCGTGGATCTCCTTGTGGAAAAAATAACACAAATAAGGGTGACAGTATCAAAATAGCCAAAAGATAGTGTGAACACATCAGAGTAAACCTTCACAACATTTAACTCTCTACTTCACCCTGATGGTGGAAATCCCTCAACACCACTTGAAAGAAGAAATATAAATGATTATATCCTCAATTACATATCAAATCCTCAAAATGAAAATGATTTTGAGGAACGGGTGTAAGAAGAAAGAAAATAGAGACAAGAGGAATATGATAAGATATTCTCATCATAGCAAGGAGAAGAAAACCAGGAGGAGTTCATAGATAATACTATCGTTGACTTTAATAGTATGACTAACCAAGAGATTGAACAACATATAGAATGGAAAAAACAACTTAGAAGGAGACAACAGATGATACAAGAAAGTCAAGAGCTAGATCAACAAATGGCACAATTGAGCACCTAGGCACCAAAGCCACCAAAATATGTCCCTCCACATAAACAAGGTGGTAATTTCAATTCAAATGGGACATCTCAGAATACAAGTGCTTTGGGTACTTCCAAAGTACCTCATAATATAGGTGGTAACCCAAGACAACACACCCATCATATTATGCCACCACAAAGGTCCCAACCCCCAAATGTTGGTAATATTCCCCAACACTATCTGCCACCAGGTCAATAGTATGCCCCACAACATTAGCAACATGTGCCACATTAGAATGTATACCCTTAGCAACACATCCAACAAATTTTCTATCATCAGCCTCAATATGCATACCAATACTACCCCAATCCACCACCTCTGAATATGCATCCACAAAACCCTAGGAGCACATGTAGACAATTTGATTTAATAGGATACCAATTATATCCATACCCAATTGACAACAATTGGAGAAATACGATTCTCAAATTCACTGGTAATAATGGGATATCAGCCAAAGAACATATCAAAAATTCCAATGCCTTTATAAAGGATATTGGTATGGAGTATGAGGATGCAAATATGAGATTTTTCATGATGTCCCTGACTGAAGAAGCAAGGGATTGGTTCAATGGTCTACTTTGATGCTTCAATTGATTCTATAGCAGACTTCCAGAATCAATTTCTAGAACAATATGGGAATTAGTGTGCCCCTAAATTTGCCCTTCATGAATTGATAAGTATTCAAAAACACCAAAATGAGTTAGTTTATGATTTCAATAAAAGGTTCTCCAAACTATACAATAAAATACCACATGGGTCCAAGCTCACAGATCCAGAAACCTTAAGTATTTATCTAAAGGCCTTTGATCCAAAAATGAGGTATGAACTCAAGAATAGATGCCCTAGAAGCTTAACTGAAGCACAAAAAACAAAATTAACCATTGAGAATAATAGAAAGGCTATAAGGATGACTAGAAAAAGGGAAAACCTTAAAGTTCCCCAAAACTCTAATAATCCCCAAAATAGGCAGGAGAATTCATAGAGAAGTGAAAGACCAAGATTACATGGCATGCCCTACAACACTACTTGGAAAGATGGAAAGACAGTAACAAGACCAAATTGGAAAGAAACTCCAGACCCATTGAAAAAACATGGAGCACATGCACTTGATACTACTCCATGGCGTTCACCTTGCCACATACCCCATGATCCTGAATATTGTGTAGTGGCTCAAGATTTTCAAGATGAATGGTAGCAGGAGAAGGATAGAGATGGCCATACTATGAATATGCTTAGATGGAGGTCTTATTAGAAAGAGGAAGGATACTCTTCTTTAGAAGAAGGATATGAATATAACATTGATAATCATAAGTACAATGTGAATGTTGGACAAGAGGTATTTTCTGACTTAGAAGAAAACTCATACAAGGTAGCATATGCATACAATACAACACCCCAGTTCTAGCTCAGAATGCCAACAGAAGAAGAGAAGAATTCCATCACATCAAAATCAGTGGTTGAGGCAAAAGGGAGAAAATACAATTTGAGAAGCAGGCCCATAGAGGGAGATCAAGGGACACCCAAAATTATGTTCATTAAAGAGAAAAAAAAATAAGGAGAACGTCCCATCTAAACAGAAGAAGGATGAAGAAAAGAAGCCACTAAAAAACATCCAAAAGGAGACTACTAATGTTGAGCCAAAAAAAACACAAAAAGATGACAAAACCCAACATGAAGTTAAGAAAGTTACTAGAACTGAAAAGGGAGAACAAGGAATCACTACTCCTTCATTTGACATGGCCCAAACATTGGCATAGACAAAAATGACAATTCCTTTAATGGAGTTGATACAAAATGAAGAGTTTAGAGATTCAACTCTCAAAATGATTACCAACACATCTTAGAAACATGAAGATCATAATACAGAAGAAAATATTGTGGAAAGGGAAGTCACAAAGGCACCAGAGGTATATTTGGGAGATACACTAAAAAATAATCTATCCCAAGTAGATTCATTCTATACCACATTGGTTATCAACAATAAAATGGTGAACAATTGCATGATTGACTCAGGGGCAGTAATGAACATTATGCCCTTGGCTTTCATGAAGGAACTAGGTCTATGGGTAAATACTACATATGGAAAATTTTATGCCATGGACAATAGATCAGTTCCTATAGTAGGAGTAATTTGGGATGTAGAACTGAAACTTGCATCATATCCAAAAGCAACATATGAAATAGATATTATTGTGGTTGATACTCCTCCTTACTATGGGATGCTACTGTCAAGACAGTGGATAGTTACAGTAGGAGGGAATGTTCAATTGAACCTATCTTATGCTACTATCCTTGTGAATGGAAAAGAAGTCAGGCTACATAGGGAGCCTAGATCTGAACATGTCATTGATATCTTTTCCCCCAATCAAATGCATTGCTTCTGTGCTGTGGACTTGGAAAGCTTTAGAATAGAAAATTCAAAGCTTGAATTATTGAACACTGATCCAATTGCTAGGGATGTTTCCAAGAATGAGCATGGTGTGTGGCAAATGTACTTTGATGGAGCATGCAGTAAAGAGGGTAATGTAGCAAGAGTTGTCTTTATTTCACCTGAGGGCACAACATTCAAATATTCATTCTTTTTAACATTTGAGTGCATAAATAATATAACAGAGTATGAGGCCCTGCTGATAGGATTGAACATGGCTACCAAACATAAAATTAAATTACTAACTATTTTTTGAGATTTTGAATTGGTTACTTCGCAAGTGAGATCAAAGTATTCTACAAAAAACAAAAGGCTAAAGTTGTATAGAAATTCCGTATGCGACACCATTGAGTTATTCGATGCTTTCTCTATTGAATGGATAGATAGATCCAAGAATTTAATGGCAGAATTCTTGGCGAATGTAGCTTTGAAGAGAGATGTTGTTACTCTAGTAGGAATTTCACAAATTGAGCTCAAAACAAGAGATGCAATCCTAGATAACATTTATAGTTGGAAAGTTTTTATTGATAACACTAACCTGATTAAATTCTTACATTACATTGATCAATATGAGGCTCAAGAAACTGGTTTTAATGCATTTGTGGAGGAAGTAGATGGAAAGCAAACTGTATTTGGAAAGGACATTGTGCAACTCAAGAATAATAAAATTCCTAAGGGACTTGTGGCATTAGTGAGGGTGTTTGATGGAAATGATCGAGCCCTTATGAAAAAAACACTAATAAAAAGGGAAGACATTAAAGAAATTAACTTGGGCACTAAATTGGCACCAAAAAGGGTGTACATTGGGAAAAAGATAAGCCCAACAATTAGAAAGATGTTGATTGCACTATTAAGGAAATATAAGCATTTCTTCGCATGGTCTTACGATGATCTCAAGGCAAACAGGGAAGATTTGTTCCAACATGAAATTCCACTCAAACTTGATGCAAAACCTTTTAGGCAAAAATAGAGACCAATAAACCCAACTTTGCATCCCAAGATGCATGAAGAACTTATGAAGCTCAGGGAAGGAGGTATCATCAAACCTATTAGACATTCCACTTGGGTCTCCAACTTGGTGCCAGTCAAAAAGAAAAATGGTGACATAAGGCTGTGTGTAGATTTTAGGAATCTAAATATCTCATCCCTTAAAGATAACTACCCACTCCTAAACATGGAGGCTATGCTACAAAGGGTCACAGGGTGTGAATTGTTATCCATGATGGATGGATTTTCAGGGTATAACTAGGTGAATGTGAATGAATTAGAACAATACAAGACTACCTTTACTACTCCTTGGGGCACATATGTATACGTAAGAATTCCATTTGGGCTAACAAATGTTGGAGCCACATTCCAACGAGCCATGGGTGTTGCTTTTGTTGATATAATTAACATAATAATGTTGGTATACCAAGATGATCTTACTACATATTCCAAGAAAGCAGAAGACCATGTTGCACACCTTGAAAAAATATTTGTTAAGGCATTTCCCTGAATCCTAAAAAATGTCATTTTGGAGTAACAGAGGGAAAGTTACTAGGACATATAGTGTCCAAGGACAGAGTCAAAATTGATCCAGAAAGAGTGGAAGCCATAGATAAGATTCCTATTCCTAAGATAGTTAAAGCCATCCAATCCTTCTTTGGGAAAATAAACTTTGTAAGAAGATTTATCTCAAACTTTGTTGAAATTGTCAAGCCCATTTCAAAAATGTTGAAAAAGGGGACTAGAATAGATTGGACTGCAGAAGCACTGGATGCATTTGTAGCTATAAAGAGGGCAATTAAGGAGGCCCTAGTGTTGAAATCCCCTAATTTTAGTAAGACCTTTCAAATCTTCTCATTTGCATCATACCACACCCTTGCTGCAGTAATGTCACAAAAGAATTGATGAGGGACATGAATAGCCTATATCATTTTTCAGCAAATATCTCCAAGGAACAAAATTAAACTATGATATTATAGAAAAAAAAAGCATATGCTCTAGTAAAAGAAGTAAAAGTTTTCAAATCCTACCTAGTAGGGGAAAAGATAATTTCATATGTCCCCAATGTTGCGGTCAAAGATGTGTTTATACAAACTGAGGTCACTGGCAGGAGATGTAGATGGATCAATAGAATCTAGGAGTTTGACATAGAGATCCAAATCACTAAGTTAGTGAGAGGATAGGGACTTGCCAAATTAATGGACAAATCAAATATACAAGCTTCTCAGATCTGCAACGTAGGAGAAGAAGAGACTATGATTGCAAGCATTGAAAACACAACATGGTATACTGACATATTGTATTATTTGAAAAATTAGAAATGTCCCAAACATTTGAATGAAAATCAAAAGAGAAATTTGAAGCTACATGCCTCTAAATATATTTTCATGGGTGGAGATTTATATTGGAAAAATAGAGATGGGGTATTGTTGTTATGTTTGGATGAATCCTAGGAAAAAGGAGTATTGAAAGAGATGCATGAAGGAGTCTCTGGGGGGAAATTTTCAAGTAAAACCACTGCCCGTAAAATTTTAAGGGCTGGATATTACTGGCCTAGAGTTTTTAATGAATCTTTTACTTATGTAAGGAAGTGTGAGGCTCACCAAATTTTCTTTGGAAAAATAAATATCAAGGAGGATTGACACTCAAACAAATGTAGGTTGAGGATCCTTTTTACCAGTGGGGAATTGATTTTATTGGAGAAATATCAAAAAAATCTAGTGGATGTCATAAATGGATATTGGTGGCAACTGCTTATTTTACAAAATGGGTAGAGGTCATCCCAACTAAACAAGCCACCAGCAAGGTTGTAATTAACTTCTTAATGGAGAATATCATTACAAGGTTTTAGACACCTGTGAGGATTATCATGGAAAATGGTATGTGTTTCAAGTCAAAATAATTCAGAGAATTATGTGAATCATTTAGCATTGTAATTTCATATGCCTCACCATATCATCTGCAAGTGAATGGACAGGTCGAACCAAGAAACAAAAGTATCCTAAATATTATTAAAAGGATGTTGGGCAAAAACAAGAAGGCATGGGATTCTAAATTGAAATTGGTAGTTTGGGTAGATAGAATCACTATGAAGAAATCAACTAGTGAGTCACCCTTTGAACTGGTTTATGGAGCATAGGCCAGGATGCCTATGCAGAACCTGTTACCTGTATATAAATTCATACTTCAAGAAGATCTAGATATCCCCAAGCCCATGGAAGATAAAATAGAGCAATTGGAAGAATTAGATGAGATAAGGAGGCTAGCTCAAGAATAGAATACAAAAATACAATCACAAGTAAAATATTTATTTGACAAGAGGGAAAAAGATAGAAAATTTAATGAAAATGAAATGGTCCTATTATGGAATGCAAGGGACCAGGATAAAGGAAAACATGGGAAGTTTGAAGTTTGTTGGATCAGACCTTTTGTCATTACTGGAAAAGGAGGAGAAAATTCTTATTATTTGCAAAATATGTCACAAGATGATCAAGAATTTCCAGTGCATGTATAATTCTTGAAACATTTCTTTTCTCAATCTTCCATGCATGGTAGTCTAGGAGAAGGTCAAGAATTGCTAGTGCATGGACAATTCTTGAAATACTTCTTAAAATATATAATTTCCATGCACAATAATTTTAGGTTCTCATATCATTCCATCTTTCATTCATGGTCTACTTCCTAGAGATTATTCTAGATTCTTGCAATGATCTCACGCTCATTCATTCCCAATTGGAACCACTATTAGGACAGGACAAAATCTCACATTTTTCACTAGCCTCCACCCATCTATCTTCCACATACCACAAAATTTCACCACCTCTTAATTTTATGTTCAATAAAAATTGTTGAAATTTGTGTGACAAGATCCATTTTATAGCCTACATTCATTACATCCATGAATAAGTTTGAGACTCCATAGTCTTTCCCCCATTCCTAAAAAAAGTTAACACCATCGGCTTAACTATGCCACATTGGTAGATCCCCCATCATAGCCTTACCGATGGCCCGATGAAAGCAACTCATAACCTAACATTGGTGTAACAATACCCTATCGAGTTTACTCCTAAGGTGCTCTCCTCGATAGACTGATAGAGTCAACAAAAATAAGCACATCACTGTAACACATGTATATCGATTGAACGAATGTTTCCATTCCCATGATGGCCTGATATAATCATGGATTACTAAGTTTATAATGAATATCGGGGGGAATTGGGATGCATCGGGACAATGTTATCTGGTGTCCCACCAATAGAACCAAGGAAAGTTATTCATCAGCGGAGAAGGTGGCTATCGATGGAAGAAGAATCACAACCTCTCCAATATAGTGATAATGATTATTACTAACTGATGTGACATCCCAAAGCATCATCAAGATATTTAAAATAAATTTTCTCCTCCGATGAAAAGACTAAAATAGGTGGTGTATTTATGGACCAGAATTGAAGTGAATTATACCACAAGTTGATCACATAATCGTTGCAAAATCTAGAAGATTTCGCTAAGGGAAGATGTAGAAAAGTAAAGCTTGGAGTTTGTATGCAGAAAAAACCAGTGGAGGAAAAACTCAAGTAAGTGCATCAATCCCAACTGAGAAATTTTATTTTTCAAAGGCTTAAGAAATCAAACAATGGAGGAAAGTACAGAAAATCCCAAAGCTAAAAAATAGAAAAATGAAAAGAGACTCCTAAATCAAGACCTGATAGATCAATGCCCTGGATCGGGGCCGACACCCAAGAGGAGTGCTCAAACGAATCCTTCAATGGATCGAATATGGGATAAACATAAGGGATTGGGAGACGTTTGGACACTGTAATGTGGATATGAGCTCTTCATGTACCATTACAAAAAACAATTTAGGTTTCAACCAGTCTACAACCCATGGAGGCTGAACCTAGGGAGACTCATAGTGCCCAACGTGTTCATTAATGCAGAACTTATTAAAGCTCTTGCTAGCAAATACGATCCCAAGAAGAGAACTATTCAATCACACAGTGGGGCTGACGTGCTTGTTATTTCTAAGGATCTCATTTCTAATGTGTTTCAGTTCGATAATTCTCTAGACTTACCATTCACAATCAAAGACCTCTTGACAGAGTATCATCATATGGATACCAGCTACAAACGATGGAAATTTCCTTTGCATAGGCCCAAGAATGAAGGAGGCCAACTCAGGAGGTTTTCTAGCAATGAAAACCCTCATTTTCATGAGGATTTGTTTAAGGAATATTTTTGATACACTTATTATTCAGCTGGTCAGGTTTTGGGGGTAGATGTTCCACCTCTCATGTCTATTGCCCCAATGGTCTTAGTTGCAGAAATATAGAGCAAGGATGCCAGGTCATTTGATTATGCTAGTTACTTGGCCAATGCCCTAAATCAATAACTTGAAAAGATTAAAAAAAAATGAAAATATTCATTTCAAACACTACTCTCTGCTTATGCATTTTATTTTGCATGAGGGATAGGTCAGAAGGGTTTGGAGTGAAGAATTTAGAATAAGAGAAAAAAATGAAAATGGAGATTTCAAACTTATATAGATTTGGACCTCATTGTGGGATAGCTGATTTGGTTGGTCTCATTTCCTTTATTTTGAAGATTTTTTTCGTAAAACTATTGATGAAGTTGTTGGGATATCTATGTAATTATAGCTTATCCCCATAATTACAAAGATTTATGAGACCAAAAGATAATGACCCAAGACATAAAGTAAATCATAACTCCACACTTGCTGCCATGAGTAGTTCCTGATAGAATTGTTTACTTAGAAATTGTGAGAAAATTGGAAAAATCTGATGCCAAACACCTCAAAGGACATAACAAATAATCAATTATGCCCAATACCTTATGTTTTGGATAATTTATAGTGGTCACAAATGAGGGTATGAGGAAATTGATAGTAAATTAGCACAGTACAACCTCCCTCTAGGTAATGAAAGAGAAAATTATGATGCAGAAAGCTTTATTCACAAAGCAAGACTATCACCTGGGGGCTATTAGGGTATGAGCATTTGTTCTCAGTCGAGGATGTGATGGGAAACCATTATGAAGCTTCTACCATTGATAGAATGGCTACATATAACAAGATTATGCTCATAGAAGAATGGAAAAGAAAAATGTCCCATCTTATTCAAAGGCGTTTGGTCAAATATAGGATCCTCTAACAAGAATTGAGCAACTTATTGTTCATGTGAATGAATTGATGAAGGATGTGCCCCCATTTTTTTTTGATGCACCTCATGCAACCTATCCAGGAGTACAGGCTGAAGACATAGAGCCCCTAGATTACATACCTTCATAGCCTACTCTTAACATGTGTTTCTCTATAGATACTAATATAAGTGAAGAAGAGGAGAGTAAAGAGGAGGGTGAACAAGTAGAACAAATAAGTGCCCCTTTAATTGCATAGTATGAACCCCCTCAAGGGAAAAATGTTGTAAGATTTGAGGCATCAGATAAATTATCTAATCATGTTAGGGTCAAAGTTGGGAGGAGTTCATTTCTGATTGTGATTTTGTTAAATCCTCTAAGTTTAAATCATTTTTTTATGAATATAAAGGTAGGAAAATGAGACAAAAGATGCAGGATATCATTCATGAACAAGAGGCCACCGCATTGGAAGAATTAAAAAGGGAAATAGACAAAGAAATGGAGTCCATGACTCAAGAGAGAGGAGAGTTACTTCAAGAATCTAGAGTGTTGCTTCTACCAAGGTGGGATATTAGTTTTGTAAATGTATTTGATAGTTTCAGAAAAAGAGGGGATAAAACAATGAATCTAACAGAGGAAGCAAGTGACAAAATGTATTCAGTATCTGGGTACAACCCGAATGAAGCTACCTTACTTATTTGGTCATTGTACCCCCATGACAAAAGACCAGTTGTGATTGATAACCCAAAACAAATGTTTGGGCATCTCTTGGTCCAAAGAGTAGGGGATACCAACCCCATGGAGACAATAGAATTGAAATCAATGTGGAAAAATTCAACAAAGCATAGATTGAAAAATTGGTTAAAGAAAATGACAGGTTGAAGAAGGAGTTAGCACATCAAAGAGAAAGATCATCTTCCTCCACATCAAAGTTGGATTCTCCATGGCTTGAAAAGGATAAAAGAGTATTGGATGCATTGGCTGATGTAGCTTATTGGAAGAGTTTCCATTTGAAATCTCGGGAGAAAAGTGAAAAACTGGAGAAAGAAGTGAAAACCATCAAGTATAATATTGCATCTAAAATGATCAAGGAGAGATTCAATAAAATGATGAAATGTGCTAATGAATACTAGAAAAAATTCAAGTAGGAACACTCAGCAATGGTGGAGAATGAATGATTACAGGGGAGAATGATTGAAAAGAAAGAGGAGCTCCTAGATAAAAAAAAGTTTTGAAAGGAAAAATACTCTAGACATATAACAAATTGGTAGGATCACACAATGGATATCATAACAGGCTTAAAGAAGATCTCAATTGCTTTGATTCAATTCATACACTTCATGATGACAATGGGAATCCTTGAGAGTATGATGACTGGAAGGAATACTTCACTGTGCTTCTAACTAGTGCATTACAAGAAATCAATGATGAGGATATGGTGTTACAAAATACTCATAAACAACTCGAGAAAATGATGTATATAGAATATGATATGAAAGAAGTGATCTCCAATGCAGGCACTTACGGTGAACAAGAGTACATCCATCACCTCTCTACAATCAATTTGTTTATCAACCAAGCTGTAGATGCACCATATATAATGGGACAACCATCATAAATGGGAGAGTTATCCGACATCATGATGAGTACCCTATCATAGAGTAGAAGCTTTGAACAAATATTAGGTGGTCATGGGCTCTTGCTTGGAGATTAATGGAATGGTGCATGCACCCGCGATAGTATTTTGTTTTAATTAAGTTTAGTTATCAAACGACATGACTTTTTGTAATGGGTCTGAAGCTTGCTGCCTTTCATATATATAAGAGAGACCAAGACTCGAAAAGAATCATATATCATCTTTTCCATTTAGGGTAGGCATTAGTAAGAAGGTAGATTGCACCCATTTTCCCATCCATCTCATGTAAAAAACTATTGTTATAATGCATATTATTTAATGATAAATACAATGGAGAAGGTTATGAATAATTATTGATTTTCTTTCAAGTGTTCAACTATTGTGTGGATTCATATGCTTCTATGTTATTTGGTTGTCTTTGAAGTGGCTGTTTATGTCATTCAAATTGAATGTGTGGAAATACGTTTAATTTGACAATACACATTTGTTGTAGTTGTGTGATGTTGTTGACTAGTTTTTGTGTGCAGAAGAATTAAATTTCCTCTTAAGAGATCAATTTTAATAGGTTCTTGTTTGGATTAAATTCCTTTGAATAGGTTGTCTTAATTGGTTTCCTTTCACATTATAATTAAATCCTTTCACAACTTCACAGTAGCATAAGGGGATATCACTAGGATCACTAAGAAGAGTCCAAATAACTGATATACTTGCACGTTTGCACAAGGTGAAAACTTTTAAAAGTGCCCAATTGTTCGAGTTAAGCTAAAAAGTAAGTCTTCCCATCTTACATAAGCCTATCTCCAAAATCAGCATTCACCTTTAGACTCAATTCACCCAATTGTGTAGGCATTGGTCATTTTAGAATAAACTCATATAAACCTCATCTATATTCTTGTTTTTCAAAATAGTTTAGTAATAATTAGTCTTGCATCTACTCCACCTCATGTGCCATTGCAAGTAGATTGCTTAATTTAGAGATCATAGCCTTAAAATTCAACCTATCATTTAGGTACACTCACCTATGTTTGGAAGAGCCTAAAGAGTAGGAGGTAATCAAAATATTTGTTACCTCGTTCATGGGCCAAAAATATATCAAGATATTGGAACCCTCTTGTGGTCTGAAAAACCTACGTTTTTGAGACCTAACAGAACATCTCTTTGGTTCTGAACAAGAAGTATGGGTTGTGCAAGTGATAATAGGATGCGAAGGATTATACAATAAGAAACAGAGAAGGAAGTTGAAGGAAAGTGTCAGGAATAAGTAATCTGTATTGTAGAGGTTGTGCAAGGAAGGTGGGCAGAAGATTCTTGATTAAATCTCTTGCAGGAAGATATTGTGCTCTTAACCGAAACTGACTTCATGTATATGTAGATGCAGCGTCATCAACTCATGTTTTTTTAGTAAGATTATTTTATGTTTTTGTATTAATTGGGTAGTGATCCCACTAGTAGTGAGCCTTACCTATAGTGATCCCTTGTAAAAATCACCTTAACTAGTGTCACCTTAATTGGTGTTCTATAATTGAGAATTAGCATTCTCTATGGTTTTTCCCTTCTTAGGTTTCCACGTAAATTTTGGTGTTCATTTTGCATGGTGTTGTTATGTGCTTTCATGTTCATATCTATTTGATTATTATTTGATTGATTTAAGCTTGCTCCAAATTAATTAAAGTCAAGAAAATTGTTTTATGATAATTGATTTATCCCCCCTTCTCAATTATCCATATTGTTCAACAATTGGTATCAGAGCTTGGTCCCTTGCAGATAGAGCTTAACCGCTTGAGGGAGATCTTGGTATCTTGAAGAAGATGGAAGGAGATTATTACTTTGAGGAAGAACTAAAGATAATTTTAGATGACATGGAAAGCACAAAATCTGAAAAATGAAGAATTGAATGAAAACATTAAGGAGGAAAATGCATGTATCTCAAAGCTAAGGGAGAAAATCTGGAAATTCAAAGCAAGACACAAAGAGGTCATCTAGGAATTAAAGGATTCAAAGGAAAGTATTGTGGATTTAAAGATACAATTGTATGAATACAAGAAGACTTAAGAAAATCTCAAAGATACTATCAAACATAAAATGGATGATAGCAAGAAGACTAAAGAAAATCTCAAATAGAAATTAGAAGAAAATGAGAAGTTAGATCAAGAGTTAAGAAAGCTGAAATTAGAAGCAAGAGTATGTGAAAGTAGTATAATTTTGGATCAACTCTTTTCCCTACAGAAATGTCACAAGGATAAGGGAGGACTTGGCTTCTCAAGTGAAATCTCAAATCATAACACTAAGGGCAAAGACAAAGCAGTTGAATCTTAAGCGAGATCTATTGTAGCAAGCAAGGTCCAGAACTCTAGAATAGCTAAAAAAGACCTCCAGTCAGGAAAACAAATGCTCAAAGGTACTTATCATTTAATGGATATCATTTTCTATGCAATTTTTTTTTACATAAGGCTATAGAGTGTAGAAGAAGAAAGAAACTGAGTACTCAATGCTTTAACTATCACAAGTTTGGTCAAAAAGAAAGTCATTGCAGAAGTCAATTTTATCTAATCTAGCTAGAAGGAATGCAATGAATAATATTTTTCATGGTAATTTCCATTTATGCCATGGTTAGGGTCACAAAGCTAATCAATGTAGATCTAGGGCTCACTCAGTTAAGTCAAGATAAAGATGTTACAAGTGCAGTCAATCCGAACATTATGCTAACACACGCAGATATGTTGCTTCAAAAAAAATTGAAAATAAGAAGGCTGCAGAATCAGATGAATCTAAGAAGAAGACCATCATGGTTTGGAAAAAAAAGGAAATGAGTGTGGGGAACTCTTCTATGGTACCAAATCTCAGTACATTCTCTTCCAAAATCTGAGCTAACTGCCTTGGCTCAAGGGGAGTTTTGCAATACATATCCTGAGGATTCCCCCTCTCTGAAGTAATATTGATGCATTTTCAACATGACTAAGTTTGATTTGGTTGGTAATGTATGATGAAACTTAATCCGGTGGATTGAAAAGTGAAGTACAATTAATGGCATCATCGATGTAATTTTTTGGTGGTGAAATAATCATGAGAAATTAAGGATAAAAAGGTGGAGTTTCAAATCATTTCTCACAGTTTGCAAAGAAGGAAAATAAGTTTCACTGAGCAATAGGAGGATCAAAGAAGCTAATCACAATGATGGAATCTGTGTTGGTTGATAGTGAATCCAATGGCGGTATTCCGTTGAAGTTGAAGGGAGTAGAGTTGGACAAATTTGATCATCAAAAGATGAAGGAAATGGAACTAGAGTTGAAGATTGATGAATTGCAGAATGTAAGTGCCCTGGGTAATGAATCTATGGGGAGAATTTCCCTGGATTTTTGAAAAAGATTTTATCTTGTTCCTATTGAGTTGGTTCAAGGATGGCAACATCATTTTGGAAAAAACCTATCCGATTACTAAGGAATCCATTGAAGCTATTACTGGATTGTGCAATGTTGGTGACTTCCCTAGGAAGAAAATGGTGAAATACAAAGACATGGAGGAACTTACTAGTATCGACAAAGACACCCAAGCTCTACTGATAAATACCATTGTTGATCTTGTAGTAAGTATTTTACTTTCTAAGTTCGCTACTGTCAAAGGAGAATGTTAAGTGGAAGTCTGACATCCCTGTTGGAAAGCAAGTTTATAGATATTTGGAATGTATGGAAGATAATGGAAGTGCATGAAAAGTTTATTTCTCATCCTTGCAGATGGATTTGTGCTATGGTGTGACAAAGTCTAGTGTTATGCCTATTAGACAATTTGAGGAGGGTTCCTCCTCTGGTAAGAAGGAGTTAGAGGTTGGCATTAGTAGTTCCCCTCTAAAACCTAAAAGGAGGAAAATTAACACAAAATATGTCATCACCATCTCAAAAGAGAAGGAGAAGGAAGAAGAGTCTCTGCTTGGATATGACTCTTTCGATCTAGATGAAGTTCATTTAGTGTTGGATAATGATGATATGAAAAATATTGGTGAAATGTGGTATGCTTGCTCTTTGGTCAATAGGCCTATAATTGAAGATGCTTTTGTTGATTATCTGCTCAAAAAGGGTATTACTGTTTTAGTTGTTTCTGACTTGTTATTGGATGATCTGGTGGAAGTTGTTGAAGAAAGGTTGTTACGGGAAGGATTTGAAGGTCATAAGATCAAAGCTATGATTGAGAGAAGGTTTGTCAAATCCAAACAAAAATTATACAAGCATATTGGTGAGACAAGAGAATCCATTAAGGAGATGTCTGACATCTACAGGTATTGTGACCTCTGGTGGCCTGCTGCTGTTGACAACTTTAGAAGTAGAATTGAAGCTATTGAATCTAAATTGAATGATATTGGGAAGTGTTTTGACTTCTTCAAAGATAAAGATGGAAAAAAAAGAATAAGAGTTGGTGAGTTGCAAGCTGAGTTATTGTCTACTCAGAGACAAAGGGAAGATTTGGTTAAAACTTTTTGGTTGGTCAAAGAAATTGTTGAGGTTCGATTGGATCATCTCTCTAGGATACATTTTGATGCAGAGGATTGAACAACCGTTCCTGTCTTTGGATTGGTCATCTTCATTTATGTTTTTGACTCTACTGGACAATATGTGTGCCAAAATGGTTTCTACAGTGCAAGCTTGGAAGAGGATTCTTCCAACTGTGAGAGAAAGGTACAAGATTTTTTTTCATGTGAAAAGTGTTATTTTTACTTGATCTCCTGAATGTTCTTATTTGGCCCTTTTCCCTTGATGGCAAAAAGGGGGAGAAAAATGAAGAAAAAAACAAAAAAGATGAATTGATTTGCTTGACAAAGGTGGAGCGCTTGGAGTTTTGTTTTTGCATTTTTTGTTGTTTTTCATCAATGCTAAAGGGGGAGATTGTTGAGAATTTGTTGAGATGAGTTAGCATTATTGTCATTGATGTCAAAACCTGGGATCCAGAAGGTTGTGCTCTAGATGATATATAGAAATGATCTATCCTATCGAGTGCTATGATGTTGCATAGTGTGGATGTTATCCTTGATCCAGATATGATAGTACTTTTTGGGACATCTGTGGAAGACAGTTAATGTAGAATAATGAAGACTAATCTTTTGATATTGGTTGTTGTTCTCAAAGCTTATTTCGGGTATCCTTGCTATCCATACATTCATGTAGCATGCTACAATTTTTGGTATGTCTAATTGTGTTTCTCCGGTTGGTACTGAAATTGATGGAAATCAAGATTTGGTCTTGGTTGTGGTGTTTCCATTGGCTCTAAAATATATTTCATGTAATTCAAAGTTTGATATCTTTTGGTAATTATGCTATCTTATGAATGACCTATTTTATCGGTCCCTTGGTAACATGGTAAGGAGATCTTTATGCGCGACCTATTCTTTGGGTCCGGTGCTAGAGTGCCAAGCCTTATTGAATATTTCAAGGTCACTCTTCAAAGACGACATGTTTTGCTAGTCTAACTTATTTTTTTCTATGGGTACACACACACACACATATATATATTGAAAATCTCTTTGGTTCCGAACAAGAAGTATGGGTTGTGCGAACAAATAAAAGTGCATGAAGGATTATACAATAAGAAACAAAGAAGGAAGTTGAAGGCGAGTGTCAAGAAGAAGTAATCTATATTGTAGAGGCTGTGCAAGGAAGGTGGGAAGAAGATTCTTGACCAGGTCTACTCTAGAAAGATATTGTGCTCTTAATCAGAACTCACTTCATCAGTTCATGTTTTGTTAGTAAGACTATTTTATGTTTTTGTATTAATCGGACAATGAGCCCACCAACAGTGAGCCTTACCTTTAGTGAGCATTTTTGGCAGTGAGCCCTTGTAAAAATAACCTTAACCAGTGTTCTATAATTGAGAATTAGCATTCTCTGTGGTTTTTCCCTTCTTGGGTTTCCACGTAAATTTTGGTGTTCATAGTGCATGGTGTTGTTATGTGCTTTCATGTTCATATCTGTTTGATTATCATCTGATTGATTTGTGCTTGCTCTGGATTAATTAAAGTCAAGAAAATAGTTTTATGATAATTGATTCAACCCCCCCCCCCCCTTCTCAATTATCTAGACTATTCAACATTTTTGGCTCCCAGGAAAGTTTGTAAAAAAAAAATTAAAATTTGAAAGTTTTAAAGTTGCATAGTTGACTCCTTGGGTTCATCTTGCCCAATCATCTCTGAACTTAATTTTTGAAGTAAGGAGAAGGATTTTTTTAAAAAAACAAAATTTTTGCAAGGCAACACAACAAAAATAAGCCAAAAAAACAAGAAATAAAAAAGAAAATATTTTTGGGTGTGCAAGATTGCACCATTCCCCGGATGCTCTTGCATCATAATCTTTAGTGAAGGTTAATGAGCATCTAATAAATTCTCACCAAATTTTAGCAAATTAGGGGTAAGTAGTTCATAGGAGCTATATTTGCAAACTCTTCCCATTAGTTAGAATCCTTAATTTTGTATTTGTCTCTTAAATTCCCTTATTTTTATTATTATTCGTATACCACCAATGACCCTTCTAAGTCTACCTTCTAGATCTAAAAACCATTTCTTGTAGCTCCTTTCATTTCCTTTACAAAGGGACACCCAAGATCTATTAAGATGCATATCCTTGTACAAATACCAACTTCTCCTTCTTCTACATTCTCATCCATGTTGATGAAAGTGCATATAAAATTTCTCATACTTGCAAAAATTCTAAGATGCTAGTATTTTATTGGAAGAATATAAAGATGAATCCAAATTGGTATTTCCAAGATGATATGATCTAATGGATTGAATTTGGTTTCTAGTCCATAATATAAATTTTAATCTCATTGATCAACAATAGAACATTGTTCATTGTTTATGGATTTTTCTCTTTGTTTAGACATTCAACTACATATAAATCTTTTGAAAGTGGTTTGGGTTTTAAATTATTTTCCCATTTCTTATTGATCCATGTGTAAAGTCTCTCTTTAGAAGTCCATTGATTAACTATATTGAAAAAAAAAGTACATTCTTTTTAAATTAAAAAAATGTTTGTATCTATTTTTTTTTTGTTCAATTAAATTTTAGGGTTTTGTTAGTGCAATGGTTCTACTCTTTTTCCTAACTAGATTGTATTTCTTCTAAGAAATGTTTTGAGGGACTGTTTGATATTCTTTTGATGGAGCCACACATGTATTTGTCCTTTTAAAAAAATTTGCTAGTTATCTTTCGACAATTTGTTACTTTTATTTTGTCTACCATCTATTATTTCTTTTTAGAGAATGTCTTCATTATTTACTTAAAAATCTTTCTCCCAATAAAAATTTCATCCTTTGTTTTTTAATGTCATCATTAATTCATCATTCATTGTTGATCTATTATACTTTTTGTTACTCTCAAAATCAGTCCTTTTTTTAATATTATTAATTATTTACTAATATTGATAATAATTTCAATTTATATTGATCATTTATTAAACAAATGCCGAATTTAAATCTTATAAAATGTCCCACTTTATAAATACTAATACAACATTTCTCATTAAAAATAAAAAAAATTGTTTCTCTTTTGAATTGAGTCTCACCAAATTTGCAACTTTACTCATTCAAATAAAAGTTGAGAACTTTGGGACCCTCCACCTCAATCTTTTTATGAAGGTGGACTCTTTATAAACCCTAGAAGAACAAAATATAATCTATAATACACTTCTTAAAAAATCATCCAATTTTAGTAATAATTTTAGTAGATACTAATTAATAGTGTTGGTTTCTTTTGAGGCGAAAAGAGAGATTTGAAGAGCATATTTAAATGTCATCATTAGGTAATTTGAAATGCATGTATCTTAAACATCTCCCTCACTGATCTGTTGAGATTTGTTTCAGATACTTTTTGTTGACAATAGTGCAGTCATAATGGTGAGTGAACTTCTTTATGTTTAATCCATTGTTCGTTGTCTTCTTTCCACCTGTATCTCTACTTAACCATGCCGTAAACGTTGAAATATAAACAAGCTTGTATGACAATAAAAGCATCAGAGATAATAAAAGAATTTGGCATTATGTGGCATGTGAAACTTTATTCCTTGGGTTTGATACGGCGCCCCCTGAAGATCCGTAAAATTGGCAGTGTGCCATCCGTTCTTTTTAGCATCTACAGCATGGCCTTACCGTACTTCCATTTGTCCTTGGTATTATGAAGCAAAGTAGAAGGGAATGTGAGAGGGACAAAGAAAATAAGAAGGATTATGGAAAAAAAATGATATAGTATATGAAGAGAAGGTCAATAACAGAGGGAAGAATTAATTGTTTGGATATTACAATTGAAGAGAATTATAGCAGTAAAGAAATTAAATAATGGGAATATAAGAAAGTATTAATTGTTTCGAAATCACAATCTTAAGAGTTATTGAAGGGAATTATAGCAATAAAGAAAGTAAATAGAAAATAATAATATAGATTCGTAATGATTAGATTATGCAGCATTCTTTTATGAGAGTTCAAGATAAAACCTCATCCTAGTAATCAAACACATTATAGAGCTCTTCTCTACAAATTATATCACCCAAGGCATAGAAGGTCTAGCAAGAGGTAAAACTCAATATAGATGGCCTACATGTACAATATTTCAAATGGGCAATTGAGCTCCTCACACCTCGCATCAAATACATCTTCAATAATGTCATTTAAGAGAGTTGTCCTATAGAATGAATGACTAGTGATGTTATTCCTCTCTATGAAATTAAGGATATCAATAATCCATCAAACTATCACATTATTATGATTGATTCTCACAATAGAAAAAATCTCAAGACCATGGTTAAGTGTAAAATCAACAATTGTGTAAAGTAAAAGAGAAAAAAGAGCAAAAGGGTGAGAATCTTTTAGCCAAAAGCATTCAACTATTGATCATTTCATCACCCTTATGTACTTGTTTGAAAAAATATGGGGCATCTAAGGAGATTTTTTTTTATTTGTGAATTTTAAAAAGGCTTTTAAAATAGTGCCTAGATATAAACTTTGGAGCAATATGGATAAGCTCAAGGTTCTAGTTGATTTTATAATGGTAGTCCATAGGCTTTATAAGTAATTAGGGCCAAAATTAGAATAAGTGATAGAATGTTAAGAGCCTTTTGGAAGCAAAGCTAACATCAAGTAGGTTTTTTTTGCTCTCTCCCACATTGTTTCAGTTATACATGAATAAATTAGAAGACTAGATAAACATGGCTAGTGGTGTGGGTGTTCAACTTGCTAGTTACAGAATAAAGTTACTACTATATATCAATGATCTCATCCTAATTTTTAAACCTACCAATAGTTTGAGAAAATAGTTGAAGGATTTAGAGCTCTTCTATAAGGAGGTCAAGGTGCAAATTCACATCAACAAAATCAAAGTCGTGATTTTTCATTATAAATAGAGAAATGAAGTAATTCCTTTCTAAAATAAACCTACTAGAAATAGTAGAAGAATATTGTTGGCAACATGAGCATGATGATGTATGGTGTTGCCATTGATGGAAACCCATTGTAGAAGTGATGGTTTATTAGTATGTATATTGTTTGGAGCAAACCAAGTGTTTTTTGGGAAATTGGCTAATTCCTAGACTAAGATAGTGATGTTGCAGAGGAATAGTTTTGTGGTCCGCATTGCTCCACACTACAATATCTTGTCATGCAGTTTTGAGGTGATAATGGTATGTGTTAAAGGAGTCTATATCCAAATTCTCATGGTTTTATGTCTTCCACAGTAGAAGATATGATGACAGAGTATCAAACTAAGTAGAGACAAAGTTATAGTTGAAGAGTCCATATTGGAATGCTTCACATTCCACCGCAAATGATCATTGTGCTTTGTGGATTTCAGGAAGTGCTTGAAGATGTTAGATGTGTGTGCACTACGAGTGCCAAGTGGTTTGGTGGTCCACGTGTCAAATTTTGGGATGAACAGTTGGTTCATTCAATTTTTGCTTCACTAGTTTTGTTATGTGGTGTTGACCTAAGGGTTTTAGGGTCGTGCAGGACTAAAATTGTGTATGCCCAGTGAAATCATAGGAGTATCTATAGGTCATGTCAATCTATCTTGGTGAAGAACATACTTTTGCAAGGTATGTATGATGGAGTTTTCAATGGACAAGTTATGAGGTCACACATTTCATCTAATTAGGTCAACCTTATTAATGATATGATTATTTGCAAAAAATATATACATATACATAGAAGGATAATTTAGTGTGTGTAGAATGAGAGATGATAAGTAAGTGGAGTGTGAAGGTGTGAAGTAATGTACAAATTGTGATAGAAATGATCTTGTGACAGTGAGGAATGAAGTGTGTTAAGTTTTTTGAGCCAAACTGAAACTATATCCTTCACATATAGCAGATGCATTGTAAGCAATTTAAATTTTGGTAGTGAGCCATCCTTTTGTATATCTTTCATAATTCTGAAAGAAGTGATCTTCCTTAGAAAGTGAGCCCTCCTATTTTTTGGACCGTGGGTCCTCCAGGAAGTGAGCCTCATGTAATCTATTGTAACCAATTATGATATATTGTGAGCTAATCGGGCCACCATAGTTTTTCCTTTCAAGGATATTCTATGTAAATATGGTGTTTTTGGGTTGCTTGTTGTGATGCATGCTTCAATTTTTTCTTTTCATTTCTGCAAGTTCATTAAGATACTTTGAACGCACTTTTAAGATAATGAATTTTAGGGAATACTAATTCACCCCCTCTTAGTATTTTGGGTGTTCAACAATTGGTATCAGAGCAAGGTTCCTTCAAATTGCTTAGCAGCTGAGGTAGATCTTGGAGGCTAAACACATGGAAACTAGGAGGTATCCTATCTCTTTGGAAAAAATTATGATGGAAGGGTTTATTGAAGAAGACCGCAAAGTTGATATGGAAGGCGAACTCAAATCTTCTCTTGATGATCTGGGTAAAGAAGAATGTGAGAATAGAGACCTGAAAGAAAATATTAAGGAGGTAGACATGAGAGTATCAAGAATTCAAGGAATCAAGCCAAGAGAGTTAAAGAGAAATTCAAGGAAGCAAATGAGCAACTTACAAAATCAAATGAGACAATCACTAATCTAAAAGTGCAAGTTGAAGAAGGAAAAAGAGTTAAAGACTACATGAGTGCTAAGTTGAAAGACAAGTCTGTAGAACACTCAAAGCTTGAAGAAGAGATTGTGTCCCTAAGGAAAGATCTAGAGAAAGAAAAGAGTCAAGAGGATAAATCAAGAAGAGCTCCAACTTTCTTGATGATATTCTTGCTAGTAAAAAAGCTTCTAAGGACATTGAAGGATTAGGGTTTGAAAAAGGAGAAAGATCAAAGGAAAATCAAACTCCAAACAATATTGAAAAGGAGAATAATGAATAAAGGAAGACTAGAGATAAGCAGAGAAATATCAAACATGTCCAGAACTAGAAGAAAGATTTCAAGAGACCTCCTATCAGGTACCCATCTTTTAATGGTTACTGTTATTTCTAAAAAAAAATGGACATAGAGCTATAGAATGTAGAAGCAGGATGAATCATATTTTTCAATCAATGTTATGCATGCAATAGATTTGGTCATAAGGCTAGTGAATGCAGAAGACAAATGATGAATGGTTACAATAATGGTATGATGCCTCAATCATTCCTTGGTTACTGCTACTCATGCAATGGGTTTGGATATAAGGCTTTTGAATACAAATTTAAAATGGTAAGAAGTAAGATTTCTCCACAACAAAGTTTCACATGCTATAAGTGTAATAAACCAAGAAACATAGTGACGCTTTGTAGAGGAAAGAATGTGAGACCCTCTATTCCACAAAAGAATATTAATCTGATTGAGGTAAAGAAGGAGATGAAAAATATCAAGAAGAAAAAGGAAGACAATGATGTGAAGAATGAATCTGTGCCAATTTTTGGTGCAAATTTTTACTCTAGAAACTAGATAAAAAGCATTTGGCTCAATGGGAGTTTTAACATAAAACTTTACAAACCCCTACCAAAGATGAGATGCTAATGTCTTTAGCGTACTAGTGCATGTATAGGTTTTTTCACTTGATCCATTGGTGAACTATCTGATGAGAAATCTCTTGGTACTAAGATTTGCAGAATGTTTGGGAGTATCTAGGATGATACAGTGAAGGCTTTGGTGGAACCCTTATAAAATTATTTGTGTTCCCCCTAAAATTTTATAAAATCTGGGGTATGTGTAGGATCATGATGGACCAAAAAGTGGCGATATGATGGGTATGTGTAGGGTATGTGGCTGACGATTATTTTTTACCCAAAATTGATGAAACGAAAAGGGTTTTAAAGGAGATTCTCAACTTTCCACCAATATAAATTATGCTTTACTTTGAATTTAATAAATAATAATTATTCATTTTCTATTTGAATTATGACTAAAGTCTTGATTGATAGGATTATTGATAAACATCTATAGCTTTCAAATGGTATCACATTTTTTGAATCTGAAACATGCGTCACATTCTATGCTTTGCATACTATAGGATTAAAAAAAAATTGAATTTTGAATGAATTTTTAACCAAGTTAAGGTGGTCAGACATACAATTTTTTTATATTTTTTAAAAGTTATATTAAAAATTCATAATTAATTATTTACTTGGAAAAAAATTACCAAAAAATATGCATAACATCCAGACATGAGTCCTCTACTTATATCTAAAATCTTATAAAAAATATTATCATTTTATTGTGGTTAGGGTTGTCGGATAGACACCTACTTCTTATTTTTTCCTTGAAATTTAAGTACTACTACATTGAAATTTCAAATTTTCACCAAATAGATTTTTTTTTTTTGAATAAACCTATAAGTTTAGAAACTAAATTCAATTTTCTATAGATTCTATTCTTACATATTTTTGAAATAATATAGATAAATTATTCAAATTTTTACATCAAGTTGCCTAACTCTGATTTTTCTAAATTTTTCGCCACTTAAGGGCCCGTTTTTTCCATGATAATCCTGCACATACCCTCTGGTTGGTTTCATGTTTTTTCACTTAAATTTTCTCTTTTCATCATGCCTTAGGGTTTATGAAGTGCTAAAACCCTTTCCA
Organism: Sequoia sempervirens; assembly: GCA_007258455.2. Classification (NCBI taxonomy): domain Eukaryota; kingdom Viridiplantae; phylum Streptophyta; class Pinopsida; order Cupressales; family Cupressaceae; genus Sequoia; species Sequoia sempervirens. The sequence continues at coordinate 195,263,712 of VDFB02075321.1, forward strand.
AAAGACCTTAATTTTGTGTCCTTTGCTAATGTTCTAATTCATCGTTGACCTCTTATCACTGGTTCCCAATCATTCAAGTTGTGACTTGTGCCTTTTAACTCATTCTATTGACCAACCCTTGAATCCCAGAAATCCCATCGTTACCTATCGTCTCAATAAAAACATTGCCTTTATACTATGCGGGTAACAAGTCATTAAAATATTTGTTGGGTCTAAGGTTTCATCCTTAGGTTTTATATCTTGGCCCATTGTTCGCCTAGTCATAGCCCCTTTTTAAGAACTAACTATTGGCATGTACAAATTCCCTATGTTATGAGGACCGTTCGATCACCGAGAGCACAACCTGGCTACTCCTCGTGCCCCCATTCAATTTTGTTTTACATTAAAATATTATCACATGCTGGTGGGTGAGTGCCATGTATCTTTTACATGTGAGGGCCCAACATCATTGAAAAGTCAAAAGGAGGTGAGATGGAGCACATCAATGGTGGTGATGAAATGACATGACTGCATCTAGATCGTTCCCCACCTCTACATCTAAATTATTTTTTATTTTAAATATTATCACAGGGAAACAGGTGGATGACATGTGTCCCATTGTTAAAGGGACCCACCAGGTGGTGGAGGAAGCAAACACTCCATTCGAATGAGATCGATGGTTGAAGGAAGATGACGTGGGTTAATCTCGACTGCTCCCCACCATCCCATGGGGGACCCACCTTTTCCTCATGTCTCTCAATGGGGAAGCAGGAGAATACCACATGTTGTCACCTAAGCTTCAAAGGAAACATTAGGAAATGGAAGTAAATTAATGAAATATTTTTCCACAAATTGAAGGTGTTAAAGTTTCGATTACTAAAGGGAATTTTAGAGGAATGTGTAATAAAAAATGGATCTTTTAACTATGGCCATCAGTTGTGCCAAAGGATTATGTGGACATGCAGGTGAGTTCATGTTAAGACACACACATGTTGAAGGTGGGAGGTTTAATCTCAACCCTTCCCCGTCTGCCCATTGATAAAAGTTGCACGTAGGTTAAGATCCACGGGGGAGTGGAGAAGCTGACGTGTGGTCTTTTTCTTTAGTGACAATGAGATGGTGGAGCCTGTGGATCATTGGGAGGTGGCTCCACATGGATGGTTCTAGTTGGATAATGCAAATGACTGCTCACTATCAACTTTTTCAAACTAAGTTGACTCAATCTAACAGTTGGTTGTTTCATTTTTCCGCAAGATCAATGGATAGTATTCAAAGTTGAGATTGAGGGCAAGGGAGCCATTCTAGTTCACACAAGCATTCCATAATGGTGGATAGGACACTGAGCTACCAAATTAAGAGTTGTAAGGCTTTTAAAACTTGTTTTAAAGCACAATTGAGAATTGATAAAAGCATTTCATGCATCTAGGGAAGCTCGTGTTGCATTTTCAAGCCTATTCAATGCCAAAGTTAGGGTTTTAAGCTCACACAAAGCTAGTAAGTTGGTATACTGTCCCGCCTTTGAAATTGTTAAGAATTTGCTCAATTGTACTCTCTCTATCATCCTGTCAATAGGGTTTTTGGGTTTTACATTTCTTTTAAGGTTTGATGTTCACTTCAAACAATTAGACAGTCTTGCATTGTTATTGTTCATGTCAAACCCTTGCTTGAGTTGTAGGTTTTATTTTGTGAAACCAAAAACCCTATTTTACAAAAACTCTTGAGTCATGGATCCTAAATCAAAAGTGTCTTCATCAAAGGGGGAGGCCTCTGGCTCCAAATTTCCCATTAGACCTTTAATTAAGGACCTAATTGATCAGTTGCCACCCTCTACTAATGAAAAACCTAAGGTTCAATTTCTCTTCTACAATGCACAAGTGGTTGAGGGCTTGGTCAACAAGCATAGTGCTATTAGGTATGCCACATTTCCTTACATGGGAAGGGAATTATTCAATGTCTAGTTTGGAAATAGAAATTGTGGTGTTCCAATTGGCAACCCCTAGAATCTTGATAGTAAAATTGACTGTGCCAAATGTCTACCTAGATGTTGATTTGTTGAAAGTAATAGCTACCAATTATGATCCAGTCACAAGGGCTATGAGAGCCTTTGATAGAGTTGATATGGTTAAAGTCACTAAGGAGGAGATTTCCCATGTTTTCAATCTTATTGAATGGAGTGAGGACCTAGTTCAAATTAATGAAAAGGCTCTTAGGGAAGAATATGAGAAGACTAAGCATTCATTCAAGGCCCATATATTTCCAAAATACCTAGTAGAGATTGGGGGCCAAAGGGTTACATTCGGACTATTTGATAAAGAGCCCTATCTTGTTAACTATTTTTTCCCTTATTTCCAAAAAACTTTCTACTCCATTCTATCAGATTATTGGTTCCGACCCAGTCACTAGAATGCCCATGGCATGGATGTATATGGCGGTCCACATCCAACACCCCCATTATTGCATAATATATGATTATGGAGGGTTTCTTGCAGAGAGGATTCATTAGGGTATAGTAAAGTTGAAGAAGGGTGAGGTGGGAGTAATATTCAGTTGGTATTCATTGTTCACGCACATGTTTTTGTTCAAAGGTGCACCTTACTTTGGAAAGAATATGACACTGGAGAGGATAGAGGGTAATTTGGAATTACCTATCCATTGTTGGACCACTATCCTAGATAAAGATGATATAAAATTTGACTATGTGATCTTTGAGAATTTGTTTGCCTCTGAGTTGAGAAGAGCTCTGGCTATGAATGCCAAGAATTCCCAAGGCCTTGCATGATCTCTTAAGACCCAAGGATAGGAGGCCTGAATTGGGGGTTGATCATAACTGGGGAGATGTTATCCCCTATCTTGCATATATTGTTTTGAGAGTGTATGGTGCTACTGTCTCACCTAATTTATTGCATAAATATGTGCTAGAAAGAATTAGGTTTCTTGAAGTAATGTGGTAGTTGGGAAGTGTGGACAATAAGCATTTGAAGAATCAGGGAAAAGGAACATTCTTCCCTTCATACACATGCTTCTCTAATTTTTTGATGATTAAAGGAGGTTGGGACAATATAAATGATATACTCAAGAATTTTAACATGAGGAGAGTAGGGATAAGGGATCATCATGATCCCGAAGGTTTCATAGCCTGGTTAAAGTTAAGGAATAGGAGGTTCAAGTTTGAACACATTTTCTAATATCTTGAGGATGTAGTAAGGAATATTTTTGATCTTTTGAAGCAAGAGGATAGAAAAGAAAAATGGATTGCTTTTGAAAAAATGCAAAAGAAAATAAGGGAGAAGGACCCTGAATTCACTGCTCTCACAAAATTTCCTAATGTAATGCAGAGAATGGAACATATGTTTCATAATTTTGAGACAGTGGTTGGTCACTTTGAAGGTGAGAGGATCATTTAGGATAAAGGGAAAGCCCTTATGGAAAAGGAACAAGGTGGAGGAGAAATCCCTGTTATGGAGGAAAGGCCTACATAGCAGCCTCCTAAGGAATAGAAAATAAAGTTTTCATAAGGAGAAAGAACAAAGCAAAGAAGGACGATGTAGCTACTGCTTCCTCTCAACAAAAGGAGCAAGGAGCTCTTTCTCTAGTGCCACAAATACCACCACCATCTCCCCCAAGGTCAATGACTCAATTGGACCTGAAATTGTTGATGTTGATTCCCCATCACAACATGCCTCACCACCAAAAGAGCCACCACTTAAGAAGAAAAAGGTCATATCAATAGGTTTGGTGGATTATGATGATGATGAATCTAATGAAGTAATTTGGGTATCAGAGTAGGAAATGCAACAGGGGATGCCTTTTGTACCAAACATGATTGTTCCACAAGAGTTGGGTATGAGGTTGAGCAAGGATGACCTTAATAGGATTAATAACACTGATGATGTCAAGGTGGAAGTGTGCACAAGGTTCATGAATGGTGATTTATTTGTAAGGTCTCAAGCTTTCATGGAATTTTCCTATAGGGCCAAGAAGGATGAATATGTTAACAATGTGGTTAAGCAAATAAGTCTTCACCTAGAGTTACTTGATGCAATTATACAAGTGAAGGTCTTAAAGGAGATGAAAGCTAAATTTCATGGAATGACTGTAGTAGAAGGCAAAGAGCTAGTAAGGAATAGGGGTGTCTTGTTGTTGCCAAAATGGGATCTATCTTTTTCCATTGCTTTTGATACAATAAAAAGATTTGATATACATTTCTATAATTTAGAGGAGGGAGCTACAATTTCACTACAAGGATCTGCATTTAGTGAGTAGTGGGATACACTAGCTATATGGGCATTAGCCCCAAGCATAAGGAAGCCTGATATTGTAGAGCCTGAACCAAACTACAAGGGAGGGTTGATAAAAAAGAGAGTGTTAGAGACATCAACTATTGAGGCAACAACAATGTCAGTAAATGTTGCTTAGTTTACAAAATCTACAGTGGAGTCATTAACTGCAAAAAAGGAACATTCTTCCCTTCATACACATGGTTCTCTTATTTTGTGATGATTAAAGGAGGTTGCGATAATATAAATGATATGATAGAGAATTTTAACATGAGGAGAGTAGGGGGAAGGGATCATCGTGATCCTAAGGTTTCATAGCTGGGTTAAGGTTAAGGAACAAGAGTTCCAAGTTTGAACACAGGTATGTGCAGGATCATCATGGGAAAAATAGGCCCTTAAGTGGCAAAAAATGTAGAAAAATCAGAGTTAGGCAACTTGACGTAAAAAATTGAATAATTTATATATTTTATTTCAAAAATATGTAATAATAGAATCTATAGAAAATTGAATGTAGTTTCTAAACTACTAGGTTTGTTTAAAAAAAAATCTATTTGGTGAAAATTGGAAATTTCAATGCAGTAGTACTTAAATTTTAGGGAAAAAATAAGAAGTAGGTGCCTGTCTGACCACCCTAACTAAAATAAAATGATAATATTTTTTTTATAAGATTTTATATATAAGTAGAGGACTCATGCCCTGATGTGATGCATATTTTTGTGTAATTTTTTTCCAAGTAAGTAATTAATTGTGAATTTTTTATTACAAATTTTTAAAAATATAAAAACTTGTATGTTTGACCACCTTAACTTGGTCAAAACTTCATAAAATATAGTTTTTCTTTTTTTAATCCTATAGTATACGAAGTGTAGAATGTGACGCATGTTTTGGATTCAAAAAATGTGATACCATTTGAAATTTGTAGATGTTTTTCAATCATCCTATCAATCAAGACTTTAGTTGTAATTAGAATAGAAAATAAATAATAATTACTTATTAAATTCAAAGTAAAGCATAATTTATATTGGTGGAAAGCTAAGAATCTCCTTGAAAAACCCTTTTCATTTCATCAATTTTGGGTAAAAAAAAGTCGTCAGCCACATACCCATCATATTGCCACTTTTTGGCCCATCACAATCCTGCACATACCCACACATTTTCCAATATCTTGAGGATGTAGTAAGGAATATTTTTTTATCTTTTGACGCAAGAGGATAGAAAATAAAAATGGATTGCTTTTGAAAAAATGCAAAGGAAATTAAGGGAGAAGGACCTTGAATTCACCACTCTCATAGAATTTCCTAATGTAATGCAGAGAATGGAACATATGTTATAGAATTTTGAGATAGTGGTTGATTACCTTGAAAGTGAGAGGATCATTCAGGATAAAGGGAAAGCCCCTATGGAAGAGGAATAGGGTGGAGGATAAATCCCTATTATGGAGGAAAGGCCTACATATCAGCCTCCTAAGGAATAGAAAATAGTTTTTTCATAAGTTAAAAGAACAAATAAAAGAAGGATGATGCAACTATTGCGTCCTCTCAACAAGAGGAGCAAAGAGCTCTTTCTCTAGTGCCACAAATGCCACCACCATCTCCCCCAAGGTTAATTGGACCTGAAATTGTTGATGTTGATTCCCCATGACAACATGCCTCACCACCAAAAGAGCCACTATTGAAGAAGCAAAAGGTTAAATCAACAGGTTTGGTGCATTATGATGATGATAAATTTGATGAAGAAATTTGGGTATCATTATAGGAAATACAATAGGTGATGCCTTATGTATTGGCAATGATTGTGCCATGACAATTGGGTATGAGGTTGAGAAAGGTTGACCTTATCAAGACTACTAACATTGATGATGTCAGGGTGGAAGCATGCACAAGGTTCATGGATGATGATTCATTTGTAAGATCTCAAGCTTTAATGGAATTTTCCTACAGGGCCAAGAAGGATGAAAATTTTAACAATGTGGCTAAGCAAAGAAATCTTCACCTTGAGTTACGTGATGGAACTATACAAGCACAGGTCTTAAAGGAGATGAAAGCTAAATTTCATGGAATGACTATAGCAGAAGGCATAGAGCTAGTAAGGAAGAGTGATGTCTTGTTGTTGCTAGAATGGGATCTAGCTTTTGCATTTCTTTTGATACGATAAAAATATGTGATAGACCTCTCTATAATTTAGAGGAAGCTACAATTGCATTACAAGGATCTGCATTCAATGACTAGTGGGATACATTGGTTATATGGGCCTTAGCCACAAGCACAAGGAAGCTTTATATTACAGAGCCTACACTAGACTATAGGGGAGGCTTGATAATAAAGAGAGTGTTAGAGAAATAAACTATTGAGGCAACAACAATATCAGTAAATGTTGCTTAGTTTGCAAAAGCTACAATGGAGTCAGTAATTGTAGAAAAGAAACAATTCAAAAAGCAATACAATGATTTTTTGGTTGACTATGGAAAGAATCAACAACAACAAATGTAGTTGCAAACAAAGTTAGCATTGTTAAAGGAGAAATTGAAAAGCTTGCAATTAGGAGAACAAACGAACAAACGCAGACTGATGCTACCTCTCCTACTACTTCACATGAACTAACACCTACTAATTTCACCCCTTCAACAAGTTCCTCATGAGAAATTGCACCATACAAGATGGGAATTGTACCCATTTTAGTGGTGGAACCAGACACATTAGAAGCACCACAAACAAAGGAAGGTTCCAGCAAGGAAGAGTTGCTTGAGTAGCTAAGGGATTACAAATAAAAGTGTGAAAATCACAATAGGGAAATCTTTTTCAGTAATATGAATATTGTCTCTAGAGTCTTGGAGCATTTAAATAAAGGGGTTAATAACATATTGAATAGCATTCATGCTAGCTATTCTTCCATGAAGTTTTGCATAAATAATTTTGACAATGACAAGGAGATAGCCATTTCACTTATGGGGACATGGATCCCCAAGCTACAAGAATTGAGAATGATGTTTATTAGAGCCAAGCATGATGTTAACTATCCTGAAAATCTCAAGCCCATTATTCATATTGTAAATAAAATTCAGGAGCTCAAGGGGAATATAGAGCCTTTGGAGACCAGGATAAGGGAATTGATTAAGAATTTTCATGAATCACATCATGGTCTCCTTCCATCCATTTTGAAGGATGATGTAACATCAAATCCTTACAAGACTAGAGAAAAGAAACCAATGGATTCATTTCAAAACAAGCTGCTTTGATTTGTTAAAGGCATGATATGGGTATGCTAAAGAAGAATATGGACATGCTAGCCCATGCAGAAATTGTTTTGTCAAAGTTTGATAATGAGGAAAATCAGGTTGTTACCAAGTATGCACCTTATAGACTAAAGGCTCATAAACTCATGGGCTTCAATTGGCCCACTAAAGAGGAATTCCAATCCTGGAAGATCAAGTGCTTGGATGTACTAGAGGATTACGTTGCAATGGTGGGGTGGCGAGTACAGTTTTGATCTTGAATCTGCAACCATGGTGAATAATGGATGGGAGAAGAACAATGCATAGCCTGAAACTAGTACAGATTGGGATTTTGCTAAAGAATGGATAATATATTGTCTTCTCCCTAATATTTGAAATTGATGACAAGATTATAGATGTGGACATTTTCTATCTTTTCCATTTTATTCTCTTATGCTTTCCTTCAGATTCGCTTGGAGCACATGGATAACTATTTTGGCTTGTGAGGAAGATATTTTGGTGCTATTACAACAAATGAAAGATTCATTTTTGGAAGGAAGGTGTATCTTCTTCAATGATGAAAATTATTTTTGTCTTATATGATTTCCCCCACTTTCAAAGGTGCAAATATAAATATTTGGGGAATTTTGAAATTGAAATGAAATGTATGTAAAATGTAAATGTGACTTTAGTTGTAATTTGGCCCAATGCCGATGCTTGTTGCTCCCATGTTTCTATAAATGGGAATTCAAGGCCAATTACACAGGTCTTTTTGATGGTTAAGAAAATTTTGAGCTCATGTGAGTAGTTTTGTATATCAAGAACTGGAGAAATAGAATAGTGGTGAGTCTTAGGTATGAATTATTGTTTGTAATGAGCATAATAGTTTTATTGTAGCAATGAAGTATGAATAATAATTGTAAATTATAAAATCAAATTCTCTCCTCTATATTTTGTCTTTTGGATTATGAGTAAAATGATGAAGCATCTTTTATTTGTCTTCAATCACTCTGGTTGAATGCATGATTTTGTTTATTCTTTGGTTCAAGGAATTGATTAAATGCTTAAATAAGATCATAGGTTTGTGAGACGAAGTTCAAGGATATAACTAAGAAGTTTTTGTTTCTAGATACATTGAGTTGTGTGTTGCAAGGTAATATACAATAGTCTATAAATGCTTGTTTTCATTGCTAAGGTATTACAGTTTATTGCAAGTATGAGTCTGTCACCCATAGATAAGGCACTAGTCTATTAATTTGGTTATCATAGATGTAAGTGAGCCTAACCATACCTAAAAAATAACACAAATCTTAATTACAATTTTTGACACACCTGTAATTGCATTAAAGTGGTAGGAAGTACCACTCATTCCTTGCTTTAGGTAACAATTCATTAAAGGGTCAGCCAAATCCTTAAAGAATTTTTTCTATTTGCATCTGATAGGAATGCATTTCTCTATTTCAAATTTCATGATGAAATGACACAAGAGTATCATATAAAAAAATTTAGGATCACCCTCCTAGGTTTCAAAAATCCCAAAGTGTAGAAGTAGAGGCCTAGTGATCCTTTACTTGTTCATTGGCCAATCCTTACCTTTGCTTATCATTGAATTCTAGAAAATTCATAGGTATATGGTGAGATTAAGTTTGGTTCTATAAAAATAACCAACAGGATTGACAATATTGACCTAACTTTTCACGGTTGCATTTAATGCACTCTTTAGATCACAAATAAAGTGTTCATATTTCATTTTTCACATTCTAAAGGAATTTTTACTCGAGCATTTAAAGAGGAGAGTAGAGAAAAAGAGATTTTAAGTGTTGAATGAAACCCTATCGAAAAAATTCCATGAGGTATTTACAATTTCTTGCAAACCCTAGTTCAGAGAATTTCATAATGTTTACTTCTTAGGTTATTGATGTGCTTGAAAGGCTGAGACCTAAATTTAAGAAGCATTCATACAAATCAATGGAAATGGATAAAGAAGAGGCATTCTCTAGGGTTCCTTCAAATTTTGCACATAGAAGATGTGTGAATTTACATTCATTCGAAGATGGATGAATATATTCACATGAAACTAGTAGAGATTAAGGAAAAAATGCTAACTAGAGATGATTTTGAGTTGAAACCAAAGTATGCCAGTCTAATGGAGAAAAAGTTGGATGTGTGGATAGAATTTCCTAATTTTTTGTTTTGATGATGAGTGGGTGAAGTATATTCTAAGAAGAATTCATGATAAATTCATCTGGTTCAACATGTTGCTTATGATAACCAAAGAGGTAATTAGGGTTATTATTGGTTTGAGCTCCATAAGACTATCCCAACATTGAATGCAATAAAGAATGAAGTGGTGATGAAGCTTACTGAAGTCATGTTTGATAAGCGTTCCCTAATAGTGGATGACATTGAAGATCCAATAGTTAAATATGCTATAATGATGATTGGTTACAAGATATTTTACATAAATAGAGAGAATTTTATCATTTCCACCACTATACACATGGCATATCAAATGGTGAAAGAAGGAAAAGAATTTAATCTTTATAAGCTCCTAAGATTACAGATGGTGGAAAATTTGCATAAGACAAAGGAGTCAAGGTACCGTTTTTGCTATGCTACTCTTATTATTTGCTTAATGTTTTACTTTCTTAATGAGTTTCTCGAAACAAAGAATGTAGTATGGAAAAACAACATCCTTGTAGTTGTTCAAATTTGAGATCATTTGAGGATATTTTTGGATGTTAAGTCTTGTGATTCAATGTTTTGGGGATTCTTTAAACCATTTCAGGATCGAATGTAAGAGAGATAAAAGATTCCTAGTAAAGTGGTGGATAAGTACATAAGAATGAATAAAATTTATGGTTAGCAAAGATTACTACTATATGGAAGTAGTTGAATCCAAAACTGTTTGGGTTCGAGAGTTGCCTTATGAGGTAGATGAGTCTGAATGCATTGGTCTTGTATAGATTGTATTGAGAAAACCTAGAGATACAACAATTGAAATGTTTGGTAATTATGAAGAAAAATAAAGTAAAGAGAACCTATAAAAGAAAAAAAAGGATATTGAAGAAAAGGTTAAAAATATGAAAGTTGAGTTAGAAAGAGAGTTTCGTACCTCTAGCTACCTTGCAGAGAAATACAAAGGTGCATGTGCTCATCCACAAAATCTATAGAGATCAAGAAGGTCATTCAAGACCTCAACCTCCACACCTCCTATTACAAATACATTTGAAACAAATGTCTCTAAGAAGATAGAAACATTGGAACCTTCTTGAGAAACAAAAGAATCCAAAGAGAAGAAAGAAAGAAAAAACAACAAGAGTTAGATATTCATAAGAAGAAGAAAATGAAGAGGAAGAACATCAATTGGCCCAGAAAAGGAAATCAAAAGTCTCTCAAGAAGAGACTAGTATAGAAAATGGAAAGAAGAAAGAGGAGATGCCTCTGGTCCATGACCATAGTCCCATGAAGTTTGATGCACTATTCAATGCTATAGTAGAGTTTGAAATTCTGAAGGATACAACTGAAATGTATCTGGAAGCCAATAATGCATATAAGGAACCAATTGAAGAGGCCATTGTCAAATACATGGTGAAATTTAATGTTAGCCTAGGTGAGATAGAGGATCAGTTGTTGGAGATCTAAAAGGTGTATTGAGTGGAAGAAGACAAGAGGCAACTACAAAAAATGAAAAATATGAAAAAAAATTCCTTGGAGAATATTGGTTCCTCATTATCTCATCAGGAAAGAGCTAAGTTGTCTAAGCTGTGTGCCTAAAGATTCATGAAAAAACAAAGAGTAAATAATTTTATGGGAAAATACAAGGATGATATATAGAAACTAATGAAAGAAACATTTCAAACAATTGAAAATAATCTTAAGGAATTAGGAGCCTCCTTGGGTGATGAGGATCAATTGCATTAAGACACATCCCTCTCGAAAAGCAATGAACTAGTCAATGAGAAACATGATCAAGAAGAAATGTTGAAAAATAGCACCCTTCCAAATATGGAGATAACTACTGAGTAGAGAAGAGAAGATAAGCAAGGAGCCCCAAAGAAGATTGATGCTCAAAAGGAACAAACTATGCGTTCTTCAAAAGTTGAGAAGATTGTAGAAGAGTGTTTTGGTAGTGGAGAGAAGGAGAATAATGGTACACAATTAGAAGAAAGCACTGAAACAGGTTGTGAATCCTCCATAACCTCTAGATATTCATTCAAAGATATTTTGGATATGCAACTATAGTTCAAACCGTGGTGTCTACATAAGTGTTACAAATTCCTATGCAACAAGGTCAAAGGGACTTGGACAAGATTTCCCCTCTACATAAGTTACAGCTTGGTGATGTATTTCATGCCTCCACAAGAAAGGAGATACTTCATGCTCACCAAAAGATCACATAGTTGGTTGATGAAGCTATCAAGGTGCAACAAGAAGGTCTTCTCAAAGTATCCATTGATACTTCTTTACCTGGTGTGCAATAGTTGAAATTATTGCTATATTCCTTTAAGGAGTACTATGTTGTTCTAGAAGAGAAGATTGAAAGGGAAGCAACAAAGAAGTTGAATGATAAGAGGCTAGAATATGCCTTAGATAAGTGTGATAATATACACACCAAGTTGCAAGGAAACTTGGAGGATGTTAAGAAGTGTTTGGAGGAAGCCAAACAATTATTTAAATTTTGTTTAAAGTGGCCAATGTCTAAAAAATAATAAAGGATCAAATAGAATCAATTGAATCTCATATTGCTTAGGCTTAAAGTGTATATGATCTAGTGAATGATGGGCATGGAGCAACTAGAATAGTCATTGAAAATCCGTGTGGTCAATTCTTTTTTCTATAGGAACAAAAAGATAAAATCATAATGCAGTATAGTCAGCTATGAGATATGGTAAGTGTAAGGATCACTTCTTTAACTGAAGTTTTGGCCAATCCATATAAGGTTGTGCAAAATACACCAATGCCTAGTTGTACAAAAGAAGGATAAGACCTCTATGTATAATTTGAAAACCAGAGCTACATGCTTTCCTTCGCTAAGAAGGATTGGGAGATTTCCAAGAAGGATTGAGAGGCACACCTTGCAAAATTAAAGACACCATGTCAAGGTATATTACCCTCATCCAGTTAAGGTGTATATTTCTTTTTGAATTGTATAGACAATTTTTTTATATGAATGTACACATGCAAAGTTAACTTAGATGGTGTTACGATACACTTTTTTCTTTTTGATGATGGATAAAATAGATAGGGGGAGCTATTCTCATATAGATATATCAATAAGGGGATGTAATGTAGAGTTACTACCCTTTTCCCTTCATTTCAAAGGGGGAGTGAAGCAGAGAAGTGTGTTTCCATCAGTGAAAAAGGGGGAGATTGTTTGAAACATGAGAATGATGATGTATGGTGTTTTCCTTAATGAAAACTCATTGTAGAAGTGATGGTTTATCAATATGTATATTTTTTGGAGTAGACCAAGTGTTTTTTTGGAAATTGGTTGTCCTAAACTGAGATAGTGATGTTGTAGAGGAACAGTTTTGTGGTCCACATTGCTCCACACTGCAATATCTTGTTAGGTGATTTTGAGGTGATAATGGTACATGTTGAAGGAGTCTATATCTAAATTTTTAGGGTTTTATGTCTTCTGCAACATAATATATTGATGATAGAGTATCAAACTAAGTAGAGACAAAGTTATAGTTGTAGAGTGCATATTGGAATGCTTTGCATTCCACCACAGATGATGATTGTTCTCTTTCACAGATTTTAGGAAGTGCTTTGAGATTTTAGATGTGTGTGCACTTTGAGTATCAAGTGGTTTGGTGGTCCACATGCCATGTTTTAGGATGAAAAATTGGTTCATTTAGTTGTTGCTTCACCAATTTTATTATGTGGTGCTGACCTAAGGGTTTTGGTGTCATGTAGGACTAAAATTGTGTATGGAATGGAATCATAGGAGTATCTATCGGTTATGACAACCTATATTGGTGAAGAAAATTCTTCAATTACTTGTGCAAGGTATGTATGATGGAGTTTTGAGTTGTCAGGTTATGAGGTCACATGTTTCATCTAATTAGGGTGACCTAATTGATGATATGATTTTTTTATGGAATATATACATATATATAGGAGGAAAATTCAATGTGTGTAGAATGAGAGATGATAAGTAAGTGGAGTGCAAAGGTGTGAAGTAATGTGCAAATTTAATAAAAATGATCTTATGACAATGAGGAATGAAGTGTGTAAAGTTAGTTTTCTAAGCCTAACTAGAACTATATCTTCAACATATAGTAGATGCGTTGTAAGGAGTTTGAATTTAGGTAGTAAGCCATACTTTTGTATATCTTTTACAATATTGGAAGTGATCTTCCTTGGGTAGTGAGCCCTCCTATTTTTTGGATGGTGATTTCTCTAAGTAGTGATCCCTTAAGGTAGTGAGCCTCCTATAATCCATTGTAACCAGTTTATTGAGAAGTTGTTGAGATGAATTAGCATTGTTGTCATTGATGTCAAAACATGGGAACCAAAAGGTTGTGCTCCTGATGATATACATAAATGATCTTCCTATTGAGTATGTAGTGTGGATGTTATCCTTGATTTGGATATGGTAGTACTTTTTTTGGGACATCCATGGAATTCAGTTAAAGAAAATTAATGTATTCTAATCTTTTTATGTTGGTTATTGTGCTCAAAGCTTATTTCGGGTATCCTTGCTATCTGGACATTCATGTAGCATGTTACAAGTTTTGTTATGTCTATTTGTGTTTCTCTGGTTGATACTAAAATTGATGATAATCAAGATTTGGTCTTGGTTGTGGAATTCTCATCGACTCTAGAATATATTTCATGTAATTCAAAGTTTTCTATCTTTTGGTAATTATTCTATCTTATGTATGACCTATTTATGGGTCCCTTGGTAAAGTGGTAAGAACATCTTTATGTGCAACCTATCTTTTGGGTCTGGTGCTTGCATGCCAAGCCTTATTGAATATTTCAAGATTGTTCTTCATGTCGACATGTTTTTGCTAGGCCAAATTAGAAGATTATGAAGACATTGTGTTTGACCGACTTAGGAGATTATGAAGGCAATGGAATGGTATAAGTAAAATTTTATTTAGTTTGATGAAGAAGACGTATGGAGTGTGCGAACAGATAAAAGGGTGTGAATGATTATGCGATAAGAAAGCTGAAGGAAGAAGTAATCTACTTTGCAAAAGTTGTGTGAGGAAGGTGTGCAGAAGATTCTTGACTGGATCTATTGCAGATAGATATTGTGCTCTAAACTGGAACTGAATTCATGCATATGTAGATGCAACTTGATTAGTTCATTTTTTTCAGTGAGACTATTTTGTAATTAGATGTATTAATTGGGAAGTTAGCCCACTGATAGTGAGCCTTACCTATATTGAGCATTTTGGCAGTGATCCTTTATATTAACCGGTGTCACCTTAACCAATTTTTTATAATTGAGAATTAGCATTCTCTATGGTTTTTCCCTTCTTAGGTTTCCATGTAAATTCTGGTATTCATTGTTCATGGTATTGTTATGTGCTTACATGTTCATATATATTTGATTATTATCTAATTGATATAACCTTGCTCTAGATTAATTAAATTCAAGAAAATTGTTTTATGATAACTAATTCACCCCCCTCTCAGTTATCCAGACTATTGTGAACAATTGGTATCAGAGCTTGGTCCCTTGTAGATAGAGCTTAACCACTTGAGGGAGATCTTGGCATCTTGAAGAAGATGGCAGGAGATTATTACATTGAGGAAGAATTGAAGATAATGTTATATAATATGGAAAGCATGTAATCTAAAAATGAAGAATTGAAAGAAAACCTCAAGGAGGAAAATGCTTGTATCTCAAAGCTAAGGGAGCAAATATGGAAATTCAAAGTAAGATATAGAGAAGTCATCCATGAATTAATGGAGTCAAAGGAAAGTGTTGTGGATCTAAAGCTATAGTTGGATGAATGCAAGAAGACTGAAGAAGATCTCAAATATATCATCAAACAAAAAATGGAAGAATGGAAGAAGACTGAAGAAAATCTCAAGGATACCATCAAACAAAAATTAGAAGAAAATGAGAAGTTAGATCAAGAGTTAAGAAGGCTGAAATCAGAAGCAAGAGTATGTGAAAGTAGCATAATTCTAGATCAAATCTTATCCTTGTAGAAATTTCACAAGGATAAGGGAGGGCTCAGTTTCTCAAGTGAAAGCTCAAAGCAGAACACTAAGGATAAAGACAAAGTATTTGAAGCTGAAGCGATATTTGTTGCAACAAGTAAGGTCCAAAACTCTAGAACATCTACAAAAAGACTTTTAGTTAGGAAACCAAATGCTCAGAGGTACTTATCATTTAATGTCTATTGCTTTCTATGAATTTTCTTTGGACATAAGGCTGTAGAGTGTAGAAGAAAGAAGGAACAAAATGCTCAATGCTTTAACTGTCACAAGATTGGTCACAAAGCAAGTCATTGTAGAAGTGAATTATCTAATCTGGTTAGAAGGAATGGAATGAATAATATATTTCATGGTTATTGCTATCTATGCCATGGTTATGGTCACAAAGCTAATCAATGCAGATCTAGAGTTCATTCAGTTAAGTCTGGGAAAAGATGTTACAAGTACATTCAACCTAGACATTATGCTAACACATGCAGATATGTTGCTCTAGAAAAGCATAAAAACAAAAAGAAGGTTGCATAATCATGTGAATCCAAGAAAAAGACCACCATGGTGTGGAAGAAAAAGGAACCACGTGTGGAAATCTCTTCTGTGGTACTGGATCCTGGTACAAGCTCTTCCAGAATCTGAGGAAACTGCCTTAGCTCAGGGGGAGTTTTGTAATACATATCCTATTAGTTCACCCTCTCTAAAATAATATTGATGTGTTTTCAACATGACTAAGTTTGATCTGGTTGTTGATATATGATGAAGCTTAATCTAGTTGATTGAAAAGTGAAGTACAAGTGATGGCATCATTGATGTAAGTTTTTGGTAGAAAAATCATCATGAGAAATTAAGGATAAAAGGTGGAGTTTCAAATCATTACTCACAGTTTGCAAAGAAGGAGAAGAGGTTTCGAAAAGATTGAGGAAGCTAAGCAGGACAATGGAATCTATATTGATTGACAGTGAATTTAGTGGCAATATTCTGCTAAGGCTAAAGGGAGTAGAGTTGGAAAAATTTGATCATTGGAAGATGAAGGAAATGGAACTAGGGTTGGAGACTAATGAATTGCATAATGTAAGTACCCTAGGTATGGATTTATGAGGAGAATTCCCTTATTTTACTGATAGAGAGTATATATTGTTCCTATTGAGTCAATTCAAGGATGTAAGAATTATTTTGGAAAAACCCTATCCGATCACTAAGGAAGCCATTGAAGCTATTACTAGATTGTGCAGTGTTGGTGACCTCCCTAGGAAGAAAATGGTGAAATACAAAGATATGGAGGAACTTATTGGTATCAACAAAGACCCCTAACCTCTACTGATAAATACCATTTTCAATCCTATAGTAAGGTATGTTGCTTACGATATCACCTACAAAATCTATTTCTGAAATCATCAAAGTTCTACTTCGGCTATTGTTGTGTATCTTGCACATAAGATGGTGAAGGAAAATAAATAGTTTGACCTGTGTATCCTAATAATGGAAAACCTAATTGAGAATTTCCAAATGTCTTTGGTTGAGAGTTATCCCTTTTGGTTTGGGTCTCTTCTCATATGTTTAGTATTTTACTTTCTGAGTTCACTACCGTCAAAGGAGAATGTTAAGTGGAAGTCTAGCATCCCTGTCAAAAGCAAGTGCATGCAAAGTTTATTTCTCATCCTTGTGCAGATGAATCTATGCTCCGGTGTGATAGTGTCTAGTGTTATGTCTATCAGTCAGTTTGAGGAGGGTTCCTCCTCCAGTAAGGAGTTATAGGTTGTCATTGGTGGTTCCCCTTCTAAACCTAAAAGGAGGAAAATTAACACAAAGGATTCTATCTCAGAAGAAAAGAAGGAAGAAAAGTATCTACCTAGATCTGACTCTTTCGATCTAGATGAAGTTTGTTTAGTGTTGGATGAAGGTGATATGGAAAATACTGGTGAAATGTGGTATGCCTTCTCTCCAAACAATAGGCCTAGAATTGAAGATGATTTTGTTGATTATCTACTCAAAAATGGTATTACTATTTTAGTTGTTTTCGACTTGCTACTAGATGATCTAGTAAAGGTCGTTGAAGAAAGGTTGTTGTGGGAAGAATTTGAAGGTCATAAGATCCAAGCTATGATTAAGAGAAGGTGTGTCAAATCCAAACATAAATTATCCAAGCACATTGGTGAGACAAGAGAATGCATTAAGGAGATGTCTGACATCTACAAATATTATCTTCGGTGGCCTACTGCTGTTGATAATTTAAGCAGAAAAATTGAAGCTATTGCATCTAAATTGAAAGATACTGGGAAGTGCTTTGAATTCTTCAAAGATAAAGATGAAAAAAAAAGAATAAGAGTTGGGGAGTTGCAAGTTGAATTATTGTCTACTCAGAGATAGAGGGAAGATTTGGTTAGAACTTTTTGGTCGGTCAAATAAATTGTTGACGTCTGGTTGGATCATCTCTCTGGGATACTTTCTGATGTAGAGGATTGTGAACGATAGTTCCTTTCTCCAGATTGGTCATCTTTAGTTATGTTGTTGACTCTACTAGATAGCATGTGTTCCAAAATGGTTTCTACAGTGCAAGCATGGAAGAGGATTCTTCCAACAATGAGAGAAAGGTACAAGAAATTTTCTTATGCAAAAAGTGTTATTTTTACATGATCTCCTAAATGTTCTTATTTTTCCCTTTACCTTTGATTCCAAAAAGGGGGAGAAAATGAAGAGAAAACAAAACCAAGAAGAGGTATTGAATTTCTTGACAAAGGGGGGGTGCTTGGAGTTTTGGAGTTTTGTGTTTTTTAGTTTTTTTTATTTTTCCATTAATGTCAAAGGGGGAGATTTTTGAGAAGTTGTTGAGATGACTTATCATTGTTTTCATTGATTTCAAGACCTAGGATCTGAAAGGTTGTGCTATGGATGATATATAGAAATGATCTACCCTATTGATTACGTAGTGTGGATGTTATCCTTGATCTAGATATGGTAGTACTTTTTTTGGGACATCCATGGAAGTCGATTAATGCAAAATAATGTAGCCTAATCTTTTGATGTTGGCTGCTATGCTCAAAGATTATTCTATGTATCCTTGCTATCTGGACATCCATGTATCATGTTACAAGTTTTGGTAAGTCTATTTGTGTTTCTCTGGTTGATACTGAAATTGATGACAATCAAGATTTTGTCTTGGTTGTGGCATTCCCATTGGCTCTAGAATACATTTCATGTAATTCAAAGTTTTGTATCTTTTGGTAATTATACTATATTCTGTATGACCTATTTATGGGTCCCTTGATAACATGGTAAGAATATCTTTATGTGTGACCTATCTTTTGGGTTTGGTGGTTGTGTGCCAAGCCTTATTGAATATTTCAAGATTGTTCTTCATGCTGAATTGTTTTTGCTAGGTTGAATTAGAAGATTATGAAGACATTGTGTTTGGCCAACCTAGGAGATTATGAAGGCAATGGAATGGTATAAGTAAAAGTTGATTTAGTTTGATGAAGTATGGAGTGTGTGAAAAGATAAAAGGGTGTGAAGGATTATGCGGTTAGAAAGCTGAAGGAAGAAGTAATCTGCTTTGCAGAAGTTGTGTGAGGAAGGTGTGTAGAAGATTCTTGCTAGATCAGTTGTAGATAAATATTATGCTCTAAACTAGAACTGAATTCATGCATATGTAGATGCAGCTTCGTCAATTCATTTTTGTTAGTGATACTATTTTTTAATCATATGTATTAATTGGGAAGTGAGCCCACTAGAAGTGAGCCTTACCTATTGTGAGCATTTTGGCAGTGATCCTTTGTAAAAATCACCTTAACTAGTGTCACCTTAACCAATGTTTTATAATTGAGAATTAGCATTCTTAGTGGTTTCTCCCTTCTTAGGTTTCCATGCAAATTCTAGTGTTCATTGTGCATGGTGTTGTTATGTGCTTACATGTTCATATCTATTTGATTATTATCTGATTGATATAATCCTTCTCTGAATCAATTAAAGTTAAGAAAATTATTTTATGATAACTGGTTCACCTGCCCTCTTAGTTATTTGGAATGTTCAACACAATTATAATATATTGTGAGTTAATACTCATCATGATTTTTCCATTTCAATGTTTTTCCACATAAATCTATTGTTCTTGTGTTGATTTTTGTGATGCAAGCTTCAATTGTTTCATTCCTTTTTTACAAGTTCATTGAGATGCTTTGAATTCACTTTTGAGATAACGAATTTAAGGGAATATTGATTCACCCCCCTCTCAGTATTCTAGTTGTTTAATAAATACAAGTACCTCAAGCTTGATTTGTATAATAGACTTAGTTGGAAGACAAGTAAGGAACAAATAATAGAAGGGGGGTGAAAATATTTACACTCTATAAAATAGATGCAAAATACTAAATCAGGGGATTAGAAAACCAACAAAATCATATTTAGTATGCTTGTAACTTATTTGGTCCTTTATGAGTGTGATGTTTGGAGATGGAGTATATCAAATAAAAAATAGAGCTAGGTAGAAATAATTTAAAATCACTTAATAATAAGTGGTGTCAAATTCAAAAAAAAAAATTATGATATTCTATTAGCTAAAATGAAGTTTCCTAATGGAAGCATTATTGATGGCCTCACGATTAATCTACCTTAACAATTCTCAAAAAATGGTAAATTTCCATTTGCTTAGAGTGGTTATAAAGGAAGAGTTAAGGAGAAGATAAAACACATTGATGAAATAGAACATCAAGTTGATGAATAAATGGGACATTAATATGGAAATTAAAAGTATATAAATGAAAAATTCAAGACTTCCATGTGAAAAAAGAAAATTGGTTGTAAATAATCTTATTATATCAAAGAAAATTTAACCCCACATAAAATTATGAAAAAAATATTACATACAAGAAAGAAATAAGTTGAAAGAAAAAATGTTGATGGCCTAATTAGCTTGAATCATGTGAGCTGTGAAACTAACAAGAAAGTAATATCTAAGGAGGAATGAAAAATAAAAACTTTGATATTTTATGAAAAGGAAATGCTAGAGATAGAATTGTACTACGTCATGGAATGCTTGGCCTATAGTGACATGTATGTTAAGTATAAAATTAATGTGAGAATAAAAAATATAAATGTCTTATTTGAAGAGATGAGGATGGATGAAATAAAAAAAATTAAAATCAAAAGCTATATTAGAAGATCCACCATAAAAAGGGAATGCAAACTACTTAGGGCTTCCATGGAACCCTTATTCCCTTAGGTTGGTCTATATGTTGTTCCTTCTATTACCATTATTATTCCTTAAGCTACATGATTTTATAAATGTTATTAAAATATTTACTTACACTTCATTGTATAATTATTCCTCCATCTTAAATTATTTCAAATTGTCATTTAATTATGAGTAATATTTTAAGAATAATATTGTACTCAAATTTTCATGTAATTGTAAGAAGTATTATTACGAATAATGTTATACATAATTTTAAAATAAGAATTGTTATTTTTAAAATGTTAACTCCAATGGGTGTATGAGCTCTGCTAGGGTTTTGTGTTCTCTATGGTCACCTTTGGCCCCTCTTGCATCATACTGCACATTTTGCGTAGGAAACCCCTCTTTTCTTATGTGTACGATTGCATTTACTGTAGTTTTGGTGTTTTAATATGCCTTCAATTGGATCTAACCTAGCAGTTCATGCTAGTGTTAGTGATTCGACAACGATGCTCAATGGATCCTCCTCCAAACAAACATCCCTAGAAATTTGTTCTGAAAGTTTTCCATGAGGTAAGATTTTTGATTCCCTAGCTGATGTGGTTTTGCCTTTACCAGATTTTGATTCTACTTGTCAATGGCCTGAGCAACACACCCTTGTGGGTTATTTTGTTGGAAGGACTCCCCCTGAAAGTGTGCTTAAAGAATGGGTTAGCAAGGCCTAGGCCCCTCATGGGGTCCACCTTGAGATGGTCCAAAATTTAACCAAGGGTTTTTTTTTGTTCCACTTTGTAGAAGTTAATCATGTCCAAGCCATTTTAGGTCACGATCCCTAGTATGTCAAGTCATCTTTGTTGGTTTTCCAAGCGTAGACCTCGAATTTTGCTATCTTAGATGAACTAGGTTGTGGGTCCCGATTTTAATTGAATTACCTAGTTTTCCTTTGCCTTGTGTGTCTTTTTTGAATCATATTGCTTCCTCACTGGGGAGGGTTATTTGTGTCAAGCCCGATAGGTTTTTCTAGGCCCGACCCCAAAAATGAGTCTATGTGGAAATAGACCTTTACAAGGATTTGAAAGAATCCATTAACATTCAAATTCGAGCTCTCTAGTATACTCAGAAAGTCACTTACTTTAATCTGCCCAACACATGCTATAGGTGTTAGTCAGCAGAGCACAAGATTAAGGACTACCCCTTGGTAGTGCCTCGTACACCTTCTCCGCCACGAGACTTTGAAAAGCCTCGTTAGGCAGAGTCGTTTGCTACCAAGCTAGATGAAAAATGGACTATGGTTACCAATAGGAAAAATAAGTCATCTAGTTCGGGGTTGACCTCCAAGGCCTCTGAACCACCAAAGATTGTTCAAACCCTTCAAGGAAGGGGATAGACACTCTTGTTGGAGCTAATAATATTTCAGTGCCACCCAGGTCAAAGGCAGTGCCTCATCCTATTGCTGTTATGCTTGCTTACCCGAGTGTTTCTCCTCCCATGTTGGGAGCTCAAAGGTGGTCTCATAGTCCATCTCCACCACGTGAAGAGGGTGAATATGTGCAAGAAAAGCAAAGATTTTCCTCTTCGTCTATTCAAATTGGGTCAATTCTGCCAGAGTTTTTGCAAAATTGTTTCTCTTCTCTGAATGAAGAGTAACCAGACTCCAATATGGAGTTTCATTCATAAATTTCCTCTCATGGAATATTCAAGGTCTGACAGACCTCTCTAGGAAGTATTCTATTAGGGATACTTTTTGAAAATATTCTGGTATTGAAGTGCTTTGTCTCCAAGAAGTTTTTTTTTTTGGTTTTTTACTTGCTTCAGCTTGCCATTCTATTTGGTATGCCAGTAAAATGTTTTGTACCATGCATGAGGTTGGGTGTGGTGGAGTTGTCACCCTTATGTCCCCATGGTGGCATTCTTGTGTGGTTGACCATGGGTATGATCCCACTCATTGGCTCATCTAGATTCTTCTTAACATTGATAATCATTCCTTTGGGATTATTAATGTTTATGCTTCTAATGATGCTATGGAGTGCGTTGTGCTTTGGTGTTGGATTGTTGATTCATTGCCAGTTGCTACTTGGTTATTATGTAGGGATTTCAATATGGTTGAGATGGTGTATGATAAGGACAAAACCCTGCCATTCAGATGGGAAGTTGGCGAAAGGGAGGCGTGGTTTTACACGCGCAATAAATTGGGGCTTTTTAATCCAAATATTGGCCCCGCCATTCTCATACTCTTTGGAACACTTGGCATAATTTCAGGGCTGGCTCTAATAGAATATTTAAACACCTTGATTTTTCCATGATCTTGGCTCAATATTTTTTTTCTTTTGATAGCTCTTCTCTGCTAGTTAAGCCATTAGTGGATGTGACCTTTTTCTGACCACTTTCCCATTTATTTTTGCATTGAATGGGAGACATGCTAGCCTTGCACGTATAAGACTCAATTATTTTTAAACATGTCTTTTCTCTGCCACAAGCCAACCCTGGCCCAAATTTGCAGAATGTCGAATCTGGAGTATAGACTAGCTCATCATACAGGCTGAATTACTTGGTGGAATGATGCTATCACACACATGGCTAGATTACTGCACATTTATGGGCATTGGCTGGCTATCTTTTGCTAGCGGTCTTATGAGTCTACCACTGCTAACATGTGGTCAGCTATTGAAGCTTTGGTGGTTAGTCCCTTTTCACCATCATTGCAAGTTAGGGTGGTGGAATTAAGTCACAAAAAGTAAGTTGCAAACAATTATGCTGCCAAAGGTGCGAAAATCAAAGCCTAGTTACATTGGCTAAAAGTTGGTGATCGCACCTCCAAAGATTGTTTTTGGCATTGTATGCCATACACTCATCCCGGGGCATTAAAAAAATCAAAGATAGTATTCAGGTGCTCTCTGAGCTTCCTTACATTCTCTAGGCCTTTGTGCATCATTATGAATAGGTTTTCACTGTGCAAGAACCTACGCCTATGCACCAGCAAGCCCTTCAGGATTGATTTGTTGTGCCAAATAGGCTTTCCTTAGCCCATTTTTTTTTTTGTGATCAATTGTTAACAATTAATGATCTCAAGGAAGCTGTTCATTCTATGGTTGATGAAAAAGCCCCGGGGATCGATGGCTTCCCTTGTGAATTCTATAAGGCCCTTTGGGACTGTGTTGGGAAAGATCTACATCATGTTTACTTAGAGGCTTTTCATGCTAATTCTCTAGGTAATTTAATAAACAAAGGAAATATAAATTCATACCTAAGTCTGAAGATCTGGAGGACATTTGCAACTGGAGGCCTATCACGCTTCTCAATGTCTCTTACAAAATTATTGCCAAAGCTCTAGGAACTGAAGATTCGCCATCTGTTACCTTAGATTGTGTGTCCTGAGCAAATAAGATTCATCAAATCTAGGTTCATTCTAGATAATATCATTGTTGTTTGGGAAGGCATAGAATGGGCCCTACGTTTAAACCAAAAAGCCATCTTTGTTAAAATCAACTTTTCCAAATCCTATAACCACATTGAATGGTCTTTTATTCTTGCTATGTTACAGGCTTTAGGATTTGGGCATAATTTTATTCAGGTTGTTTGTATGCTTTTTTCAGATTCCTTGGCTTGTATCACCATCAATGGTCATCAATTTTCTACTTTTGGCCTCTTTTGTTCCATTTAGCAAGGATGTCCTCTTGCCCCCTCTCTGTATGTGTTGGTGGTTGAAGGATTTGGCTACCTCTTGGCCCACACAGTTTCCCAATGGCATGTCAAGGGTATTTCACTACCTAATTCTCAGGATCAATTGGTTAATGGCCATTTTGTGATTCTTTCCTCACTCTTTTGGAGGAGAAGATAATATTAAAGCAGCCCTGGATTTCCTTAATACTTTTTGTCTTGCTTCTGGTTCTACCATCCAGTGGCACAAAACCTTGTGCTACAGACAATCCATTTTTCCTACTCCTCCTTGGTTTCAACAGTATAATTGGAAGTGGATTGGTCCATGAGAATTTTTTCAATTTCTGGGCATTCCCTTTTCCTTCCAGGCTTCTCTAACTGAGTTATGGAAAGTTGTTCTATCCAGGGTTGAGAAAAATATTACCTACTAGATTACTAAGCCCCTCTCTCTAGCGGGGAAATTCTAGGTTTGTTCTAAGGTGCTTGTTGCCACCCATGTCTACTATTCTTCCTGTTGGGCCCCTTCAAAAGCTGCCTATGGCAAGCTTGAAAAACTGCTCAGAGATTTTCTTTGGGCCTTTGCTGACTCCCACAAAGGGTTTCATCATGTTGCCTAGGAATTTTTTTGCCTTCCCAGAGATTCTAGAGGACTTGGGTTACTCTCCACTTAGCGGTAAGGGACTGCCTTGTGTGTCAAATGGATAATTCATGCCCTCACTGGTAATGAGGCCTGAAAAATTATTCTCAGACATTGTATCCAATCTGGTTTTCCTACCCACAAACTCGTCTGGAAGGGGATTGGTCTTCAAACCCTTTTAGTTATGGAGGAACCAATCCAAATTGTTGGAAATTTTATGGCTAAGAGCATTTGGAAAGCCTGGGAGGCTGTCAAACCCTGGCTTCATTGGGCTAGTTCTGATTTTCATGATGGGCTCTCACTCAACCAACATAATATTTGGTGGTCACCCCTTTTTGCCAGCAATGGTCAACCTTTGGCTAACTCACCTTGGCTTAAGGCACTCAAATTTCACAAAAAGGGAATCCAGACCCTCCAATAGATTTTTTATAGACCCACTATGCATATCATGTAGTGGGAAGAGTTTCGTGCCCTGTATAGGCTTCACAACCAAGATTGTGCTACTTTTGATGGTCTGGTGAATGCTATCCATCCAAAGATGCTTCATAAGGTTGGAATTCATGGGACCAAACCCTAGTGGAAGGATTGGAAGTGGTATCTAGAAACCCCTTTTAGGAATTACAAGCCTCGGCTTGGTTACAGGTGGCTTTCACCACACTTTCCTATGATTTAGAGTTTGAACCAGAGGTGGCTTCTTCAATCTCCCACTCATGTCTGGCGTAAAAGATTTGCTGCCACTTGGTCTACAAGTGTTGAGCTGAAACTTTCTCACTTTTCTTGGTGTATTCTTTTCCAAGGCTTGCCTCTGGGTTCTCGGCTTGTTCTCCTGGGAGTCCAAGACCCTCACTACCCTTTTTGTGGGAAAACTGAGACTTTTAAGCATCTTTTTTGGTTTTTTCCTAGAGCTTAGTAGTTTTGGACTTGGATTCATGACTTCTTTCAACCCTTCAGACCAAATCCCTTCTCTTGGTATATGATTTTGCTGGGAGATTCACCCAAATTTCTTTCTAAGTATACCTAGCTTTGACACACTTTCAGGGTGGAAATCCTTTTCAATATCTGGAAAGACATAAATGCCTACATATTTGCTCATTCTCCCATGGATATTAATGTTTCTTTACATGCTAAAGTAGTTATTTGTTCCAATGTGCTTTTATAGATCCAAGTGCAAGCTAACAAAGTTGCACATTAAGTTTCTCTCTTGCAAGTGCTGTTGGATCACTAGGGAAATTCCCCTTGCACTATTGCTCAGGTGCCTGCTTTTCCCACCTCTTCCTATGGTCGGTCACCCTCTCAGGGCCAGAAGCAGAGTGGTTCTGCTCACCACCACTCTCAGCCTCCTCTTCGGTGAGATTATCACCCTCCTCGGTGGACTCGCTCCCCTCCACCGTGGTCTGGCTAGGTGTGGCCTTCTGGAAGCACTTCGAGGAGTGACGGTGGTGGCTCCGGGTGGCCCTCTGATGACACTCCTACTTCTGGCTCTGGCTAGTTAGATATTGGTAAATTATTTCCACATTTTGCTCTTGCAATCTCACCCTGATGTGAGGATAAAGAAGAAGAAAAAGATAAAGATGTTGATGATGGTTGGGGACCTCCTAACGTCACTAACCCTGCTGATGTATAGGGAAAAATTTTGGATGACAGAGACCCTCCTGGCTCTACTAGCACTACTCTGGCCGCTTAATGGACTATTTTATGTTTTTGTTCTCATGGAATTTTGGGCTTGACCCATGTTAGTTAATCTTTTGATTTTCTGGGTGTTGCTCATGTGACTCTCGGGGTGTGCCTTTTTACCACCCATCCTTTTTTTTGTGAATATGTATTTTATCTTTAATTTAATATGGATAACTGCCATATTCATAAAAAAAAAAGAATTGTTGTAAAAATTATTAACAAATTAATTTTTAGACATTTAAATATGAGAAATAGTAATGGGTGAATAAAAAAAAAACATTAAAATTATTTTTTAATTTTTTTAGGTAAAAGGCACAAGGCCTGTAATTATATTAATATATAAAATTAGTTGCAACATATTATCATAAATTATTAATAATCGTAGTACGGATTTATTTTTTGCTACATATGTATACATAGATGTATATGTATGTGTATGCGTATACATATACATATATAAGAGTACACTCTTGAATGGAGTTATGAACTAGTGAGATTAGTGTTCAACATTAAAATCCCAATTATGTCACAATTTTAACTATCATGTACTATGTCATTAATACCATAACTAAAACACATATATTTAATAAAATATGGTTATGAATATTTAAATATAAAAGTAATAATATTCCCTTAATTTGTTAGAGAAGAATTTTTCAACATTTTTCTAGCATGGTGGAGCTCTAATTTATCCCATGTATTTTGCATATGTAATATTCTTCTACCTAAGAGTTTGTGAAGTATTTAATAATTAATAAGTTTGAAAAGGTATTTGCAAAATATTGTACAAGTTTGCAAAATATATTAGATGGTCTATCTTTTAAATGTAATTTATAGTTTTAATTAATGTGAGATCAAACATATTAATTCTACATCACTTTTGATGTACGAGAGTAAAAATGTGGACTAATGACATGGTAATTGGAGTGAGTTAAATATATAAAGTGGCCTCCCATTCTTTTCATGTCTAGATTGATATGGACGTAGTTTGAGTTATGTCATGTATATGGAGAGTTCTTGATAATTGTGAAATAAGAAGAAAAGTGGAACTTGAGGAAAAGAGAAAGTTGAGGTTCCAAATCTACATAGGTGAAATATTGTTGATAAGGAGGCCATGATGGATTTCATGACTTTCATAGACAAATAATTCTAGGACCGTACCCTACATTAGTGTTTGATGAGATTTTGGGATTTGGATAAGAATGTGGATGGGTCTCTTTGAATTTGCATTTGCTTTATGATGGCTAATATTCTCATAGATATAGGGCATAGATGATGTTAGTAGATTTTTTTTTATGCCACCCAATGCCTCTCCAATGCCTCTTTGAACTCGATGGATGTTTTCTTATATTTTATACATGACAATATCTATGATGTGATTCACCTATTGGTGGCTCAATATAACTCTTTCGAAAAACACTTTCATGGAATTAACTAGCATCTGAATTGTCACCAGTGTGTTGTGAAGGAGATTTCTACGAAGCTAAATATGTGACTACCAATGGATGCTACTCATGTACCTCTAAATTTTTGCATGTATGAGGGAGTTGAGGTGGTTAGATAGGCTTATGTTTAAGATAATATAGTGTTAACTATAGTTTTATGTGTCCAAGTGGTGTGAGGTCTATGTAATTTTCCTCTACCCCAACTTATTTGTCTCATATATTTTTTAAATATTATCAATGGTTGTCAAGTGGTGATGTCTTTTGGCTTTTTCTGGTTTGTGGGGCCATAAACATAGTATACAAATTGGTTTTGGTGTAATATTTCATTGAACTCTATGTAAATGCATAAAAAGTGGCATGGAGACATGGCGCTTTCCAATTTTCATGGTTCCTAGACCTAAGCCATGTTTTATATTAAAAATAATTATTTAGTTTTTCATTTGTTTTGAAATATTAAATTTTAATATAGTTATATATTAATGAATGATGTATTTTTTAATGAAGTTGGATTCATCCTTTAATACTTAACATCAATACATATATTTCATGTATTTATATCTACATGTGTACATATCCTTATTTATCTAGCATTTATCATACCTAATATTATTATATTTGTTTAGATATTCATTACCTACCTTGATTTTACCAATCCCTTATCCCACGTTAGTTATATCAAACACATGACCAATCATTGTAGGCCTAGTAATGCAATTGAATCTTAAAGTAGGAATATCAAAAAAGCCCAATTCAATAATTTATGACTACATTTTTCATGTACAAACATAAAGGAAATAAAATTAAAATATCTTACCTCTATAAATGTGCCTAGTATTAGTCTATTGTATGTGATTTTAATATTGATATAATGATATGTTGATTCCTCTTAGATTAGGATAACCTTGATGTTGGAAGTTGGAATTTTTTCATTAATGATACAGTTTGAGAACATTAGCATGAGGTGTATATATTGCTTGATCCAGTGTTTTCATTGATTTCAACATTATTATGATAATCCTAACATAATGTGGAAGTATTGTTGGTGACTTATGTATAGTGCAAGTTGGTCCGAAAAGTATGGCTTATCGGGAAATTGGCTAAGTATTTCCTTTGACAATTTTGTGGTTCAGTGCGTCAATTTTTGGGTTTGTAGTTCACTATGAGTTAGTATAATATTCTATGATTGTAACTATAGTTTTGAGTTCATCAGATGGAGCTATATTCAAGTTTTTGTGGCATTCTGTAAAGTTTCTCGAAATATGTGAATGGCACTGTGCAACATTGTATATCACACTTACCGTTGTACAATACATTGGTGCAAGAGATTCTACATTTCTTTGTGAATAATTATTCTATTTTGTGATGATGAAGATAAGCTAATAAATGTTGGTTGAATGGGAATTCAAAGGGAGATTGAGCTTTAAGGTTGCACGTTTGGTTAATTGCATGTACACTTGGAGATTTTGTGTTTAGGTCTATTTTTGGGTCAACTTGACATGTTTGATGGTTTTTGGAGGATAAGTAACTCTATCTTACATGGGATTTATATTAGGTCCATGACAACCTATCTTGATGTAAATGGGATTTTGAATTTTAGTACTAAGTGTGGATAAATTTTTTTGAGGATGACATACTTAATTTTATGTTACTTCTAATTAGGTCAACCTAATTGAAGTTACACTTGATGTGGATATATATAGGAGATAAACACCAAAATTTTAGTGTGTGTGATATGCAAATGTGGTGGATGATATAACAGAGTACATTGTATGGGATTTATTACATGTATGGTGGCTCACCTACATGTGTGCAATGCAATATTGAGAAGATTATGAACAAAGGAGAGTATTGATTCAGATGAGTGTGAAGATCATTTTGTACTTCATTTGAATTGTAATTTGGCATATGATAGATGCTATTATATCAATTCAAATAGGTAGTTTTTCCAACCCTTCTTTGTTCTTTCTCAGTGGGATATGAGACTTTTTATGGATAGTGTGTCCTAACCTAGCAACGAGCCTTTATGTAATATCTTATATTTGGATATAATATATTGTGAGCTCATCCTCACCGTGTTTTTTCCCTTTTCAGGTTTTCCATGTAAACATATTGATATTCATGTGTCATGTGATTCTATGGTTTTATTCATGCTTTCTTAATCATTGCAGTTATTTATATTTTGTTAATTGGATGGTATTTGTTTAATTGGTTTAAAGGAATATTGATTCAACCCCCCTCAGTATTCTGGGTGTTCAACAATTAGTATCAGAGCTTGGATCCTTAGAAGGAGCTTGAACACTTTGGGAAGATCTTGGAGTTTGAACACATGGCTAATAGAAAATATTTTATTCCTCTAGAAGAGATTCCTGCTATTGAATACATAGAAGAAGATTGCATGCTATACAAAAATTGAGAACTCAAAGTTTCTCTTGAAGATCTTAACAAAATTGAAAATGAGAATGGAGATCTGAAGGAAAATCTACAAGAGGAAAATGAATGCATTAGGAAACTAAGATAACAGATCAAGAAGTTTAGATAAAGACTTAAGGAAGTCAATGAGCATCTGAAGAAAGTGAATGAAGACATCATCAAATTAAGAGTACAAGTGGGATAAAATAAAAGAATTGAGAAATGCCTAAATGCAATGGTACAAAGAAAGACTAATGAGTGCACTAGGCTTGAACAAGAAGTGGTAAATCTAAGATAAGATCTAGAAAAAGCAAGAATTCATGAAGAAAAATTTAAGGAAAGTTCTACAATTCTTGATGAGTTTATTTATAGAAAAAAAACATCCAATGATAAAGGATGTTTAGGACTTGAAAGAGGAGAAATCTCTAAAGAAGATCAAACAACTAATGCAAAGATCAGTGAACCTGAGAAACTTGAAGACAAGAGAAACTATAGTAAGTTCCAGAATCAAAGAAACAATGCTAGAAGAATCCCTATTAGACAACCAAATGTTCAAAGGTACCAATATTTCAATCGTTTCTATTATTTTTTGTAATAAATTTGGACATAGAGCTATGTAATGTAGAAGAAGAATGAATCAAAATGTTTCATCTTTTACTATGCAATTCTTTGCATGCAAGAAATTGAGACGTAGAGCAAGTGAATACAAAAATTAGATGATGAATAGATACAACAATTGTATAATGATTCAATATTTTAATGGTTACTGCTATACATGTTATGGATTTTGACAAAAAGTTAATCACTGCATATTTAGAAAAAATGGAAGGAGTAATGATCAGAGAAATATCATATGCAACAATTACAGAAAGCTTGGACATATTACTAAATTTTGTAGAAATAAGAACACAAGGAAGAATGATCCTATGAAGAGAGATAAACCAGCTAAGAAAATTGATTCGAATGAAGTGAATAAGGAAATGGAAAAGGTATGGAGAAAGAAAGAAGAGACTGGGGATAAGGGAGAATCTATAACAATCTCTCGTGAAAATGTTTCCTCCAATAACTAAGCCAAGAGCTATGGCTTAGGGGGAGCTTTACTAAAAATCATATACCCCCTTCCAATATGTTGTGTCATAACTTGACACGAAGATGTAAGATAAAGGTTAATAATATGAGTCTATTGGTGAAATCTATGGAAGGAAATGTTCTAATGCAAAAATATGCAGAGCTTTTGAAAGTTGACTATGCATACAAGGTTTCAAAGTTCACCAGCTTTTTGTCTAAAGCATTTATTGTTGAAATGGTTCAAATCAAAGAGTTAAAAGTGTGCTTGGGAAGAAAAATTCATTTCATTATATGCATTCAAAGGGGAAGAGAGGTGTAAAAGAAGAATTTAAAGCATTCAATGCATCTCCTAGTGGCTGAACATCAAAACCCTAAATTCATTGAGGTATCTAAGAGGTATTTTGCATATTCCAATATTTTTAGAATTTTTCTTTAAAATCAATTTAAATGCAATCGAAGGACCAAAGTTTGTAGACGTCTCACAAAGACTTCAACCCAAACTTAAAAGACATTCTGGAAAAGTTTTGTTAGAAAACCCGTCGGGTGCATTTTCTTGCACTCCCTCTAGAGTTCTACCAACTGAGGACATTAAAGTGTATATTCATGGGAAAATAGAGGAAATTTCCTCTGGTAGATTATTTATTCTATGGGAAAATGAATTGGAAGGAAATCAAGACACCGTAAAACCATAATACAAATCCCTAAGTGAGAAGAGACTAGATGTGTAGCTGAAGTTTCCATCATTTGAGGACAAAGAGAAGTACACCAAATTTTTTTTAAGTAAAATTCATGATGAATTCATATGGATTGATGGCTCATACACAATAATCAAGGAAGATATCATAGATATAATTAGTTTGTAGTCCTTCAAACCAGTTCCAGACCAAAAATCTATCAAAGTCGAGGATATAATGGAGAAGATAGGTGACCCTTGATGAAAAAGAACTCACTTTGGACTTCATTAGAAACCCAACAATCTGGTATGTCGTAATTCTTATAGGTCACTAGATTTATTGTCCAAATAGAGAAAATGCAGTCTCTACCATCATTGTTCAAATTGTAGAAGATATGATTGAAAATGGTGTTGACTATGACCTTTGTGAATTACTTTGACAACATTTGTTGAAAAAATAAAGGAGATCAAGAAGAATATGAAGCATACATTCAAGTATGGTACAATGGTGATCAATTCAATTTTCTACTTCATGAAGGAAGTACCAGTGATTGGGAAAGTAAATTGGAAAAATGCAGAACCTATTGCACATCAGATACCTTGGAGGTTTACATGCTCAAAATGATGCTCTTGTGGCATTCTTTGGAATGTTACAAATGAGAATGAATGTTAGAGTGAGAATTCCTAAGAGTGTGTTGGCAAGTTACTTAAGAGATATTAAATTTCTTGTCTCCATTGGCTTTTGATTTATGGAAGCAATTGAGAACATAACTATTTGGATCACAAAACTAGACTATGAAGTGACTGCAACAGAGGCTATTCACTATGCAAAAGTGTTGAGAAGTTGTTGAGATGATTTACCATTGTTGTCATTGATGTCAAAACCTGGGATCTAGAAGTTTGTGCTCTAGATGATATACAAAAATGATCTATCCTATTGAGTACATAGTGTGGATGTTATTCTTGATCCAGATATGGCAGTACTTCTTTCTGGGAAGATAGTTAATGTAGAATAATGAAGTCTAATCTTTTGATGTTGGATGTTGTGCTCAAATCTTACTTTGGGTATCCTTGCTATCTAGACATTCATGTAGTATGTTACAAGTTTTGATATGTCTAATTATGTTTCTCTAGCTGGTACTAAAATTGATGCTAATCAAGATTTGGTCTTGGTTGTGGCATTCCCATCGGCTCCAAAATATATTTCATGTGATTCAAAGTTTTCTATCTTTTGGTAATTATGTTATGTATGACCTTTTTATGGGTCCCATGGTAACATGGTAAGAAGATCTTTATATGCGACTTATCTTTTGGGTTTGGTGCTAGCATGCCAAGCCTTATTGAATATTTCAAGGTTTTTCTTCAAGCTGACATGCTTTTGCTAGCTTGAGTTACGAGATTATGATGACATTGTGTTTGGCTGACTTAGAAGTTTATGAAGGCATGAAATGGTATAAGTAAAAGTTGTTTTTGTTTGATGAAGGAAGAAGAGTGATGTATGGTGTGTGAATAGATAAAAGGGTGCAAAGGATTATGTGATAAGAAAGCTAAAGGCAAGTGTCAAGAAGAAGTAATCTTCCTTACAGAGGTTGTGTGAAGAAGGTGTGTAGAAGATTCTTGACTAGATCTACTACACATAGATATTGTGTTCTTAACTGGAACTGAATTCATGCATATGTAGATGTAACTTCATCAATTCACTTTTTGTCAATGATAATATTTTGCAATTAGGTATATTAATTGTGTAGTGAGCCCACTGACAGTGAGCCTTACCTATAGTGAGCCTTTGTAAAAATCACCTTAACTGGTGTTCTATAATTGAGAATTATCATTCTCCATGGTTTTCCCTTCTTAGGTTTCCATGTCAATTCTGGTGTTCATTGTGCATGGTGTTATGTGCTTTAATTTTCATATCTGTTTGATTATTATCTGATTGATATAAGCCTACTTTAGATTAATTAAAGTAAAGATTTTTTTTTTATGATAATTGATTCACCCCCTTCTCAATTATCTGGACTATTCAACAATTGGTATTAAAGTCTGGTCCCTTGGAGATTGAGCTTAATCACTTGAGGGAGATCTTGGAAATTTGAATATATGGCAAGAGGTTATCACTTTGAGGAAGAACTAAAGATAATGTTAAATAATATGGAAAGCACGAAATCTAAAAATGAAGAATTGAAAGAAAACCTCAAGGAGGAAAATTCTTGTATCTCAAAGCTAAGGGAGAAAATCTAGAAATTCAAATCAAGACATAGAGAGGTCATCCAGGAATTAAAGGAGTCAAAGGAAAGTATTGTGGATTTAAAGCAGTGATTGGATGAATGAGAGAAGATTGAAGAAGATCTCAAAGATATTATCAAATAGAAAATAAAAGAATGGAAGAAGGCTGAAGAAAATATCAAGGATACCATCAAATAGAAATAAGAAGAAAATGAGAAGTTAGATCAAGAGTTAAGAAGGTTGAAATCAAAAGCAGAAGTATGTGAAAGTAGAATAATTCTAGATCAACTCTTGTCCCACAAAAATTTCACAGGGATAAGGGATGACTTGGCTTCTACGATGAAAGCTCAAATCAGAACACTA
The DNA here is from genome assembly GCA_007258455.2 of Sequoia sempervirens. Classification (NCBI taxonomy): domain Eukaryota; kingdom Viridiplantae; phylum Streptophyta; class Pinopsida; order Cupressales; family Cupressaceae; genus Sequoia; species Sequoia sempervirens. The sequence goes on from VDFB02075321.1 coordinate 195,298,676, forward strand.
AGGGTGGAGAGAAAATAGTCGAAGCTGAAGCAAGATCTATTGTAACAAGCAAGGTCTACAACTCTAGAACACCTACAAAAAGACCTCCAGTCAGGCAACAAAATTCTCAAAGGTACTTATCATTTAATGGATATTGTTTTCTATGCAAAAATTTTGGACATAAGGTTGTAGAGTGTAGAAGCAAGAAGGAACAAAGTATTCAATGCTTTAACTATCATAAGTTTGGTCACAAAGAAAGTCATTGTAGAAGTGAATTATCTAATTTGGCTAGAAGGAATAGAATGAATAATCTCTTTCATGGTAATTTCTATTTATGCCATGGTTATGGTCACAAAGCTAATTAGTGTAGATCTAGGATTCACTTAGTTAAGTTAGGACAAAGATGTTACAAGTGTATTCAACCTAGAAATTATGCTATCACACGTAGATATGTTGCTTCACAAAAGCCTAAAAAAAAAAAGAAGGTCGCAAAATCAGATGAATCTAAGAAGAATACCATCATGGTTTGGAAGAAAAAGGAAACAAGTGTGGGAATCTCTTCTATGGTACCAGATCTTGGTACAAGCTCTTCTGGAATCTGAGCCAACTACCTCGGCTCAGGGGGATTTTTGCAATGCATATCCTATTGGTTCCCCCTCTCTGAAGTAATATTGATGTGTTTTCGAGATAACTAAGTTTGATCCAGTTGATGGTGTATGATGAAGCTTAATCCAACTGATTGAAAAGCGAAGTGCTATTGATGGAATCATTGATGTAATTTTTTGGCAAGTTCATCATGAGAAATTGAGGTGAAAAGGTGGAGTTTTCAAAACATTTATAATAGTTTAACCTATGTAGCCTAATAATGGAAAACCTAATTAAGAATATTAGAATATCTTTGGTTGAGAGTTACCCCTTCTGGTTTGGGTCTCTCCTCATGTGTTTAATATTTTACTTTCTGAGTTCACTACTTTCAAAGGAGAATGTTAAGTGGAAGTTCAAAATCCCTATCAGAAAGAAAGTTTACATATATTTAGAATGTATGGAAGATAAAGAAAGTGCATGCAAAGCTAGTTTCTAGTGTTATTTCTATCAGTCAGGTTGAGCAGGGTTCCTCCTCTAGTAAGAAGGAGTTAGAGGTTGTAATTGGTGGTTCCCCTCTAGAACCTAAAAGGAGGAAAATTAACATAAAGGATGTCATTGCTATCTCAGAAGAGAAGAAGGAAGACAAATATCTTCCTAGATCTAAATGAAGTTAGTTCGGTGTTGGATGAAGGTGATATGAAAAATATTGGTGAAATATGGTATACTTTCTCTCTGATCAGTAGGCTTAGAATTGAAGATTCCCTAGTTGATTATCTGCTAAAAAAGGGTACTAATGTTTCAATTGTTTCTGACTCATTACTAGATGATCTGGTAGAAGTTTTTGAAGAAAGGTTTTTGTGGGAAGGACCTGAAGGACATAAGATACAAGCTATGATTGAGAGGTGTGTAAAATCCAATTTTTTTTTATCCAAACACATTGGTGAGACAAGAGAATGCATTAGGGAGATGTCTAACATCTACAGGTATTGTCTCTGATGGCCTACTATTGTTGATAATTTTATAAGTAGAATTGAAGCTATTGAATTTGAATTGAATAATATTGGGAAGTGCTTTGACTTCTTCAAACATAAATATGGAAAACATAGAATAAGATTTGGAGAGTTGCAAGCTGAGTTATTGTCTACTCAGAGACAGAGGGAAGATTTGGTTAGAACTTTCTAGTTGGTCAAAGAAATTGTTGAGGTTCGGTTGGATCATCTCTCTGGGATACTTTCTAATGCAAAGGATTGTGAATGATAGTGTTTATCTCTAGACTGGTCATCTTCATTTATTTTGTTGACCCTACTAGATAGTATGTGTGCTAGAATGGTTTTTGCAGTACAAGCTTGGAAGAGGATTCTTCCAACTATGAGAGAAAGGTACAAGAAAATTTTTCATGTGAAAAGTGTTATCTTTACTTGATCTCCTGAATGTTCTTATTTTCCCTTTTCCTTTGATGGAAAAAAGGGGGAGAAAATGAAGAGAAAAATAAAAACAAAAAGGGGAATTGAATTGCTTGACAAAGGGGGAGCGCTTAGAGTTTTTGGAGTTTTCTATTTTTGGGTTTTTGTTGTTTTTCTATCAATGCTAAAGGGGGAGATTGTTGAGAAGTTGTTCAGATGAATTAAATTTTTTGTCATTGATGTCAAAACCTAGGATCTGTAAGGTTGTACTCTGGATGATATACAAAAATGATCTATCCTATCAGGTACATAGTGTGGATATTATTCTTGATCTAGATATGGCAGTACCTTTTTTGGGAAGATAGTTAATGCAAAATAATAACGTCTAATCTTTTTATGTTGGTTGTTGTGCTCAAAAATTACTCTGGGTATCCTTGCTATCCATACATTCATGTAGCATGTTACATGTTTTGGTATGTCTAATTATGTTTCTCTGGTTGGTACTAAAATTGATGCTAATCAAGATTTGGTCTTGTTTGTGGCATTCCCATTGGCTCCAGAATATATTTCATCTAATTCAAAGTTTGTTATATTTTGGTAATTATGTTATGTATGACCTTTTTATGGGTCCCTTGGTAACGTGGTAAGAAGATCTTTATGTGTGACTTATCTTTTGGTTCTGGTGCTAGCTTTCCAAGCCTTATTTAATATTTCAAGGTTGTTCTTCAAACCGACATGTTCTTGCTAGGCCGACTTAGGAGATTATGAAGACATTGTGTTTGGCTGACTTAGAAGTTTATGAAGACATGGAATGGTATAAGTAAAATTTGTTTTTGTTTGATGAAGGAAGAAGAGTGGTGTATGGTGTGCACAAACAGATAAAAGGGTACGAAGGATTATGCGATAAGAAAGCTAAAGGAAAGTGTTAGGAAGAAGTAATTTGCATTGCAAAGGTTGTGTGAGGAAGGTGTGTAGAAGATTCTTGACTAGATTTTCTGTAAACAAATATTGGCCTCTTAACCAGAATTGAATTCATGCATGTGTAGAAGTAATTTTATCATTTCACTTTTTTCAGTGAGACTATTTTTTAATCAGATATATTAATCAGACAGTGAGCCCACCAACAGTGAGCCTTTGTAAAAATCACCTTAACTAGTGTTCTATAATTGAGAATTAGCATTCTCCGTGGTTTTTTCTTTCTTGGGTTTCCACGTAAATTCTGGTGTTCATTGTGCATGGTGTTATTATGTGCTTTCATGTTCATATTTTTTTGATTATTATCTAACTGAAATAAGTCTGCTATGAATTAATCAAAGTAAATAAATTGTTTTATGATAACTGATTCACCCCCCTCTTAGTTATTCAGACTTTTCAACAAAAAGTTCTTCTAAGAAACCCCAAAGACCTCAACAGATTAGGGATAGAGGATAGGACTAGAGTTAAAGCCTTTGGTAGCTCTAGGAGGACATGTAAGAAGTTTAATAGTAGAGATAATCCTCTAGTTGTAGAAAAATTTAAACAAGAAGTTATTGAGTGAAATGTTGAAGAAGCAAGAATTCACATAGATGATGCTAAACATGAACATGAAACTAGAGTTAGAATTGTCAATGTACAAGATATGAATGAAGCCATAAAATCCTTACAAAAGATAACACCCAAAACAAGCATTGATGCATCATTATCTACTACAAAAAAATTTATACTCTTGGTTGATTTGTTCAAGGTATATGTCTCTAGACTAAAAGGACAAGTTAAAAGTGAATCACAGACAAGGCCTGTAGAGAAGAAACTAGAGGTTATAACAAGGAAATGTGCAAGTGCACATCATAGGGTTACAAAATGTTTGAAGGATGCTCAATCCTTTGAGGTAGAGGCACATAACCTACTTTCATATTTATTGAAATGTCTGACTAACACATGAATCATAATGGATGACATGAGCTCAATTGAAACACAAATACGTTGTGAAGCATATACTTATGATCTAGCAAAAGACGAAGACAATCAAACTTGTACTGGGATTATGCAACTACATAACTTTTTTTCCTTGTAGAATCAAAGAGAAGAAACAAGAAAATAGTATGTGATTCTAAGGTACTTAGTAAAGATAAAGCATACTCCTACCTAAGGTACTCTTGCTAGTACATAAAAACTCTCAGAGATAAATCTCAACCCCAGTACTAAGGAAGAAGGAGAAGAGAAACTAATGGAGCTTGAATTATAGTGCAGAAATCTTGCAGAAGAAAAAATTCTTTGTGAAGAAGGCATATATACTTGGCAAGAAATTTTGAAGCTCAAAGAGTCAACATCTTTAGGTTTTCAATTCTTACTTCTATGCATTTTTCCAAATTTTCAGAATCTCTTATTGCATAAAAGTTCCTTTTTGATTGATTCTTTAAAGAGGAGTTAGCATATATATTGAAAGGAGGAGTATACTAAGTTTTTTCACAACCTTTTCCATTGGTGTCAAAGGAAGAGAGATAGTGGAAAAATATTTTTGTCAAAACATTTTGGGGAGAGATAGCTGAAAAACTATTTGGTCTAAATTTTCAAGATAGATTCTTGGGAATACTTGGAGAGATATGTGTAAGGGGGAGACAAGTTTTGAAACAAGCTTTCAATTTTTTTTTTTGATATGCATGTTGTCATCAATGATAAAGAGGGAGATTGTTGGAAGTTGGAAGTCTATCATTGATGATGCAATTTGGAAACATGAACATGAGGTGTACATATTGCTTGATCTACTATTTTCATTAATGTCAACATTGTTATGATCATCCTAACATAATGTGGAAGTATTATTAGTGACTTATGTATGGTAAAAGCTAGTAAGGAAAGTATGGTTTATTAGGAAATTGGCTAAGTATTTCCTTTGATAGTTTTGTTTTTTAGTGCATCATTTTTTGGGTCCGCACTTCACGGCAAGTTAGTATAATATTCTAAAAATTGTAACTATAGTTTTGAGTTCATTAGATGTAGATATATTCAAGTTTTTTTGACATTCTGTGAAGTTTCCTAAAAGATGTGAATGACAATGTGCAACCTTGTATATCACAATTACTATTGTATTGTACATTGGTATAGGAGATTATGCATTTCTTCATGAATAATTATTCTATTTTGTGATGACGAAGATAAGCTAATAAATGTTAGTTGAATTAGAATTTAAAGGGAGATCGAGCTTTAAGGTTGCACATTTGGTGAATTGCATGTACACTTGGAGATTTTGTGTTTAGGTCTATTTTTGGGATGTCCTGACACATTTGATGTTTTGTGGAGGATAAGAAAGTAACTCTATCTTATGTGGGATTTATATTAGGTCCATGCCAACCTATCTTGATGTAAATTGAATTTTGAATTTTGACACTAAGTGTGGATAAAATGCTTTGAGGAGAACATACTTAATTTTGTGTGTTACTTCTAAGTAAGCTAGCCTAATTGAAGTTACACTTGATGTGGATATATATAGGAGATCAACACTAAAAGTTTAGTGTGTGTGAGAGAGATGTGTGTGATATGTGAATGTGGTGGTTGATGTAGCATAGAATATTGTATGCGATATATGATATGTATGATGACTCACCTACATCTGTGCAATGTAGTATTGACTAGATTGTGAACAAGCAAAGTATTGATTAAGATAAGTGTGAAGACCATTTTGTACTTCATTGGAACTATAATCTAGCATATGATAGATGCTATTATATTAGTTCAAATAGGTAGTGTGTGAACCCTTCTTTGTTCTTTCTTAGTGGGTTGTGACCCTTTTTTCGGATAGTGTGTCATAACCTGGTAGTGAGCCTTATTTTAATATCTTATATTTGGATATAATATATTGTGAACTAGTCATCATAGTGATTTTTCCCTTTTTGTATTTTCCATGTAAAAATACTGGTGTTCATGTGTCATTTGATTCTTTGGTTGTATTCAATCATTCGTACATCATTGCAGTTATTTCTATTCTGTTAATTGGATGGGTTCTGCTTAATTGGTTTAAAGGAATACTAATTCATCCCCTCTCTCAGTATTCTAGGTATTCAACAATTGATAGAAAAATGGATGCAAAGGTGGCTTGATTTTGTTGAACACCCAAATACTGAGAGGGGAGGTGGAACAATATTCTTTTAAACCACTCAAACATTAAACATATAATCATCAAAGCATATTAAATTATAATGAAGAAAGAAAGCATGAAATGTTCACAACATCATATAACACATGAACACCAAGATTTTTAGGTGGAAAACCCTAAATGAGAAAAACCATGATGAGGATAGGCTGAAAATATATTATAACTAGTTATAGTATATTTATAGAAGTGCTCACTATAGGTGGACTCAGTATCCACAAAGAAAAAGATAGAAGAGATATGGTGGCTTATAGCCTATTTTGAACTATAACAATTGTATCTTTCATATGCATGAAATGCAATTCCAATGAAGCTCAATAAAACACTTTTACACACTTCATCTGATTTAGATTTAACATTCTTTCTCTACATTTGCATCACTTTAATCTTCTACTCAACATTCACAACTTAACTTTGCACTGATCTAATAATATTTGCATGTAGAATCTTTGCATCACACATTGTATATTTGTGCCATACATCAAAATACTAAAAAGTTTCTAACATATATATCCAAATCAAATCTAACATCAATTAGGTTAGCCTAATTAATGTAACATCCAAAATATGACTTGTCCGCTCCAAAACTTTCACAAATATCTTGTGTCAAGATTCAAAACTTAAAAAAACTTAAAATAAGTCAGCATGAACCTATATTAGATCCCACATAAGACCACAATACTTATTTAGCGTTCACATACCTTCAAACATATTAGGTCAGCAACGTTGAAGACCTAATAACAAAATTCTTCAATTGTGTATCCATATCTCGAGACATAGACCTCAAAATTCAATGGCAACAAGAATTCATACTCTGTTTCCATCTAAAAACTTATCTTCAAAAGTGAAAAGTCAAAAGATCATCTGCAAAGATGTGAAAAATCTCCCACACAACTATATTGTATAGAAAACAACTATAGTTTCTAGGTCAAACTTTTGTAACTCATATCTTTCAATTCACTTGATAAAACAAGATGAAAGCTTTGAATCAGATACATCTAGAATCCACAAAAATTATGTTAGAAGCATAGAGTTAAACCTTTATTTTATGAGTAATGTGGATCCAAAAATAGTCACTCTATAACACTGTGTAAGCAGAATTGACACTTAGTCAATTTCCAACACAACTAATATTTTTGGATCAAACCATTATGCAAAAATGTCTTCCTCAACAACTCAAAAATCTGCTAGAACTGATCAAAATGGTTTACAACTAAAATAATCACATAAATTACTATGTACCTTCCATGCTCATGTTTCCAAACAACATCATCAATGACATTCTTACAAAAATCTCCTTGTCATGCCCCCAAAATTTTAACACTAAGATATAAAGAATTTAAATTCAAAATACTTATTAAAAATATAAAAAGAAATATCAATAATCTAATATTATCATAATTATAATTATCATTAGATAATATTATAATTATATAGCCATATATAATTATGATGAATTTTATAATTATAATATGATAATTAAACGTACATAAAAAACTAATATAACAATAAATATATTATATATATTAAAACAAACATAATTTTAAAAGGTAGTGATTAAGAATAGAAAATGCAACGATTCTAATCAGACAATAGTTATTACTCAAACAACAATGATTAATAGGAGGAAGGGATGCAATTTAAATAATAATTGTATGATGGACAACAATTAGTGAAGGAAGTCATTCATAAAGGGATGATGATTAATATAAGTCAGTGATTAAGTCTAATTAAGACTCACCTCCTTTGAAACACATCTCCTCATGAAGACTTTTCTCTTTGTGAGGGTATATAAGAGTTGTGATAAATCATAAGCATCAGAAAAAGAAAAAGAAACAATATAATTCAATAGGGAAGCAATCATAAAATGAATAATGATATGCATATAAGAAGGGATATACAATAGTAAAGAATATGCAACATAAATTTTGTAGGAAGGTATAAGTGAGAGGTATGTGATAAGATTAAATAAAATAGGAGTGAAGAGAAGAAACAGTAAAGAAGAAATATGAGAATATTTCTGAGCATAGCTATAGATATAATCAAAAAATAGAATGTCAATCAAATATATATAAATGTTTTCAATAAAATAATTAGGGGAAGATTGATACTAATTAGAAATAAGTATATAATGGAAATATGTGTGTGTTTTTGTATAGGAAATAGATATATATAATATATTATTATGCAATAATGATGCTTTCAACAATTATTGAACCTTATAGGAAATTATGATGCTTTAATATAAGTATGGATACTATATTATAGTCTATTTTATCTACACTAATGATATCTCCTAAGTGTTAAGAGGAAATTGATTTGGGAATTAGAAGAAGAAGAGAAACATATCAGTCAACAAACGATAGAATCTCTATTTGCATAAGCTATCTTGTGATTGCAGATTTTTACCTTAATATATTTGTGGTAAGATCTATATGACAATATAATGCATTGTTTAAATATGATAAATGGTTCATGCATATTGTTATTTATAACTTATGATATGACCTTCATGATTCATTATGTATTATTGATATGATTATTTGCAAATAATAAATTGATTAGTTTATTATACACATATCTTTATCATGATGGGAGAAGGGAGAATTACAAAAGGGGTGTGGTGATGGGGCCCTCTTCTAGGTACACCACCTAGGAGGGGACAGGGTGAGCCCACATGGGCCAAAGGGGTATTGCCTTTTAGTCCAAAGGGTACTACCTTTGGGCCTAAGAGATTTGGGCTACCAAGACACCCTTTTGAAACCTCACTCATTTGTAATGGTATATCAATATAATGAGACCAATCATAAGAAAATGGAGAAAGATGGCAAGATGTGGGGATAATGGATAAATTAGAATCCTCACTAGGTAGGCCACCTCATATGAATGGCATGGGCCGCATGAGGCCAAAGGGGTACTACCTTTTAGTCCAAAGGGTAGTACTTTTGGGCCTAAAGATCCTAAGACACCCCATCGAACCACTCTCTTCCATGTTATCCCATGGGTGAGCATTCCTAGGATAACGAAATAACTAGATTAACAAATTTAATATTGATTTACTAATGTTTAATCATGATACTCTACCTATTAAGTTATTATTGTAATTTTCTAACTGTTTTGTAGGGATTAAACCAAGCCAAGGTACTCTCTAAATCCATTGTTTATTTGGGAAATTGGTAATTTAGGTTAAAATTAGTATAATTCCTAATAGGGACATTACACTCTCAAACATCAAACAATATATCCCTTTGTCATTGATGGAAACATGCCAAAATCTCCAAAACATTCTCCAAAATATTCTCCCCCTTTGACATGAAGGGAAAAGGGCACCAATACAATAGTTATGACTTTCATCAGAAACTCCCTTGAGAAATGTAAGCATATGTACAAACTAAAAACACAAATTAACTCCCCCTAAGTCATGTACCAAAGAAAAAACCCTAAAACTATGCTTGGAAATAACACTATAATGTCTAAATATGTACAAGGAATCTAAACTAAAATATTGGAAATGCATAAAGAGATAAGAAATAAGTCAACCAGAGGTGGTTGATGCTTGCAATTTGTTCAAATGGTCTTTCCAAGATTTCCTTGTATCTTCCCATTCTCGTTTAGCTTCCACAAGCAATCTACACTATGTTTCAAACTCCAACAATATTTTTTCTCCCTCTTCCAGAGTGCCAGGTACCAGATTCATCTTCTTGGCTTTGTCTGCACTCATATCTTTTGAAACAAGTATAAATTTTGGATTTGAGAAGATCCCTAATTTATCCAAACTGTAGGATGATGTGATCTTTATGTGCTTGCAGTTGAAATAATTTCTTATGCATATCCTCTATGATACTTCTTGTCTCTTTAGTTAGATGAACTTGCAGATCATAGGAACTTGATGTGGTATTGATTTGAGACTTAGTAGAGTCCATCTCCTTCCTTATGCTATGTTTTTCTCTAGGCCACTTCATACCATATTGATATAGAGCCTTTGCCTCATCAATGCACCCTTCAACATCCTTCATCAAATTTGAAAAAAATTTATATGTAATATCACATTTCTCAATCATTTCTAACATTCTCTTATCATTTATTCTTTTCTCAATCTCCTTTTCTACATCTTCTTTTAGTCTAGAGGAATATACTTTAAATGAATCAATTAGCAATTTGGGATTTTCCATACTGGATAGTGATGTGTCAACATTTCTGGTAGGTATGATCTCTTGAAGTGATTTTACTACTTCACTATTTCTCCTCTTCTCTTGCATGTATCTATAATTTATTCCTTGCAGATGCATGAAACACATCTCCTAGTTGTAGCTTGTGGATGGGAGAGATCTTATCTAGATAGACACTACCTTTCTATATCAGAAATTATAGTAGTTGTGAAGTCACAATAGGTTGGAACTTGGGTTGCATACTTAGAATATTCTTTGGGGAATCTCCAAAGGATCCAGAGGATTCACCATAAACCTTTGTTGTCTTCGCAAACATTCACATTCCCTTTGATTCCTTCTCTTCAACATTACTAGAGCTTATTAAATTTTTTGTTTCAGTTTGTGCATCTCTGTATGTAACCTAATCTTCATTTCTTTTTTCTTTCTCTCCTTCCTTCTCCACATCAACATTCTCTTCCTTATCTTCCTTTGTTGGGTTCTCAATGTTTATAGGAGTAGTGATGGTATTTTCCTTTGCAATGTCTTCTTTGATCACTGCTTCCTAAACATTTCTTTATGTCATATCCTCTACTTTTGGAGGTGTGTTTTCCTATGCAACTTCCTCATTTGTGTCATGCTTGTAGACACATAAAATTGACGTAGGCCTACAAACTTTATTTTCTCCATATTTCTTCCTAACATAATTAAATTATTTAATTATGTCCTATGGTCCAATTTCAACTATTAATTAAATAATTCTCAATTATTTAATTAATTCATGTCTTTTATTACTTCTGATTATTTAAATAAATAAATTATATTTATTTATTTAAATACGTTGCTGATTTCTTATGTTCCTCTATAATTAAATAAATTTCTTAAATTTATTTAATTACTTGTCCACTATTTCTTGATTATTTAAATAAATAAACTCTATTTATTTATTTAAATACGTCATTAATTTCTTATTTCTTCTTATAATTAAATAAATTTCTATAATTTATTTAATTATTGTCCACCTTGGCTTTTTCTAATTTTAAATAAAGGCATTTATTTAAAATTGTCCCACTTTCTAACTTCCCTCCAAGTTAATAATTAAAAATAATTATTTACTATCACATGACCCCACCACTTTTGAATTAAATTATTTTTTAATTCAAAAGGTCAACTCAACCTTTAAAATCAAATAATTTCAAATAATTATTTGATTTTCTAGCAACATCTTTTTCAGTGCCCAATATTCTCTTGTCGCATGCAACCTTATCCATTGATGTGATTTTTCTCAACCCTTCATTTCAAAATTTTCCCTAACCCTAATTGTGGGTTGTCACATTTAATTTCAGCCTTTGATTTTAGGGCATCTCTCATCTGACAATCTTTGTCATTCATCTAAAATATGCTTTACTATAAAAAAAAAATTATCCTCATTTGGACATCTCTTGACTTTGTGATTTCATGCTTCAGACATTAGGCTTGCTTCATACTTGCAGTTGTTGAGTGCATTTGCAACTTTAGGATAGAATCCTTCAATATTTGCTTAGGACATAGTCATAGTCATAGGTTTCTCATCAAAAATATGAGGGAAAACATCAACCTGTAGCAAATGGAGAAGGTGCAATGAGGGTGATTCATGGAGGGCATGAAGACTTGCTAAGATTGTTCTTTGCTTTTATGCTATTTTCCTCCTTTGTTCTTCATTGTTTAGCTAGGGTTTATTTTGTTTATGCTTTATAATGCTAACTTGAAATTTTCCCTTAGTTACATTAGTGAACCTGATGCCAAAAATACCTTTTTTGTATATTTTCATACAAAATTTTCATCACTTTTTGTAGGTATAGGTATGGAATGCCGCATCTACAACTTTCTAAACTGCAATAACTACATCGCAATGCATATGCTTTGCAGAATGAAACATATGTATTCTTGAGCTGCATCTAACATACAAAATGCCACATTTGACTTCCTGAGACGCATTTGCAGTCCCAAGAGATGCATTTGACTGCCGCAACACATTTGATCCGTAGAATGATGCATCTGCCTGGTAAATTCTAGATTTCGGTTTTGTGACGCATTTGATCTACAAAACAACACATTCGCCTGGTAAAAATTTGTTTTCAAGTTTTTATTGTATTTTCTAGATTTATCTTTTCTATTTCATAGCTTGGGGATTTTGGGTTACTAATCTGGTTGTTTATAGCATGTGGCAAGTTGGAAAAGGAGTCTAACCTTTGTTTGTTGATTTTTTATAACTCTTTTTACAATCCTAAATCAAACAAACAAACAAACTACAACTTGCATTTACATTTCATGGGTTTAAAATGAACATGCATTCACTCATGGATTTAAAATGAATACACTCTTGCATTGAAACTCATCAAGGCTAAAATTTACATGTATTTTCATGACATTGGCTTAAAATGAACATTGTTTGTCTCACATTAAGCTTGGATTAAAATGAAAAAAGTGTTTGATGTGTGTGTCTCACAATAAATTTGGGTTAAAATGAACAATCTTGTATTCTATTTTATGTAACCCTGATTCAATAATAAAAGTATCCTCTCCCCTTACGCACTTGTGTGATCTTGGGTGCAAGAGAAACTATTATTGACTATAGGAATTGGGCCTTCCTTGGTGGGAAAAATTACTCACCCCAAGGCAACTCAAACCAAAAATGAAGCTCTTTAGTTGAGCTACTCCCGACCGGTATACAAATGTGAATCCTAATAGAAAATTTAGGATTATGAGTGTGGATGTGTCACACAAACAAGTGAATCCCCATAAACCCTATGGAGCATAACCTCTGTAGGCTAGGAATCCTCCTTATCAGAGCTAATCTTGCCTCATGTGTGGCCACTTGAACAGGAGCCCGAACTAAAAACCTTTTGTGTAGGTGCCAAAAACCCTTTCTATTCACTAGTGTAGCAACAGTCATTGCCAAGGCATCCACATTCTCATAGTTCGTAGTAGAGGTGAAGAGCCTGTCATGGGAGATTTATGAGGGATCAACGCTTGGCTGACTCGAGAAGTGAGTGCAATGTAAGGGGGAGCCATTGTGGCCAAGCTTCTAAGTCACTCACTAAGAATAAGTGTGGTTAGGGAAACCCACATGGAATCCAGTGAATATAGTCCTTGCAAAACCTAGGATTGTTCTTGTCTTCATTGTGCTTGTTTTCAACTTTCAAGGACAAAACCATGTGTTTTCCAAGTGTTTTCTGAAACAATGAACAAATAAACATCCTTCATAGATCTGAAAAAAACACACTCAAACTAAAACAATCCTAAATTTTTTCCAAAATTGCAAAGAAACCATAATTTTATTCACTCTGCAACGCATATGCTACCCTATGCAATGCATTCAACATTTTGAACTACATCCGAGACTCTATGAACCACAATCAACCTGCTAAGCCACATTTGCTAATTGAAACAACACATCCGACTACAACACAACTCATTTGCTTTCTAGAACACTGCAACTAATTTTCTATACCACATCTATGACCTGAAACAACAAATTTGTTGAAAATGAGATGCATTTGCTCCATTGCAACACATTTGCTACCTTAAACAACTCAATTGCTTGTATTTGGAAAAACACTATCACTGTCCAAACCCAAGACCAAACATTTTCAAACTATGTTCAAACATCTTTTTCTAGTAGCCTTTGTTCAAAACTAGAAAAAGAATTGCTCAAACCATCCATCCTTACATTTTATTTTGCACTTTACCATAGATCCACCATTGCAAATTTTTAGTTGCACCTTAACAGCCATCATCGTTTCCAACATAAACAAGTCTTTAGGTCCCCTTTTTTGTAGACTTTGGAATAGGAAACTTGCCATACCTTGCAAAATATTTTCCTTCAAAAAGTAGGTTATCATTGGAGTAAGTCAAAATCAATTCCTTTAGTCAATTTCCTTTTGTGAGACCTTTCCAACTCATAAGTCTTGTTAGGAAACCTCACTTTGTCATCTTTTCCTTTCACTGAGTCCTACCACAAGTCCTTTGATAATCCTAATTGAGACATTGACCAAGATTTTGAGTGGTTAAGTAAACTTTTCCTAAAAGTCCATCAAAATTGATTGCACCATACACCTTTACATTGTCATTGTCATACCTCAAAAAAATTTAGTCTTCCATAATTCATTTTATTCCTCATTATCATTTGCTTGCATCTCTTATTCCAAAAATCCAAAAAAAAAAATAGTAGCATACCTCTCATTTTAGTCTTCATTATCCTTTTGCATTTGACATCCCCTTTAGACAACATTGTCATTATTGCATCCTTTATTTCCAAAAACACCAAAAATATAGTTGCATTTGCATTACATCCCTTATTTCAAAAGTCCAAAAAACATAGTGTCATATCATTCCCATCATTTAGTTTTCATTCATTCCCTCTCATTTGAGAAAATTCTTATATGGTTGAGATTAGGCTCCAAAGAAAAAGAAGACAAATGGACCCTTTTGGACAAGATACCATCCCCTACAACTTTTCTAATGACATGAACCAAAACATAGACTTGGGGGCACCTTTCATCAATATTTTCAGTGACATGAACATGGCATCTTCCTCATGCAACCCCTTGAACAATTTATACATAGAGATGAAAGTGGACATGTATTCATGGAAGACTTAGAAGCTACTACTCAAAATTCTGACGTGGCTTCTGTTGTGGAGGAATTAGTCTTGCAAGACTTAGAGAGATATCTAGACATGATTTTAGACCAAGGGGCCAAATTTCCATGAGGTTTTGACATTAACACCTTAAGAGCAGTATCTCCCAATCATAATGCAAACAGTAATGCAAACAATACCTCAAACACCAATCAACCGCAACATAATGCAAACAATACCTTCATTGGTGCCACCACACAAAATTCAAAAACAACCATCAACGCTACCTCTAATGGTACCTCCACTCAAAATACTTCTAACATGGTCAACACCACATCCATTGGGGGAACATCAACCATATCACAAGCCACATCACAATCAATGCCTCTAATGCCAACAACTTCATAACAAACTATTGGAGCTACCTTTGGATCTTCAACCAATACAATGGGGACAAATTCATCAAACCTTTTATTTGGATCTTCATCTAGTGCTATGGGAATGACATCATTAAGCGTTATACTTGGGTCCTCAACTAATTCCATGGGAAAAAAACTCATTGAACCCGTTTGGGAGAACTACAAGATGAATTACCATTCTAGGACCTCAACCAAATGTCAACACTTTGTCACAAATCAATACCAACACCAATATTACCCAAAGGAAAAACACCAACATTCCACATGGCCACATTTACCAATTTGGACAAGGTAATCAAATAACACAACACATGACTTCATTTGGACATCAAAACACTCAAGGACAACATATTCCACAAATACAGACCAACACTGCTGGATTGCACATTCCTACATATGCGTCACACATCCATACACAACAACACATTCCTAATAAAAATTCTCAATACCAAAAAATTCCAAACCAAAATACATCATACATACCGCAACAACACATCCCAAATCAAAACACATCATCACAAAAAATGGGAAATCATGGAATACCCATCACCAACATGTGTGATGCCACAAATAAACCCATAATTGATGCACTCACAACTCAACTTGTTACCTTGCAAAAGAAAATGGAGAACATGCAATTGCAACACAAAAAGGCCCACACATCATACTAATTATGTCCATACCCATTTGACATGAGTTTATACATGCCACAGTTTCCTCTAGGATACGTGGTACCTAACTTAACCAAGTACAAAGGGAAAACTAATCCCCTTGAGTACATAAGAGAATTTACAACCATTTGTGTGGATGTTGCATATGAACATACCTATCTGATGAGACTCTTCCCTAGGAGTCTCACGGGTCCCACCCTTGAATGGTATGCTACCTTTCCCAAAGGAATAAAGTCATGGGAGGAACATGTTGATAAATTTGTACAAAATTATGCCTATAACATCAACACTGACATTACCATTACTAGTTTATGTACGATGACTCAAGAAGACACTGGCAAGACATTCATCCCATTTTTCCAAAGATGGAAGGGCTTAGCAAGTCAATTCCCTATCAAGATACCAGAAAAGGAAAAGGTAGAAATGTTTGTCCAAAACCTTGTGGGCCCATTGAAATATAATTTACAAGTTCATTGTTGCACCACTTTCGTAGACCTAGTCGAAAAAAGAGTCCAACTTGAAAAAGCCCTTATTTCTAAAGGTGAACTTAAATATGGGCACAAGAACACAAATTCAAACCCATAAGCTAACAAAAAAAATACTAGGTAAAAAAAAAACACATCACTAATGATGGCATTGTTGACGCTAAAGCAGTAAACCTAACAGGTCCCACAATCACACTCAAAGGAGCTCAACCGCAAAATGTGCCATTGACCACACTAACACCTACCACAAATGTCATCGAAAACAATAAAAAAAATAAAAAACCAAGGGCAACCACATGAAACCAGACAATTTCCAAAGAGACGCATGTACACCGCCTTGGATGAACCAATTGAAGTGGTCCTTAAGAAGCTCCTCCAAAATGGCATCATCACATTGTAGGATCCTAAACCATATGACCCCAACCAATTTAATCCATCCTGGTGGGATGACAATGCATTCTGCGATTACCACAAAGAAAAAGGCCATAAAACTTCCTCTTGTAGGAAATTAAGAAATATCGTATAGGATCTTATTGACAATTGTACCATTGAACTAGACGGACAACAATTTGCTTCAAATTCGAACCATACAATTCATAAAAACCCACTATAGGATCATGGTTCAAATAATCCCTCTATGTCAGGTCCAAAGAATAATAACAATCGAGCCAATTACACTCACACCACCTTTGACTATTTTGGTGCACCTATCATTAACCATCTCTGAGTTGTTGATGAACATGTCAATACTATTACCATCAAGAAAACTCCTCAATGCAATGTCACCACCTGTGGAGGAAAAATAACAATAGTTGGTCCACCTGCTAGATAGCCCAAGATCACAATACCTGGTCCATCTGCCAAACAATCACAACCTAATGGAAAATTTAATCTCATTGATCAATTGGGGAAAATGCTCACCCAAATCTCCATACTTGAGCTAATATGCATCTCTCCTACACACAAAGCCATACTTGACAAAACCTTGCAAGAGTCTTATGTCCCTAATGACATTAATGTCAACCAATTCAAAGCCATGGTGGAATACTTGACCACTCCCCATAACATTAGCTTTCTAGACCAAGACTACTCCTCACCAAAACCATCTCGCAATGACACACTACATATCAAATTTTTCATCAATAAACATAAGGTTAGACGAGTCTTAGTAGATGGCGGAGCAATATTGAATATATTCTCCCTAAAATTGGTCAAAGCTCTAGGCTTCTCTGATGCTTGTGTGGATGCTACTAAAAGTATTGTCATAAAGGCATATGATGATGAGGAATGATCGTCTAAAGGCATTATCACACTTCTTATTTGTGTGGGGCTGGTCAATGTAGATACAACATATCAAGTCCTGGATCCTGAGCTACCATACATCTTACTTGGTTGACCTATGATCCACGCCTTAAAAACTATACCGTCCACTTACTACCAATGCTTGAAGTTTCCTTTTGATGGCACTAAAATTACCATACCTGGAGATCCTGATCCATTCCAATATTGCACCAATTTGAGAGGTATTTTTGAACACCAAGTGCCAATTAATGGTGAAGCTTTGACATCCACTTCTTCCAAATACATTGATTTTTCCACACTCACCAAACCATCCACATCGACTCCATCTTCTGCCACACCATCTCCTTCCATCTCGAAGGTCAATCCTATTATCAAGATCTAGGACCAAGGTTGAAGAGAATACAAATTGAACACGACCTACTATATCACTAAAATACCCAAGTCGCCAAAGGCTTATGGTAGGCCTTGTTTTAAAATAGAGCCCAAAGATATTTTTAAAGTTCCTCTGACAATGAATTTCACCAAATTGGGAAAACTAAACAAGGAAGACATTGAAGACATGTCAGGCTAGATCTACAAAGAAATGGAAGACCTACCCCCTTTACCAGTACAACAATATGGCAAAGGCTATACATAATGAAGGAAAAAGGTTATGATGGAACTAGTGGCCTTGGTAAAGAAAAGATGGGAAGAAGAAAACCTATAATTCCTTTTAGAAGACCAAATTATTTAGGGTTAGGCTTTGGGCCATTCAAAAATGACGATCCACATACCAATGTATTTTCAGGTGAGAGCATGAATGCTTCTGAATGCGTTGAGACAACTGAAGATTCCTTTACCGAAACTAATTCACATGAGTGGGAATTTGGTTCTCAAAGATCCTTAAGTGACCATTTCCTTGAAAAAATGTTTTTAGAACCTGGTGAGATTTCCTTTGACGAAAGGTTCCAACAAATTTTTAAAGTTGGATTTCCTAAAGACACTCTTAAAGTCCCACTGAAAAGAGAAGAATGGGTAAGAATCTTTTGGATCTATGACGATGACAAACCTAAGCTATCATCTGATCCCATTGACCATCATCCCGGCTCACATGTCTGGCCATCTAACCCTATTAACTAGCATTGTAGCTTGTTTGACTGGTCACATGACACTATTGATCATGATTTTGATCCATTTGTCCCCTATTTTGTCAATGAACCTAATTTTCTTGATGAAGATAACTACTCGATATAATTTGAATGGGACTTTGAGGACAAAAATTTCATCTTTACCCTTTTTGTATCAGTCTACATGCTTTCTACATCATCCCCACTATTTTCCAACACTGATGATGGTATCTCCCTTGGCTACCCATAGATCATTGACTAGGATCAACAAGGCCCTCCTGCTATGGACATTTTTTAGAATGACAAAGCTATCATATAATTCATGGGACTTCGTGATGGCATACCAATTGGGGATCATAAGGCCAAATTTTCTATTGATCTAGATTGTGCAACATACTTTAGGGAGACTGTGCAATCAACTAGTGGCAAAAATAATTAAAATAAAACAAAAAAAGACATGTCTTTAGGTGAAAATTGCAAGGCACCTTCTGATGATATAAGAGTAAAAATAAAGGACATATCTGAGGGTGAAAACCTCTCTGAGGTGCCCAAGGATGGAGGATTGGAATTTCTCCCCATTACACAGGAAAAATCAGTAATGCTCATTGAGGACACCATAGAAGTTAACATAGCCACAACAGAGGATCCCAAAATGGTTCTGTTTGCCGCATAATTAACAAAAGAAGAAAATCTTGAATTCCAAAAGTTGTTCACATAATGTAAGATTAACTTCGCATGGTCCTATGGTGATATGGAAGGATTGGATCCAACACTAGTTTTGCATCATCTACCCTTGTTTCCAGATGACCAACCAGTCAAATAGAAATTTCAAAAGATGCACCCCCAGATCGCCTTGTTAGTGAAAGTTGAGCTCAAGAAGTTGTTAGAAACTAGGTTCATAAGATCAATAGACTATGCTAACTAGATTTCAAACCTTGTACCTATCACTAAGCCAAATGGTCAATTACGCATTTGTATAGATTTATGTGATCTGAACAAGGCATGTCCGAAGGATAACTTTCCACTTCTGAACATATACATCATTGTGGACCTTATAGTAGGATATGAGATGCTATCCATCATGGATGGTTTCTCAAGTTACAATCAGATTCAAATCGCTCTTGAAGATTAGCATAAAATTGCATTCACTTGCCCTTGGGGTACCTACTACTGGAACGTCATGCCTTTTGGTCTCAAGAATGCAGGTGCCACATATCAACAAGCCATGACCATGATATTTCATGACCTCATGCACATGCTAATGGAAGATTGTGTGGATGACCTCTTGGCTAAGTCTTTGACACACAAGGATCACCTCAATGTGCTAGACAAAATTTTCAAAAGGTTGGAAGAATACAAGGTCCACTTGAATCCTAAGAAGTGTTTGTTCAGTGTGACGTGAGGAAAAATTTTGGGGTACATAATTTCTTGCCAAGGCATTAAAGTAGATCTTGCTAAAGTGAAGGAAATATTAGACATGCCTCTACCAAAAGGAATCAATGAACTAAGGACATTACAACACAAATTATAGTCCATCTGATGCTTCATCACACAACTAGTAGACAAATTCCATCCATTCCAATATCTCCTATGCAAGGGCATTCCCTTTGTGTGGACTGAAAAATGTCAAGTGACCTTCCAATAGATCAAAGACTATCTATTGACACCACCTATCTTAATGCCACCCATTGAAGGAAAATCTTTGATCCTGTACATTTCGGAAACCACTTCAACATTGGGGGCATTGCTTGTATAAAATGACTATGATGAAAAAGAATGGGCTATATACTACATCAGTCACACATTGGTCATATATGAACTCAATTACACACCCATCAAACATGATTTCCTTGTAGTTGTCTTCACTGCCTAGAAGTTAAGACATTACATGCTGAATCACAAGACACAACTAGTGGCAAAAAATGACCCATTGAAGTATCTCCTCAATCAAGCAACATTAACAAATCAGTTGGAAAAATGGGTTATGATACTGAGTGAATATGACATACAGTATGTGGAACAAAAAGCTATAAAAGGACAAGTAATAGCTAATCAATTGGCAGATGCACCTATACAAGGTGCTCATCCTTTGGTAGCAGATTTCCCCGATGAGTCTATCTTTCATGCATAACCTAAATCACCGTGGAATCTTTATTTTGATGGATCTCATAATGGTCATGGCTTGGGAGTAGGCATACTATTCATCACACTACAAGGGGCCTCCATTCCTAAGTCATTTTGAATTGCTTTCCCTTGTAAAAACAACATTTCCAAATTTAAGGCACTCGTCATAGGACTCTAAATGACCATAAAATGGAAAATTAAAACACTCCTAGTTATGGCGATTCTCAATTGGTCATCAACCAAGTCAATGATGAATATGAAACCAAGGATGAAAAGTTGTTGCCTTACAAATGCATGGTTGATAGCTTTTAGTCATATTTCCACATACTTGCTTTTGAAAAAATCCCAAGGGCACAAAACAAGGTCACAGATGCAATGGTGATGATTGGATCTCTTCTGGACATTCCTAGCAATGTGCCACAATTTGAATTCTTGGTGGAACAACTTTTGGTACTCGCATATGACAATCCTGAGTCAGAAATGGTTTGTGAGCTTGTTAGTCCAAATTCACCTTGGTATCAAGACATTTATGACTACCTTTAGTCCCAAACACTTCCCCCAAACCTTTCCAACAATCAATGCAAATCCTTTATCCGTAAATCCGCTCACTACACCATCATTAGTGACAACTTATATCGCCACATCTTTGACAATACCCTTCTTCGATGTCTCAACACTGACGAAGCATGAACAACCTTACATGAGGTACATGAGGGTATATGTGGATCTCATTTGAGTGGCCCAATCTTAGCTAAAAAGATCATGAGACCTGGGTATTATTGGTTGACTATGGAAAAAGATGCACTTGAGTTTGTAAGAACATGTCACCAATGCCAAATACATAGTGATTTGATTTATGCACCAGCATAGGAACTTCAGCCCATCACTTCTCCTTGGCCCTTCACACAATGGGGACTTGACCTCATGGGAAAAATCCATCCCACCTCCTCCAATGTCCATAAATTCATTATCACCGCCACTGAGTATTTCACTAAGTGGATCAAAGCCATTCTCCTTATATACATAACCGACAAGTAGATTTCCAAATTCATCCTCAACTACATAATCTGCTAGTATGGTGTTCCACAATCCATCATCATAGAAAAAAATCATCCTTTCAAAAATTAAGATGTCTGTGAACTTTGTGAATGCTTCCACATTCAACACCTTTTCTCCACACCCTGCTACCCATAAGGAGATGGTCAAGCTGAGGCATCTAATAAAACAATTATCAAAATTCTTAAGAAGATAGTCAATGATGTTGGTTGCGACTATCATTTAGAACACAACCCTGCTCTGTGGGCTTATCACACCAGCATCCACACACCTACTAGACCCACTCCATTTTCCTTGGTCTTTGGAGTCAAAGCCATCTTTCCTATCGAGGTCAAAATTACCTCTCTCAGAGTCTCCATGAAGGGCTTGATCGATGACGAGGAGTACTAACAGTCATGACTGCATGAGCTGGAAATGTTAGAAGAACGTAGACAGAATGCCTTGAATCACTTACAAGCATATCAAAATCGCCTTTTCCGTAGTTATAACAAGAGGGTTATGGTTTGAAAGTTTGACATAGGCAACTTGGTTTTAATGCAAAACCCAAAGAATCAATTTGATAGAGAGAAACCTGGCAAGTTTGAGCCCAATTGGTTGGGCCCTTATATCATCATTGCCTCATTCGATTCTGGTGCATACCAGTTGGCCACTCCAAATAGGGAGCAATTAAAAGAGCCTATCAATAGTCTGAATCTTCAAAATTTCTATACATAGCATTAGAGAACCTGGTTCAAAACCATAAATATACAAAAAAGTTGAAAAATACACAAAAAATCATCACCTTGATGAAAAATTGGCAAACAGGCATCTTGGTGACACCAAAAATATCAAAAATAGTAAAGAGAAATAATTCGTTTAATCGTGAAAACCACTTCAGTGGTGCTTTGGATAAGTACCATGGTGAAAACCTGGCAAACAGGTGCCATGTGTAGTCAGTCTTTGCTTTGCCATTTACTTTCACTTCATCTACCTTTTTCCATAATAAATACCTAGTCATTCGACACTCTCACGACATTCACCATGTCATCATATCATTTCTTTCCATGGCTGACAATGGTTAACATCAAGTCTTGCGTACCGTCCATCTTTCACCTCGACCACGTCCTTTTCCATCTTCTCCAATATGGCTAATCCTTGACCTGACTAGGGGAAATATTTTACCACCTAACTGCAATGGATATCACACATGGTGCCATCAATCGGAAAAGTCTTGAAAAAATCCATAAAAATTGAAAATTGTCTTGAAAAAATCCTAAAAAATCCTAAAAAGTCTTGAAAAAAGACCTAAAAATCACAAAAAGTCCTAAAAAAGACATAAAAATCATAAAAAGTCTTGAAAAAAGACCTAAAAATTAGAAAATTTCCTAAAACAATCCTAAAAATTAGAAAATATCTTGAAGAAATCCAAAAAAAATCAAAATATGGCAAAAACAAAAAAAATCCAAAAAACTCAAAAATCCCAAAAATAGAGTCAAAGTTCGTCATATTGGTTATGTTAGTCTTTATCGAACTATGTTGTCTCTACACATTTGCTACATAGGAAAAGCTCATATTTGAGCCCCCAAGACATTAGGTCGGTCCTTTTAGGTTTGTTCAAATAAAATCATGACTCAATCTTTGATCTATCAAGACAAAGTCATTGGTTGTGTCAAACTACGAGGTCTCTGAGTGTATGATGTAGGCAAGGCCATCCATCCATGAGCCCCTGAGGCCACACTAGGTCGGTCCATTAGGGTTCATCACAATTCACTATCACACACATAAGATATTCTTCAAATCAAATGAGTTCTTTTCCATCTTAAATTAGACAACTCTTAAACAAAATTTGGCAATTCCTTAATCGACATTTCAATTACATTAGCCTGTCGACACGGGCATGCAGTCAATTCTGTCATGTAGTCAACTTTGGTCAAATTTTCATAGCAAATTAGCCTGTCAACTCTTGGTTATTCTTCGGATGTGTCCTTCTGAAGAATAACCCACGTCATTTATTTATGCTTTAGGATATGTCTTTCCTAATTATAGTTACTGTCATCTAGCATTTTGAGGGATTCTCTTGACATTTGAGGATCGTTCCTCTCGACATCGACATCATTCAAGATGTGTCCTTCCTAAATTTGGAATTACCTAGCATCTGTCACATAAACCTAGACACTGTCAAAACCTAGCATCTCGACATCAAAACACTTGACATTTGAATACACTTGGCAAACACTTGGAGAACACTGTCTTGGCATTTGTCATTTTATTTTCATCATGCTACTAGTTCCTCGAGGATGTCTTGACAATAGGATTTAGAGGAGCAATGACATATCATGATGATTGTCTTGTCTTGTCTTTTTATACTATCATGTTGCTAGTTCCTCAAGGATGTCTTGGCATTAGGATTTAGAGGAGAAACAACGTTTCATGGCTTGTATTTCTTCTTTACAGATGGTTGTGACAAAAAGACTAGGGAAACTAAGCTTCTAGTATGAGTCATGATCATCCTTTTCTACGATTGCTTGTTCGATGTGATGGTACAACCTTGCACACCATTGATCTATGTCATATCATGGTGTTTTTTGGCAATTACAATAATCCACACAATGATGATTAGAGCAACATCTATTCACTGGTAGATTTTGACCCATTTTTTGACGACCGTCCATCAAAATTTTGATGGCTGTTCGTCGCTATTACTGCCTCGAAATTTCGACAGCATTTGAAATGTCAAAATTTTGGAATTTCGATGGCATTTGAAATGTTGAAATTTTGGCTCGGCCGTCAAAATTCTGACGGACGGTCGTCGAAAAATGGGTCAAAATATACCAGTTATTAGTTATTTGGAAATATATTGAAGGATTCTTTCTCTGCACTAACATCCATCTCCTTCTATCTAGTCATTCCTCTTCTTTCACCTCCTGGTAATATACTATGGCATACAAAAATATAATTGCATACATGATCATATATAGAAACTGCTTTAATTCATTAAAACATTTACATTAATCCATTCACATATTTTCAGTTACATCATTAGTATACATACATCATTTGCATCAACTCATTTGCATTCACATAACACCTAAGTGCATTAAAAAAATTTCATACGTCATCCATCTCATTAATGCATATACATCAGATGAAACATCACATGTTGCATTGTCCATACATACATAATCATACATCAATACATCCATAATCATAAACATGGCATCACATATACAACATTACACATACATATAGAACATTATCATCATCATCATATAACCATCATACATAATGTAGTATCAACATGGTATCTCATTATAAATAACCATCATAAATGCATACATCACACAACATATAAAATGCATCATCATAGGAATCATCACATAGACATAATTGCATCATAATTCATCACAACATCACAAATAGCATATAGTTCATGCAAAAATTGCATCATATATATATATATATTTCAAAATCATGTCACAGGATAGAGTCTCGAGGAATCCTAAAAATATAGCTCGTAAGCTCAATGGTCAATATATCAAATGTCCCAATATAATGAAAAGATAACAATAACAAAGGCCCTAAATAGTGCTCTCCTCATCCCCTTGAGGTGAAGAATGGGATGACTAATGCTCTCTGACTGGCACTAATGGTATCTATGAAGACACAATAGGATGGGTTGGTGAGGCTGATGGATCAGTGATAGCTGGCTAGCTATGATGGGACCTATGCCCTAATGATACATACCCATGACTATGACTGGACCTGTTCTTGGATGAATGCCTATGATTGTGGTGTGACTTGTGTCTTGAGGACTACCCAGATGATGTGGATCCACCCACACTGCTCTGACTATGGCTGCTATGACTCCTGTTGTTGCCACTGCCTATCCCAGTCCAAATCTGAGACAAACTAGGATCCTACTGCTCCACCAGTACTACCATCTCATAAAGTATCCTATACTTTCCCTAGCTCTCACTCATCCTGGCCAACTCTTTGGCAATCTCCCCCACTAGCCCTATACATAGCTGAGAAAAATATGAGCACCATATTTGTGCCTCTTGTTGCTGGATCATAGCCTAATCCCTCTCCACCCTCATCACCTCTAGCTCTTCCTCCATGGTCCTAATGTGAGCGAGGGCCTCATCTAATTTGCTCTGCATATTAGCTAGCTATTGATCCACTATTGCATCTCAAGGAAATGGTGGCCTCGTAGCTACATCATCCACCCAATACACCGTTTGATCCATCAACTGTCTCTCAGCCATGTGTCATCCTCTCCATCAATATCTATCTCCTCATCATCTCCTCCAATCTCCTCCTCACCACTGGCTACCTCCTCTCCTAGATGCATCTCCTCCTCCCTTGACACCTCTCCTTCTAGCTACCATATTGGCTTCTCTCCCTCAGCTCTGATCTCATCCTCCTAACAACCCTCCACCTCCTGTCATCCCTCCTCCTTATGAATCTCCTCTCTCTCCTCCTCTCCTTCACCTACCTCATGAATAGGTGATAGTGGTGCTCACTCAACTTGTTGTCGCACCCTCCTAGCCTGCTCCCACTGTCTCCTCCTTGTCTCCTCCTCCCACCTCCACCATCTCCCCCATCCCCTCCATCATCCCCTCTACCCCCATCTCCTCCACCCCTCCCCCCATCTCCTCTACCTCCATCTCTACCTCTCCCCCTACCACCATCCCTACCTCCTTTTCCCCATTGGTGCACCTGTGGTATCCGTGATTGCCTATCAACTAGTGCTGGCTAATCTAGATCCATTAATGGTAATGGCCTATGAGTCTACCACCATACATCATAATTTTCTAAATTCACTACATCTACCAGACCCCCACTTCATGCCCACTATTATGCAACCAATCCATCCACCTGCTGCTCTGCTAATGGCACTGATATCGTTGGTCCCCACATAGTCTCCCGTGAAGATTTGGAATACTCTACACTGCCTACTGGGACACCTTGCTGCTCTCTGAATTGTTGAAGTACCCACTAGGATAGGTACATCTCAATGATCAACTATGACTGAACCATCTATCCAATCAAGTATTTGAATTGTCGGCAAAAAGAAAGATGATCATCCTCCCCTAGCCACTACGCACAATCTTTGTATGGTCTCTAGACGAATCCCATCAATGTGTCAATGCGATGGTGCCAAAATATTTTGTCTCTAACTCTATTCTATGACAATGCACCTGCATACAGGTAAACATAGGGAATACCCTCGATAAGTTGTAATCTCTAAACTAGTGGTCAAAAGACAGGAATATGCTCCCAAGCCTAAATCATCAATAATGTAGTCCCATAGCTAATACTACTCACCTCCCCATAGGCCACCTCATGCAACTGATGATATATATAGAATCCCAAGTAAACATGGTCCCCATGCAAACACAGTCTTGTCTCGCCTCATCCTAATGAGCACATCTCCCCATCTGATAGGAAAACCATGACTGTGCAGGTCAGGAATCAACACATCGACAATCAAAGTGCATAGCATGGTATCCCATCGAGCGTAGTGCTTAGCTATAAACTCCCACCTGATCTCATACCCATCAATTCCCAGTTGCACGACATCACCAGACTCATAATACTCTGTGATAGCTTGATGTCCTTGACACAGATTGTAGACCACTCACTCTCCTCTGATTCGAATGCAAAGAATCCTGTAAATGTCCTTGAGAGTGATAGTAGCCTCTCCCATCAGCAAGTGAAATGAGCAGGTCCCTGAGTGCAACCTCTCTATGAGTTTTGTTAGAAGACCCCTATTTTCCCAGATAATAGGCATATAGGTCATGTAGTATAGTCCTAATTGCATCAGTCACCTCTGCTCCCTATCCCACAGCTGATCTCTAAATGCATATGTCGTTGGCCTGAACTTGCGCATATAAATAGGTGGTAATTGTTTCTGCACATGCATAAATGAGAATTAGCACATCATTAAACACCATCATTATCATCCATCTAATCAAAAGTACACAGAAACTGAGCCTAGATTGAGTCAACACTGGTCAAAGTCAATTGCGTCATTTGGCCTTTCACATGTATCACGCCAACTCAAATGTGTCATTTCATCCAACATTTGTGTCATGCTACATTACTTGCATCATTTGACTTGATGGATACATCATGCTAAAGTACTTGCATCACTCCCTCCATTAGTTGTCACTGTAAAACAAATGCATCACGCAGTCCCACATTTGTGCTTCAATTTTGTAATTATGTTGCAAAACCTAACACTTGCATCACGATTCGGTGATTACGTCTCACTAGTCCATGAATGCGTCATCAGTCAAAATTTGCGATGCTTGGTCACTGGAATTACCATCTTCGTGCAGTCTCCTCTCGCTCTGAGCTCTCAAATTTCAAAATGAAAAAGTGACAATGGATTGACTTTTCACCCAAATCAAACCTATTTATAGGGTGAAATTAGGATTTTTCTTGGAGGATTTATTACTGGAGGTGCATTTGACCATCTTTGACTAGCTCGTTGACTACCTTAAACATGTCAAAATCCAAAATTGATTGCACCATTGTTTTTCTGGACATCAAATTAACTTATTGAGACACTTTCCAAATTTTTCTAGCACTGGGTTAAAATTTGCAAATTTTCTCGAGGGGGCATAGATACTTTGTACCTTCGTTGGGGCATGTTTCTAACTTATTTTCTTTGTCACAATGTGATAAACTGCATTCTGACAAAGAGGGGCAAAATGTACACATAAAATTAACCTAGGCCTGCGAACTTTATTTTCTCCATATTTCTTCCTAACATAATTAAATTATTTAATTATGTCCTATGGTCCAATTTCAACTATTAATTAAATAATTCTCAATTATTTAATTAATTCATGTCTTTTATTCATCCTAATTATTTAAATAAATAAATTATATTTATTTATTTAAATAAGCCCCTGATTTCTTATGTCCCTCTATAATTAAATAAATTTCTTAAATTTATTTAATTACTTGTCCACTATTTCTTCTTGATTATTTAAATAAATAAACTTTATTTATTTATTTAAATACGCCATTAATTTCTTATTTCTTCTTATAATTAAATAAATTTCTATAATTTATTTAATTATTGTCCACCTTGGCTTTTTCTAATTTTAAATAAAGGCATTTATTTAAAATTGTCCCATTTTCTAACTTCCCTCCAAGTAAATAATTAAAAATAATTATTTACTATCATATGACCCCACCACTTTTGAATTAAATTAATTTTTAATTCAAAAGGTCAACTCAACCTTTAAAATCAAATAATTTTAAATTATTATTTTATTTTCCAGCGACATCTTTTTTCATGCCTAATATTCTCTTGTCACATGCAACCTTGTCCATTCTCAACCCTTCATTTCAAAATTTTCCCAAACCCTAATTATGGGTTGTCATATTTAATTTCAGCCTTTGATTTTAGGACATCTCTCATCTAATAATCTTGACCATTCATCTAAAATTGGCTTTTCTATAAAAAGACAATTTTAGCCTCATTTGGACATCTCTTGACTTTGTGATTTCATGCTTCAGACATTAGGCTTGCTTCATACTTGCAATTGTTGAGTTCATTTGCAACTTTACAATATAATCCTTCAATATTTGCTTAAGACATAGTCATAGCCATAGGTTGCTCATCAAAAATCTGAGGGAAAAAATCAACTTGTAGCAAATGGAGAAGGTGCAATGAAGGTGATTCATGGAGGGAATGAAGACTTGGTGAGATTGTTCTTTGTTTTTATGCTTTTTTCCTCCTTTTTTCTTCATTATTTAGCTAGGGTTTATTTTGTTTATGCTTTATAATGCTAACCTGATTTTTTCCCTTAGTTACAATGCTCATGTTGATCATTATCTATTTACACCTATTCTTCAATGTTTGGTTCCAAAGCAGGAGTCTCCACATTCCCTTATTCCTTATTATCTGGTATCATCCCCAGTTTCTATGCTATCTCTTCTTCTTTTTCATTGCTTTGATTTTTGATTCTTTCAAGATCACTTTTATCTTTTCCCATAAGGGTTGTCACCCCTTTCCTTAGTTGTTAGCTCCTTACTATATATTGTAGCTATTTTGGCCCTATCTTCCTTAGATAGAGGAGCACTCACTCTTTCCAATGCTTCTTATTTTATCCTTACTTCTTTTATGAATTCTTGCCTTCTTTCCAACAAAATGTTCTACAAATATTTAGGTATATGTTTCTTGATGTTCCACATGTCAACCTTAAGAAAAAAAATGTAATTGATAACAACTTCAATGATGGTTGCCCTATCCACCTCATCTGCATCTTTGTATAGAGTTGTGGTCTCCCCTAACATATCATTCTATAAAATACTATTGAACAATTCCTCTGATTTCATAGGTGAGTGAGGCCTTACTGGTTATGTTGGTTCTTTTCCTTTTCTTTCATCCAAAGTCTTCTTCTTTTGACTTGTTTCTTTTACCTTCTTCTTCCCCAATGATCCTTTCTTAGAAGCTTCTTTCCTCATATGCACAACAAAATTTTACTTTTCTTCCTCTATCTCCTCTTCACTTTCGGTATCAATGATGTCATATCTTTTTCTTTTGGCACTTGCTTCACCTTGTGAAGTATCACTTCTTCTTCTCTAGACCAAATGTGGTCCTTCTTCTTCTGCTACATTGATGCCCATGCCCTTCTCTCTCATTGCATTTTTTTTTACTCTTCTTTTGGTAGGGGCAACATGTGGTTTAGTAGTAGTACTTTTCTTCTTTTCAACCCTTGTGGTCTACACAATCGAAGGATATTTTTTCTTTACTGCAGGGATATCAATTGTCTTTCTCTTTTCTCCAATAGTTGGCATATTCCTAGGGGACTTCTGAATAGGAGTGGTAGCTAGCATTGAACAAGACAACTAAGAGGGGGGGTGAATTAGTAGTCATATATTTAAACCTTAATTGATTCACTAGAACTAATCCTTAACATTACTTAAATGATTAAAGATTAAATACTGGTGCAAAAACTAAAAAGCCATCACATAAACAAAATAACACTAGATTTATGTGGAAAACCCAATAAGGGAAAAACCACGGTGAGGATTAACTCACACTATAGAGAATATCAAAATCAATTACAAAGGCTCACTGCCTAAGAGACAAGGCTCACTACCAAAACAATGAATCACTATCCTGCAAGACTAACAAACTGGAGGGCTCATTGCAATAGAGATACAAAGAAGATAAAGAAGACTTGTTACAAAGAGAACACAATATCAATGCAACAGATAAAACCACCACAATTCACTCAATCACTTGCAAACATGGATGAATGATAGAGTGCACCTTCATCTCACTACTTCCATAAACTCAACATTTAGGCTTCATATTGATTTGCCAAACTTGCATCATACAAACATACTGATTCACATCAATCTCACTCTAGACTCTATTTTCTTTGATCTCACTCTAGACTCTATTTTCTTTTATCTCACTCTTCATTCCTCACTAACACATTTTGTATTTATACCATCTTCAACTTTGACACATATCTAAAGTCATCCATCCAAATTCAAATTCAAATTAGGTCAGTGCCAAAAAGTCCTAGGGTGGAATTAGAATGAAGGTGACCCAAACACATGTTTCATAGGGACCAAAATAGATCCAACATGCTTCATCAACTTAAAAACTAGTGTTCAATACAAGGTATGTGTAGGATCATCATGGAAAAAATAGGCCCTTAATTGGCAAAAAATTCAAAAAAATCAGAGTTAGGCAACTTGACATGAAAATTTGAATAAGTTATCTATATTATTTCAAAAATATGTAAGAATAGAATCTGTAGCAAATTGAATGTAGTTTCTAAACTCCTAGGTTTGTTTAAAAAATAAAAATCTATTTGATGAAAATTTTAAATTTCAGTGGTACTTAAATTTCAAGAAAAAATAAGAAGTAGGTTAATGCATGACCACCCTAACCAAAATAAAATGATAATATTTTTTTTAAGATTTTAGATATAAGTAGAGGACTCGTGCCCTAATGTGATGCATATTTTTTTGTAATTTTTTTCTAGGTAAATAATTAATTATGAATTTTTTATTACAACTTTTACAAAATATAAAAACTCGTATGTTTGACCACCTTAACTTGGTCAAAACTTCATGAAATTCATTTTTTATTTTTTTTAATCCTATAGTATGTGAAGCATAGAATGTGATGCATGTTTTGGATTCAAAAAATGTGATACCGTTTGAAAGCTATAGATGTTTTTCAATCAACCTATTAATTAGGACTTTAGTCGTAATTTGAATAGAAAATGAATAATAATTACTTATTAAATTCAAATTAAAGCATAGTTTATATCGGTGGAAAGCTGAGAATCTCCTTTAAAAACCCTTTTTGTTTCATCAATTTTGAGTAAAAAAATAGTCGTCAGCCACATACCCATCATATTGCCACTTTTTGGCCCATCATGATTGTGCACATACCCCACAAGGTTGGCCAAACTAGTGTAAAACACATAGAACAACTAAGAAAAAACCTTCCAAATACCAAAATTATCTTCAATACAATCCAATCAAATCAACTCTAGAACTGCAAGTCATAAGACTTTAACAAAGAGAAATACAAACCAACAACATTTCTCTCAGACCTCAACCAAAAACACAAAAAACCACAGTTCACAACTAGTGAACATAACTCGCACTGTACAATGAATCAACAACCAAAAATTTGGATTAAACATCTTCTAACAACCATGATCAACATACTTGAACCAAACAAACATAGGAGAAAATCACAGAGTAAAACCCGAAGCAACCATTGAACACTTGCAACCTTTCTTCAATACATTTTTCTTAGTATCCTTGACATATACAACTAAAAACCTTCATCCATGATACTAATGACAACAAAAAATAGTTGATAACCAGTTGAATAGTTGACATCAATGACACGCTATGTGTAGGATCATGATGGGCCAAAAAGTGGCGATATGTAAGTGATATGATGGCCCATGTGGCTGACGACTTTTTTATCCAAAATTGATGAAATGATAAGGGTTTTTAAAGGAGATTCTCGGCTTCCCACCAATATAAATTATGCTTTACTTTGAATTTAATAAATAATTATTGTTCATTTTCTATTTGAATTATGACTAAAATCCTGATTGATAAGCTAATTGAAAAGCATCTATAGCTTTCAAACGGTATCACGTTTTTCGAATCCAAAACATGCGTCACATTCTATGCTTCATATACTATAGGATTAAAAAATTGAATTTCATGAAGTTTTGACCAAGTTAAGGTGGTCGACATGCGTTTTTATATTTTTTAAAAGTTGTATTAAAAATCATAATTAATTATTTACTTGGAAAAATATTACAAAAAAATATGCATCACATCGGGACATGAGTCCTCTACTTATATCTAAAATATTAAAAAAATATTATCACTTTTTATGGTTAGGGTGGTCAAACAGACACCTACTTATTTTTTCCCTAAAATTTAAGTACTACTACATTGAAATTTCAAATTTTCACCAAATAGAATTTTTATTTTTTTTAAATAAACCTAGTAGTTTAGAAACTACATTCAATTTTCTACAAATTCTATTCTTACATATTTTTGAAATAATACAGATAACGTATTCAAATTTTTATGTCAAGTTGCCTAACTCTGATTTTTCTAAATTTTTCACCACTTAAGGGCCTGTTTTTTCCATGATGATCCTGCACATACCTGACAACAAATTTTCCATTCTTGTAACAATCTCCCCTTTTCTCAATGATGGAAGCACATGATGTGAAAAACCATCAAAGACAACATACTAGCTCTGAATGTACTTCTAAATATTTTTCTTTCTGTTTCTCCCCCTTAATAGATAATATTTTATATTCTCTTTTTCTCATGCTTTCTCTCTCTCTTTTTTCACATGATTTCTCTCTTTTTCACATGCTTTCTCTCCCCCTTTGACATCAATGGTAAAGGAAAAATATATTTTACATTGATTTCCCCTTTGACATTAAAAACAAAATACTCTTAATGAGAACACCTGATACTACCCGCTCCCCCTGAGAGGTAGCCACCAAAACATTAGTTTGGAAGAAATATAGATCCATATATCCACTAGATTGATGCATATCCATATGCATATAGTTCAAGAAAGGAGGGGAAATGACCCCTAACTTATCCCAGAGATACTCAAAAGTGTCTTTAGGAAGAGCCTTCATAAATATATCAACAATCCGATCCTTCGTCGAAACATACTCAAGTTTTACTTCATTCTCCATGACCTTCTCTCTCAAGAAATGATACCTAATAGAGATATGCTTCATCCTCGAGTGCTTCATAGGATTATTTGAATTGTTAATTACACTTGTACTATCATAGAAGATATAAATAAGATTTTCATATACCACTATGATATCTTTCAATGTTTGTTTCATCCATAGAACTTGTGTACAACAAGATGTAGCTACAATATACTCAGCTTCAATAGGAGACAAGGAGACTAAATCTTAATTTTCACTCAACCATGTCACCAATCTATAACCAAGTGTTGGTTTTTTTTAAGAGAACCAATCTTGATCTTAACACTTACCTACATATTTTCCAGAATCTAATGGTTAGCAAGGGTAAGGATTGGCCAACAAATGAATAAGGATTCTAAGGCCCTTACTCCTACTCTTCAAGCTCTATGAAACCTAAGAGAGTAATCCTTAACATGTCCTTATGATATTTATTCAACCAAAAACACATCCACATATAGATAAATTACTATAAACCACACATAGATAACATTCATCAGAGATTTTGCTAACCTTTAAACAAATTACTATTTATTGCAAGGAATGGAATAATACTTCAGATTGGTATGTTATAATTGAAGGTGTTTTAAATGATTTCGTTCCAATCCCTTGGTCAGGTGCATGAATAACTAATTTATCCTTAGGATAACCTAATGAAAAGACCAATATCTCATCTTGGGATAATGGAGTCAAATTTTTAATGACTACTAATACCTTAGCAATTTAACTCAGTAATTGGTGGACTATTGATATAGTACTTTGTAGTATTCAACTCACTCTACCTAAAACACAACTACTTATCAATCCTATTCTCTTTCCTCACAAACCTGTGACCTTATTTTAGCATTTAATCAATTCTTTGAATTGAAGCATAAATAAACTCACTCATTCAATTAAAACAATTGAAGACAAATGAAAAAAATCATTAACCATCTCATTCATAATCTAGAAGAAAATTACATAGGAGAGAATATGCTTTAGAACTGAACCTTTCTTATATAAGTAATGCTATTGTAAAAATATTTTAAGATCATCACATAACAACTCATACCCTA
The DNA here is from genome assembly GCA_007258455.2 of Sequoia sempervirens. Taxonomy (NCBI): domain Eukaryota; kingdom Viridiplantae; phylum Streptophyta; class Pinopsida; order Cupressales; family Cupressaceae; genus Sequoia; species Sequoia sempervirens. Next base: position 195,333,995 of record VDFB02075321.1, read on the forward strand.
GAATCCTCCCTGATCTATTCATCAATGTATGTATTTACAATCTGCTCCTTCATGAGCTTCATTTTTTCCACTTAGACCATTTTGAGACCTAAAACTCAAACCCTTGTAACTGGCCTTGAAATTCCTTTTGTAGAATAAGGGATCAACAAACAATAGGCTGAATTAAAATTTAATTTCCATTTGAAAGATAATTTCACCTGAATTTGAGACATTGCCTAGACATTTACATGTAATCATTTACAAAATAGGGGAAAACAAAAAAAAAATTCTCATGATTCGTTGAAGACCAACCAAACCATCAAAAGGTATCATTAGTCATTGCAACATCCTCCAAACTCCACATCCACATTGAACAAAAATATTCTCCATCATACTAGCCAAAAGGCTTCAAAATTTGCACTAAGGACAAAAACCAAACATATGCTAAGAAGGACGAAAATTCCACCAAGGAAATGTTACCATCAGAAACAAAAACTAGGACCAAGATGCTATCCTGCTCAGTCAACACCAGAGTAAGCATGTCCACTTTTTGTCCTTGTAGAAATTAGAGAAACCACCACTTCATCCTCATTAGAGTCCATCAGATTAGCCATGGTGAGTAGGTACTGGTGGTAACCTGAATCAATTTCATCCTCACTTCTCGAGGGACTATTCAAGATTTCAATGGGAGAGTTATTTCATCCCATGTAAGCCCGGTGATACTTATTCCTCCTTTTTACTTCCCTCACAGATTTCACCGACTCTTTCTCTTTAAACTTAACTGATTCTCTTAAAACAACTCTGCTCATTAGATGATAAGTGCTCGTGATACCTTCTTGCATAGATTTCATACCACAGTCACTCCTCTTGCTCTTTTCCTTTGAAGTTATAAGAACTCTAGGTGTGCCTTGTTCATTTTTAGGGATATCATCATGGGACTCAAGCAAACTGAGTCTCCCAGACCTTTTGACTGGGGAGGTGGATACATTGGGTTTACTCATCTTCAGTAAAGAAACTTCACAAACTTTATAGGATAGAGACAACCCCAACAACATGCAAACCTTATCAACTTATGTCAAATTCTAGCAAGAATTCCTATGAAAACCCTAAGTAACAAACTTATAGAGCCTATGATAGTTTCTCCAAACTAACCAACTGGTGATCAATCAACCTATAAGAATACAAACATCAACTTACCTGGGAGAGAAAAAATTACCTCCCTTGCAATTCCTTGACATAGTCACTCACATCATCCTTGTCCTGGACCTAAGCCTAACTCCTCAAATTCTAGTTGAAATTATGTAGAAAATAAGACTTCCAACTCCCATTTATTGAGTAACTTGAGCATGTCAACCATTAATGCTCAAAGAAGGCTAGCACGAGCGAGTAGATGATCAACTACTAGATTTTGAATCACAACCATTCATCTCCCATATGGTTTAAAGTTTTTTTTATCATCTTCAATCATTGCAAAAAATCAATCATTCATGTGCCTCAGGATCAGATTTGGGTAACCCTACACATGTCTTCTGCCATTGCTACTCGCTCATGCGAGGAAAAGTGGCTTTCATGTCCATATCCTGATTTTGAATATCAACTGTCAATCTCGTTGTGAAATGGCATGTTGAATGACTCATATTGAGTCAATGAGATTTGAATTTCCATCACCATCATTTGCCAATCCTTTGGCCAATAAAAAATTACTAGTTGGAATGCCAAATCATTCGTTCGTGGGCTCCACTATCCTTTCTTTTCAGGCAGGAAATAAATCCATGTGTCATTAGACCACTTACCCTACTTCTTTTTATAAAGCATTATTTTAATCCCACACGATCAGCGGGGAATGATTGAGATCTAATCTCAACATTACATCATGGCCATTGATTTGAAACCTCTAGCCATCAGGTATTTGAGTGGAGACCGAGCTCCACACCTACAATAGAACACGTGTTAGTAGCCCATTGACCCCGCTAGATTTCAGATATTGGCAGGAAATGACCAGGATCTAATCTTCTAATGAAACAGTCAGAAAATATAGACGTGCAATAAAGTTAGTTTTAAAAAAAGGGGACCTACTTAGGTTGACAGGACTAAGACCCTTGGGAATTGATGACTTAAGAAATAAGTCAATTTTAACATGAAATATTTAGCCCAACCATAGGAAGTATTAAAGCGATGAAAATTATTCAGTGACTGAGAGCCCTAGACAAAGGGACTGGTGAAAAATGATTCAAATGGCTCAAGTTGTAACTTAGATGACCAGTAACTAGGTGTAATAAGTCAAAAAAGAAATAGAAAGCGCAGGGTTTAAGATTATGAAAATATGAAATGAGGGATTTTAAACCAAAACCCTAAACCCTACCCTAAGGAAAAGGGGAAACAAATCATCACAAGGCAGGGAATCAACTCAAAACTCTCAGAATTTTAGAAGCTCTACTAGTGGCTCATGCTTAGAGATGCATACCCCTGGTGTGTATGGTGAGAATTTAGATATCATGGTTGAAGCAGACCAACACCGAGAAACAAAACCTAGGAGCTTTCCAAGACAATGAAAGCAAACACAACCAAAAGAAAACATGCCAAACCTATATACTATATTTACATAACTTACAATATGTCCTCTTTTTCAAAGTTTCCAGAAGCCTCTTCTAGTGTACAAACCTTTAAGCCTATCTCATGCAATTCCATGGCTTCAATCCTCAAATTGGTGGCCCCAAGCCACCAAAACCTAAAGCCAACTCTTACCAAGCTATAAAAGACTTTATTCTCTATTGTCTATAGTGGATCAATGGTTCTACCAAGAATTTCCCAACAATCAACTCCATTATGATTAACACAATCAACCATACATGCCATGTTTCCAAAATTTTTCTCATCATCATAAAATGTGCCTGATTGAAAAATACAATCAAACAACATTTGGAACCCATAAATTCTACAATGTCTATAACCAATATACTCATTAGACTGCTCCAATATAAGCTCGTCTGATTGAATTGAAAAAGTGAAACATTTGTTGTCCACTTGATCATTGACATTATAAAATTTGACATCATATTCAGTTTGCACATAAAACTAAAAATGTTCATAAACACTTTGTTGTGCACTATGAAAACAACCCCCATGTGCATCAAAAAGAAAAAATATGTATTCAAGAGCCTCCTTGAACTGGGATCACGACATAAGAACATATCTAGGAATTTTGATTCAACTACATCAAAACACACCTTGGTGTCATGGAAATGGAGATCATATGCATCATCAACATCCTAGAACTGAATAAATGCACTCATGTCATGTTCAAAAACATATTTTGATTCATTTTTCAAATAATCATTCAGCTCAATGCAAAATACTTCAAAAGTAGACTCAAACAATTCAGAACCAACAGGGTAAAAAAAAATACACTCATGTGCATTGGTAACTTCATGTGCACTATTAATTGATAGGTGTGCTGACCCAAATGTGAAAGACTTGTTGTAATCTAAAATTTGTTCATTAACAATTGAGAAAAAACCTTCATTTGATGAAAAAATGTCCATATTCATACTGTGAAGATAAAGAACATCAACAAAGAAGCAATTATACTCAATTTCATATTCACTAACATGAGATCCACCATTATTTTCATCTTTTAGCTACTCTACACATGGACCAAGAAGTTCTACAATATCAACACAATCTAAAATTTTATTGTCATATAAATCAGCAATCTTTTCAATATTATCAATGGGTAATAATGTTGATTCAAGATCCATATGCTTGTCACAATGTAAAACTTGATCATTCAAAATTGAACCCATTCTTGGGTATGTGCAGGATCATGATGGGCCAAAAAGTGGCGATATATATGATGGGTATGTGTAGGCTATGTGGCTGATGACTTTTTTTTAACCCAAAATTGATGAAATGAAAAGGGTTTTTAAAGGAGATTCTTAGCTTTCCACCAATATAAATTATGCTTTACTTTGAATTTAATAAATAATTATTATTCATTTTCTATTTGAATTACGACTAAAGTCTTGATTGATAGGTTGATTGAAAAAAATCTATAGCTTTCAAACAGTATCACATTTTTTGAATCCAAAACATTTGTCACATTCTATGTTTCACATTATATAGGATTAAAAAAAAATCAATTTCATGATGTTTTGCCCAAGTTAAGGTGGTTAGACATATGTGTTTTTATATTTTTTAAATGATGTAATAAAAAATTCATAATTAATTATTTACTTTAAAAAAAATTACAAAAAAATATGCATCACATCGGGACATGAGTCCTCTACTTATATATAAAATCTTATAAAAAAATATTATCATTTTATTGTAGTTAGGGTGGTCAAACAGATGCCTACTTATTTTTTCCCTGAAATTTAAGTACTACTGCATTGAAATTTCAAATTTTCACCAAATAGATTTAAAAAAAAACCTAGTAGTTTAGAAACTACATTCAATTTGCTACGGATTCTATTCTTACATATTTTTGAAATAATATAGATAATTATTCAATTTTTTACGTCAAGTTTCCTAACTCTGATTGTTCTAAATTTTTCGCCACTTAAGGGCCTATTTTTTCCATGATGATCCTGCACACACCCTCTTTCATCAAGGTGCACATCATCATCCTTTTCATACATCACATATACTTCTATCTCTACTTCATATATACAATCATGAACAACGAGGACATGAACATGTTCATAGATATCACACTCAGCCTCATCCACATCCTTATCATTTTTAGCATTGTGCTTAGGCTAAGGCTACTGAACACACACATTTTTGTATTCAAAGTCATCATCACTCATAGAGATAGTGTGCTCCATTGATAGCAAACCCAAACTGCATTCCAAGTACTCATCATGTGAAACTTGTTCATTTACTTGTGGACAAGTGACCTCATGACCACTTATATCATTGCATCTGTTATGTGAGGAGAATACGTTTAAGTCATCCTAATAGGAGCATTCATAATACTTAGAAGATCAATCAAAATATTCACTCTCATCATGATCCTCATCACAAGCCAATTCATCACTACATATACTATGCTCAAAAATTTTAGGATGAAAGCTTGAAGTTTCATTTTCAAGATCATGATCACTGATTTGCAATAAGATATCAGAAATACTTGCATTATTTTCATTGATCAAAACATGAAATGGGATGAAATATTGCATCTCTTTTACTTCTTCATCACCCAAGATATTACAAGAAGATCTTTCATGCAAATTTATTTTTTCATCATCCCATGTATCTTCATCTTCATCACTGTTGTATTGATCTACAAATATGCTACTTGTGAGCTGATTACAATCATTATGTTCATCCATACAAAAAGATAGATGTTCATTTTTTGACATTCTCTTTTCACTTGTTTGCATTATTTTCTGATTTTTCTCAATAGGGTAGTTGCTATATTCATTTTGAGACATCACATTTTGTGCAAAATTACATTGGGATCCTTCAACAATCTTTATCCAATCAAGTACTTGGTCAAAACTATGAGGCTTCAATTCCTTTGGCAAGGTACTCAACCCTGACTCATAGATTTCACAAAATAAATCAATACATGCTGAATCCTTAGGTCTGAAATTATTGGGGACCTCCAACAAAGAATCCAAAAACCTTGAGAACAAATCATCGGGTGATTCTGCCTTAATCCTCTTCATGTTAGACAATTCTTGAAAAAAAGACATCTGATCAACATTGCTTGAATTTTGTTGATAGTCAACTTGGAGTTCACTATGATTTGCATGTTGTGACAATGGAGAAATTGGAATAGCATAAGCATTACCATCTTGAAAATCATTTCTATCGTCGAATCCATGAATTCTATTTGCATGAAGTGTACTAGGATAACCAACACTTGCAGCCATATATTCTTTCATCATTGAATATTTCAGATTGTTCTCAATATCCATGACAATTTGATATGCCTGGTGTAATGTTGTGGGTTCTTTGTCTCTTAATAGAAAGCTCATTTCATCATCAAATGCACCCAAGTAAAAAACCAAACATATTGCATCATTTGGTCTTAGAATTTCTGGAAACTCCCTTAGTGCCTTTGCAAATCTAAGATTGAAATTTGGGACTAGCTCATCCTCTTCTTTCTCAATACTCATAAATTTTTATCTTATTGAAATGGGATCAACTCTTTCACCAAATTGTTCCATGAATGTTTCCATGAACTAATTCCAAGAATAGATAGAGAATTTTGGTAAATAAGAGAACCAATCTCTTGCATCTCCTTATAGAGACTAAACAAATAGCCTCATGATCACATCTTCATGATCTACCTCATAGTCATCCATTAAATTATTGAATTCTTGCAAATGCATACTTGTTGATTCAGACTTCTCACCAATGAAATTTGGTATCTTATCTATGATTTTAGACGTAATGACATTTGGGTATCCATTAATGCCACTTAAATTGATGGCTCTGTACCTTTTAGTGCTGAAATTTATTTCATGACAAGATAGGGGTTGCACACTATGCATTGTTACATTCAGGTCCACACAAGGATGCATAAGTTGATGATGTATTTGCTTACACCTTTACAAGCCTTGTCATATCAACCTTGCAGTTATGTAGGGAAACTCAAAATCCCTTTGCAACATTATCTTAAGCCTTACAATGCAAATTTTCCATCTCTACTTGCTTAAGATCCTCAACTGGGAAAATTTTAAAGATAAACACACTTCTTCATCATAATATAGAAACTTCAAATTATACCTTAGAAGTATGTAAAATTACTACTATTATTCCCTTTCTTAGTTCTATTTCACCTATTAGGGAACCATTTATCATCTTAAGTCTTGAAGACTTCTCATAAACTACTTTCAAACATAATAATACTTTCTTTAGATTTATGAGAATACCTAGAAACTTGTAGAAGCTGCTAACCTTTCTTCATGACTAGAAATTCTTTGTAGATATGAAACTTCTCTTCATATCTTCATTAGGTTCTTTAGATAGAGTCACCACCTATCTTCATAGAGGACTAAACTTCAAGTAGTATGAAGCTCTTTCAAAGATAAAATTCATTTTGGGTCTTCTCCAACAGTGGAATCACACACAAATTCTTTGAACTTTGCTGCATCAAAACCTCTTCTAGGTCCAAGAACTTCTCAACATCTGAACCATATGGTTAGATTCACCAAAATAGAATATAGAATTGATTTGCTTATGGGGGGTTTGCCTCGATTGAACCCCTAGTTTGGTAATTAAATCTTGATGGAAATAATGGAACTTGAATATAAATGTGAACATAAACCCTAGCCTTAAGTGTGTCTAAGACTAGGAAATATGAAACAAAATGCAACCCTATTCTAATGTGTAAGAATGAGATTCATGAATGAAATATGACAATGAAATAATAACTTTGAGAGACCTCTAATCACCCAAATGAGCCTCAATAATTATTTTACCTTAGGCTGAAAGTAGAGTGATAATGGAGGATGGAATCACTTAGGAAACAAGTCATTAGGATTGGCTTGATGGCTAGTTGCATCTCCCCAACCTAGAATCCATCATGATTCACCATAGAAAACCATGATCAACCCTTGAAAATGGTAGATCTTGAATTAAAGTGAGCTTGACGACCTGCAAAAAAACTTTAATGTTGCTCCAAGACTTCAAATTGGCTTGCCTTTGAAATTTGAATGCTCTTGTGAAAGAATACTTGAAGATTATTGATGCTTCTCTCTTGAAATTTCTCTTTAAAATGATTTCTTAGATTGCTTAGATGATAAAAATGACTTAGAAACTTGCTTATATGGGTATTAACACCTAATTTATTGTTATTCAAATCTCAAAGGCCGACAACAACCAAAAAAATGAATTTGAAAGCTGATTTTTCTACTCAAATTTGAAAAAAGCCCCAAATGGGACTCATTTGCCTAAGGTGGAAAATGGGTCCCACCTAGGGGGACTCATTCGCCCAAGGTGGTGAAGGAGTCCCACCCTAGATTTTTGAGGTGGGTTTTTGGGATTTTTAATGTTTTAAATGATTTTGTTGGGCTTTTAACTAAAATAAGCCTCAAGATCTAAAATAATGGGTCTTAGGAGCCTATAGATAATGATTTTAAAGGGTAATTAATGTAAGGGTGCCAAAATGGTCCAAATTAAGTGTTAAATTGCCTCACTTTCAAGAGCGTAAAATTTTCTACACTACAAGGGAAATTTAATGTTTCTTGTTATAATGAATAAGTGATTGAATCAAATCATTTGGAGCATGCAATAAGAAGTAAACATGACAGGACCAATATAAATTTCCTAGTCCAAGTCTATATAACCCAATACTTATGTTTAATCCCTTTGAAGCATACTTAGTGAATATAAAACTCCTATGTTGATCCCTTGGACTACTTCCCCATGATTATCCTTGAATACTCTTATGTAGACTTTAAGACCCCATCCTCAGTTGCTTGACTTAAGGAAAACTTGTCGAGAGCCAAAATTTGTATTTTGTGTGTTATGGGGCCCAACCAATAGTTCCAACACATCCAAATTGGTAGGTTTATGCTAGGAAAGGTCCTATTTCACACCCAACTTTCCTAAATGTTACAGACTACATTGTGTTGACACTTTCTCTTAAGAGCCCTAAATGAAAAAAGGTGCCAAACTTTGATGGGTTGTTTCTCAAAAAACATGACACATACAAACATTACATATGAAAGTAAAGGTTCATGTAGGGTCCCTCCACAATAACCTCTCTCATTTTTCAAAATCTTCAATCTATTTGATCATGGCAACAACCAACAATTTTTCATATGTTGTAAAAAGTGTCAATTGTGTTTAATAAAAACCTATCAAGAGCCATACTTTGAATTTTTTCATTTTTGGGACAAATCGACAATGCCAAAACATATAGATGGTTAATTTAATGCTAGGAAAGGTCCTATTTTACACCTAAACTTTCTTGATTGTTCCAAACTACATTATGTCGATGCTTTCTCTTAAGAGCCCTAAGTGCCAAAAAGTACCAAACATTGATGGGATGTTTCTCAAAAATCATGGCACCTACAAATGTTTTGTCTAAAGGTACAAGGTCACATATGGTTCCTCTCCAATAAACTCTCAATTTTTTAAAACTTCAATGCATTTGGCCATGGTGACAAATTTTTGGACATTGCAAGAAGCATCAAATGTATTGAAGAAAATGTTGCAAGGTAGAATTTTTTTTTGTGTGTCATGGGGCCAAATCAACAATACTGAAATGTCTAGGTGGGTCAGTTTATTATAGGAAAGGTCATATTTCACACCCTAGATTGCTCGATCATTCCATACTACATTGTGTTGGTGCTTTTTCTCAAGAGCCCAAAGTGCCAAAAAGTGTCAAAATTTGTTGAGTTTTTCCTCATAAATTGTGGCACATACAAATATTTTATATAAATATATAGGATCATGTAGGGTCCCTTCACAATAACCTCAATTTTTTTGAACCTTAATCCATTGGTCATTGAGAAAAGTTTTCAAACATTGCAAAAAGCATCAAATGCATTGAAGAAAAAGTTACAAGGTAGCATAATTTTTGTTCTATGCATCATCAGGCCAAACTAATGGTGCTAAAATTTCTAGGTGAGTGGGTTAATGCTAGAAAATTTCCTTTTTCTCAACCTCGCTTTCTCGATCACTCTAGACTATATTGTGCTGACACATTCTCTTAAGAGCCCTAAGTACCAAAAACTGTCAAACTTTGACAAAATATTTCTTTGAAACTATGGAACCTAAAAATATTATGTGTGAAGTTATAGGGTCACATAGGTTCCCTTCACAATAAACTCTTTTTAAAAAAAAATTCAATCCATTTTTCTATGGCGACAAGTTTTCAGATGTTACAAAAATGTCAAATGCATTGAAAAAAAAGTTGCATGGTAGCACAATTTTTGTTCTATGAATTGTGGTGTCAAGTTGACAATGTTGATATGTCTGAGTGGGTGGATTTAGGCTAGGAAAGGTCCTATTTCATACTATATCTTTCAAGTGATCATTCTAAACTATATTGTGTCAATGTTTTCTCTTAAGAGCCTTAAGTAGCAAAAGGTCCCACACTTTGATGGTTTGTTTATCAAAAACTGTGGCACCTACAAATGTTATGTATACGGATATAGGGTCATGTAGGGTCCCTCTATAGCAACCTCTCTCAATTTTTTTGAACTCCAATCCATTTAGTTGTGGCAACAATTTTTCGAACGTTGCAAAAAATATCAAATGCATTGAAGAAAGAGTTTTAAGGTAGGATAAAAAAAATTTGTGCATTGTGGGTCCAAAATGACAGTGTTGACATATCTAGGTTGGTGGATTTATACTATGAAAGGTCCTATTTTTCACCCCATATTTTCTTACCATTCCAAACTACATTATGTCAATGCTCTCTTAAGAGCCCTAAGTGCCAAAAAGTGCTAAAATTTGACACTCTATTTCTTGGAAACCATGGAACCTACAATTTTTTTCCTAAAGGTAAAGGGTCATGTAGGGTCTCTCCACAATAATCTCTCTCAAATTTTTAAATTCCAATTCATTTGGTTGTGGTGACAAGTTTTCAGACATTGAAAAAGGCATCAAATGCATTGAAGAAAAATTTGCAAGATAGCATAATTTTTGTTCTGTGTATTCTGGGGCCAAACTGATAGTGTCAAAACATCAAGGTGGATGTGTTTATGCTAGGAAATGTCTTATTTCACACCCAAGCTTATCCAATCATTCCAAAATAAATTATGTCAATGCTTTCTCTTAAGAGCCCTAAGTACTAAAAAGTGCCAAAATTTGATGAGATGTTTCTCAAAAATTATGGTTCCTATAAATATTTTATTTGAAGTTACATGGCCATGTAGGGTACCTCCATAATAATCTCTCTCTATTTTTCATATCTCCAACTCATTTCACCATGGCAATAATATTTCAATTGTTACAAGTGTTAATTCAATTTAGTAAAAAGTTGTTGGGAGGCATTTTTTATGTTCTTCATCTCATGGGGCTAAAATGATAATACCAACATGTTGGGGTGGGCGTATTAATACTATTAGAGATCTCATTTTTACACCCAATCATCTTGATCCTTTTGAGATAAATTAGACCAATAAAATTTCTTACTTGAAACATTGTTATATTCAATTACTAACCCTTAAAGGTCTATGTCCATGAGTTAAAGAGGGATTTTTTTTTATTGAGGAGAGTTTGAGTTCAAACATAATAGGTCCACTTTAGGGTTTTTAGTCATCATAGGTCTCTTTGCATGATATTTTCCAATAGTTGATGATAGCTAAGGTAATCTTCAAACTTTGATGGGAGGTATATAATTATTTTATGCTCTTTCTAACATCTCTACATTTGGTTTCCATCTTGAAAAGGTTATTAATATGTCCATATTCACTATTTTTCCAATTTGAATGCCTTAAAAATGTGGTTGTAGGATGATTTCACATGTACATGCAAATTCAGTGAGAGAAAGGATGTGTTGAAAAGGTTGTTTGGTCCTTAGAGACCTTCTTCCTTCAACCATGCAAGTGAATGCAAGGGTATACACATGATAGCTTTTTTTTGTAAGGAGACAAGTCTACTATTCTAAAAACCCTTACATCATCATCCTTGTCATAAAAGAATCCATATAATCTTCATTGTTTGGATATGTTTTATGAGACCTTCTATTGTGCAATTAATGACAAAGGATGCAACATCTTTGATGGATAGTAGAATATTGTTCCTAGAAAACTTTACATTGGAATGTGTCATAATAAACCTTCAATGCGCCATCCTTTGTTGTGTTTAATTGGGAAAGGTTTGAGGGATAGATATTGGAACAAGAACATTTTCTTGTGAAGTTTATGATAGGGAAAGTAGTCCATAGAAGTTCTTTAAACCCATATACATTATGAAAATTCTTTGAAGACACAATAAAAGTCACAATTCAAAATAATCAAAATAAATTCATGAGGGGTTTTTCATCTTAGTAAGGAGTAAACAAATATTTTTAAAATATTATTTAAAATGTTTGAATGTCACATGCAAAGGGAAGGAAGCATGATATTCCTATGAAAATGGATAGAGATGAAAATGATAATGGGAACTACTTGTGATAGTACACCAAGAAACGTTATCATGGATAGTACATGGTCTTATCATTAAACATAAGAGGACAATCATCATAGAAGGTAGATAATGATCTGAGTGTGTGACAACATTTCAAATGACAATGAATCCTTGTAAAATGATAGTGACATTTAAAAATAGGCAATTGAATTCACAAAAGGTAGAGCATAGTTGTTATGTTATCAAAGGGTGGATCTAAGCCTATTAAAGGTAGTAGTTTCATGTGAGAGATTAATATAGGTATAATATGAATCCAAATGCATTTATCACAACCTTATTGGAGTTAGTGAATAGAAAAGTTCTTAAAAAGGTAGTATAGTCCTTCAAGACATGAGGGACGTTGTCATAATAGAAGATCACAATTTGATTGCACATTTATTGGAAAATGATTGGAAGAAATTAATGAAATCTAACTGTAGAAGATACTATGTTGAATAAAGTGACAATGGTCTTCACAGTGACCTTAGCATTCAAGAAGGCAATAATCATGGATTCATGAGGCAATGTCTAAAGACCTCCCAAAAGTTAGTGAAACGATGATATTTCAAGTAGGTAATGATAGTAGAAAATATTGTAACAAGAAGAGAATAGTGACATGAAGAAGAAGAGGATGGTCATATGAGATCTTGGAAATACCATTAACCAAGGATAGTGCTACAAGGCCATAATGCAATATTATTTTCAAAGGGAAGGATTCTCATGAAGAATGGATAGAAGATAGCCTTATACAACAATCTCATTATAATGCATTTGATACAAAGCATTGGGTTCAAAAGGATAGTCTAAAGGTTGTAGTGAAACAAATAATGAAAAAAATAGTGAACCATGATGGTGACCTTATGCAAGGACATTACACAATCAAGGAGTAAAAATTCATGAGAAAAACTTGTGGTACTTCAATGTGGTAAAAAAAATAAAAAGGGAAAAGGTCACTTCTAGATGGTTGTATAGAAGATGAGTGACAAGGGCCAGAAAAGAAGATATTGGCCTATTATTTTGTTAATCAAGGGTAGCCAAGGTACTTATGGAGGGTTCTACAAAGCCATAATTTAAAGGACAATAGATAGTTTTCAATATCACTAAGGAAAAGAAAAATTTTATGAATTAGTTGCAAAAGTTACAAGGTTTTCCATGAAAGGAAAGGAAGTCATAGATTTTAAATGATAGTGGCAAGAACATAAATGAGTAATATGGATTAGGATAAAGAAGCTTTAAGACATTAAATGTGCATCAACACACCTAGCCTTGAGGATATCACATGCCCCTAGAAGGTATTTGGCTATTTCAAACTCTCATCCACATGCCCTATAAACATGTTTGAGGAAAATTATGAATGATTAATTAAAATTCTTACATGAATTACATGGTGAATTTGAGCCTTATTAAAATATTAAATTAATCATTTATAGTGCAAATATGGATACAATTAATCATTTATAGTTACATCAATTCATTATTCGTTGATTTGATTAATCATTTATAAATAAAATATGTATAACATTAATAATAAATAATTATTAACCAAAATTACATATAGGAATACATAAATATATGTTGATAAAAGTACAACATATATACAAGAAAAAAATATAGGCTTACAAAGACATATGGACTTACAATGTCACATATATGTAATACAAAATATATGTTCAAAAATACCAGATAGGCATACAACAAATGACCCTAATATAGTCATTTATATCTAGAGGAAGGATAGAGATCATGATCTACCTTTGACTATTGAGAGGATGGAGATGCATATGATTGTGGTCTCTTTCAAATTCATTCATTCAACCTCATGTTTAAAATTTCGTCGAGCTCCACCTAATACAATGAAAAATATAGACATTAATATATAAAAATTGAATTATAGAATGCCATATAACAAAATAATCACTACATTCATCTACAATAGGGGAAAACTCATGATCTGCAATTGTCAAGCCCTATCAAAACCATTGATATAGTAATTAAACTAAAAATTAATATCATTTAATTATTCAATAGTAGATAGAAAAAAAATTAATTTAATTTCAAATTTACTAATCTATCTCATACCTCTATCAAAGGCATCTAACTTGCTACTGTTGTAGCAACACCATTCTCCATTGTCTTATGAATATCAGGAGCATTTGTTTGCATCATTTAAAAATAAAATAAAATAATTCAATTAAAAAATCTACCTAACATTATTTTATAACACCATTAATGAGTAAAAATAGACATGTGGCTTTGAAATATTATAGAAATCAACTTTAAAACTTGATTATGAGGCTCCAAGGTTCTAGATCTCCATGAAGGAAAATAAAAAATGTAATTCACAAGAGAAATCATGAGCATGTGGTGATTATAATGAGAGGAGGAGTTATCTTTTTATACATTTTTTGGGGAAAAATTTCATTACTTTGAGTGACAATAATTTAATTTAGTATTAGTTATCCTATAATATGTTTGCATCAATTTTTTGAGACAAGTTATAGAGCAATTATGGGTTGTATATGTTGCATATCTCAAAGAAGGTGAGTTTATATGGTGAGAAAGAGGAAAAGGAAACAAGATGATATCAGGTGTGAGATATGGAATTAATAATGTTGAAATAAAGTAGGCTTGAGAGAGATTAAGAAAGCATTTAATTTTTAAATCAATAACCTCTAAAATGATAAAATGGATGGATTAAGTGTCAAGTAATCATAATGAATGAAGAAAGTCATGAAAAATGGGAAATGGTGAAATAGAGAGAATATAAGTACTAGGAATTTTTCAAGACATATAGAAAGGGAAAAGAGATAGGGGAAGGAGAGAAATAGGCTAGAAATGGGAAAAAAGGGAATAAAGTAGATAAAACATTGAAATGAGTGCAAAATAATGATATTATAATTGGGGGTACACATGTAACTTATATTAATGTATATCATCTATATGATTAATATAAATAGTTTAGGAATTTTTCCTTTTATCAAAAAAATGTGGGGTATGCAATATTCATTATCACATATTACTTCACTTTATTTGGATGATGGCATTCTTAGAAATATCAAATTGTTAACTTAAGAGTATAGAAAATCATATAGATTCATTTACCAAGGGAGAGATACTACCTTTTATATATATATTTTTTCTTCATTCTTGTACTTGATATTGAAAATCATCCATATAGATTAGCTAATGTATGGACACAATAGCAATGCAAAACATGGGAGATGGAAACAAATGTAGGGAATTGAATGGAACTCATACACAAATCTACACAAGACTGGATTGCATAAAAAGTATTTTTCATATCATAACTTGTTTTGATCTAACTACTTGAGGAGATATGTAATAATTTCCAATCCATAAAAGAAATACATGAAAGAGAGGGATACCATTAAAAATTAGAAATTATCTATATTACTTGAGTGAAATTTTGATAAGCACCTTGATTGCGAAGTGTTAATGTCAAAGGCCCAACATTAACCTATTCAACATCTAAAGTGTTATAAGAATACCATTCATATAAGGTTCAACTATTCACATCTAATAGTTGTAATTATTTGTTATTTACATACCTTTGCACTTGACATTGTCATGTAATAGGGAGGTGGAGGACCACCACAAATATGGTGGACATTGTGAACCTAAAATTTTTATTATAATAATTATAATAATTTAGTTAATATTAAATTTTAAAATAAATTTTAATAAAATAAATTTTAATAAAATAAATTTTAATAAAATAAATTTTAATAAAATAAATTAAATGAACTTGTTGACATTTACTTGACTATAAAAGTCAAATTTCTCACTCAACAAAGCTTCTTTCTTAACCATTTGATGCATTCTGGGTACATGTATCCTAACTATCCTTAAGATCATAAACACAAAGAGACCTACAAGACCAACATATATGAGGTAAAACTTGATTTTTGTAAGAATTTCCTCCATCACTCTATGCTTGAGGCCTAATATGTTGTATAAGCATTTAAGTGAGTGAGCTAATCGAATCTAAGGTCTCCACCTCAAACCTCCTTCACAATGGAAGGGATAGTCACATTCTCATACTCTGGTCTATCCAGTGGTCTTAATGCATGGTTTGGATCATATTGTGCCCCCAATCTGTCTTGTATAGAGTCCCCACCTCTACCTTGGAACTCTCACATGTCAAAGTAATTTGGGATATGATTAAGGAAAAACTCATAATAAAGTTTCATCAAAAAATATTATGGCACCACATAGTTATTGAATGGAGGATAGTAAAAAACCATCCACCACCCACACCAAAAATTATTATTTATCCCTTCGTGGTAGAACTAATGGATTGATATCCTCTTGCATGCAACATGCATGGTTTGACTGGTTCGTGGGTCAGTGAAGAGTGCACACAAATCAAATTTCAATTTTTTTCTTTAACTTAGACATATGATTTTTTTTGCATAAAATTAATTTTGTTGTTCTCTCTTGTCAAACCAGCTATTTATTTTCCCACTAGTTGATTCTACATGATATATGATGAGTTGCAGTGATTGAGAAATGGTGGTCCTATGGGATTTTATTCTTGTAGGATCTTTTGACCTTGCAATTACCTCTTCAAGTTCTTTTCTATTGTTTTCAATTTTCTTTAATATGTTTCGTTCTATTCTTGGAGGATGATGAGGAATTGTAGGAGGTTTTTTTTGTGGTTGTTATTTAGGAATATTTTCATGAAGAGGTGAATTAAGATTTTGAACATTTGGGGGTGAATTATCAACTTTTAAAAATTGAAAAAAAATTAATGAAATTAATAATTTAACCTACCTTATTAATCAAAATTTGGCACTAAAAAATAAAAATACATAATTCTTTGACCTCCTTGGAATCTTCACAATATTTTAGTGATGATTTGACAAATATTTGGGTGAAAAATGAGGTATGAAACAACATGAGCATGCTTGGAAGGATTCTTAGGCTATGGGATGAAGGAAAAAAAACATAATCATTTTTCTTTTGTGTTTTTTTGTTTAAATAAGAAAAAATGTGATTATGTTATAACATGCTTATGTTATAACATTCTCATGTTATGATTCCATGGGGCCCAAAAAGTGGGGTGGCCACTTTTTGGTTTCCCATATTTTTGCACACACCTATCATCTATCAAAATATGAGGATCTAATATGCTCCTACATAATATAATTCTCCACTTGGTTGGCTTAGGAGATGGTAATAACCCGTGTACTATAAATAATGTTAAAACAAGTATTTACAACAACTCTAATTACAACCATAAAAATGGTCATGAAGAAACACCTCACTACTTCCATATCAACAATATCCATCCTCTATGATAATAGCTACTATTTTAGGATGATCCAACAATAGCTTGTCCCACTTGTGGGATGAGGCACACAAATGAGTTTTAGAAGGAAAAATTATAACTAAACACTTCAACATCTTTCTATGAAAAGCCTTAATTTGAAGGTAAAATATTTTCCATATGTCAATAACCTTTAAATGAATGTTACTTTTGAATGAAGGGTTGACCTTCTAATGAAGGTTTCTTTTTAATTTTTAAATGTTGCACATTAAAAATACCTATATGAAATGATCAAGATTCAAATGAAAGAACTTTAAAGGTCCTTCATTTGAAGATCTTTATGATGTACTCTGTCTTTTCCTATTTTTTAGAATAAATTTCCTCTTCGAAGCATATTTTTGACCATCAAATGGATTCATGTAATGCCATGGTATTTTCAAGGATCATAGCACAAAATTTAATATTTGTAAAAACACATATTTCATACTATATTTTATTTAATTGTAATATTTATTTTCTATTTTCTAGTGAACATATATTTTTACCAACTATAATGGTCTTTACTGAATCCATATAGAAAATTGAAATTAGTATAAAATAATTATAAACAATACTTGTACACTTTTATTTATATGTTTGTGTTTCAATAAAAAGAAGATAAATTGATTTGGATAGATACAAAAAGGTTATGCAATACGGAATAATATTAGTCTAATTTGTAGTTAATTTGAATTAAAAAATTAATAAGTAAATAGATGAAACCAAAAATTAATAAAAAATAGGTATGCACTAGATATTAATAAAAATAAGGCATGCACTATGTATGAAATCATGGGTTTTTCAAGGATCAGGGTTATGCATGCAACCTTGGATTCCAAATTTCAAACCAAAAGATGCTTCATTTAGATTTGTTCCCTTTTGGTTTCAAATGCTAGAGTTACCACTGGAATACAAGGACCTTAATCTGATTGAGACAATAGCCAATCACGTGGGAATCTTCCTCATGCATGACAAGGATTTCTTTAAAAACCCTTTGAAACCCATTAGAACTTGTTCTCTCTTTGATATGTCCAAGGAATTTTTGAGGCATATCCAATTAATCTCAAAGTTTGGCATTTGGAACTAGAAAATCCTTTATGAAACCCTTGAAACTACTTGCCCTCAATGTCATATCATAGGCCATTCTTCTTCTCAATGCATGTCAGGATCTTTTTAGAAAAAAACTAATGATATGGTAAATTCTAAGCGTGCACTACATCAACACAGTCAATTTGATATGCTAGATCCAAAGCCAGGAGCATTCAAACATAATGAACAAAAAATGCAGACAACACTAGATCAAGAGGTTAATACAAGTAATATTATCATGCATAAGAGAAAATGGGAAGAATTTGGAATAGATTTGGGTTTTCTTGCAAATTTGAGAGCTAAAAAAAAGTTGCATTTCAACTTAAAGTGCTAGAAAACATATCGAGTCTTATGCAAACTTTCTCTAGTCTATCACTTAGCTTATATTCTCTAGAGGAAAAACTAAGTTCAGAGCACCAACTAGAGAAAATAGTAAAGAAGCTAATGTTTCAAGGCACGAGGGATTATTGATTTGCTTGGTCATCAAATGATAATATGCAACAGAGTCAATTGATTACTAAAGAGGTGTCTCCTTTAGATGGAAAAGACAAATGGCTCTCACTAAGTACTACAAAGAGGATAAATGATGCTGATTTTGAGTATTTGGCAGATAAAATGTTATTCTCAATTGGCTCAGACTTGTTTGATGAAATTGCAATGGAAGAGGATTTTTGGGAGAGCAACACTTCATCAAAACTACAGGGAGAACAAAAGGAGACGTTAGGGCAAGAGGATTCAATAGAATCTCTCAATGTTCACAATCTTTTGCAAATGATAGGCCAAGTAACTAAGGAAGAGATACAAGGGGATAGTTCCTTAGAATCAAAATGAGGGATGTCTGTAGGGACAAATTGTATTAAATCTCTTTAAGTATCACAATTTAATTTTTAGCCCTCTGTGAAGAAATCCCTAGGAAAAAGAGGTAGAAAATCAAACCTCATGAAGATGAAGGAACAAATAAAGGCAAGAGTACATAAAACAATTTTGGAATCCATGAAAAATAAACAACCAAGGAGAGCATGTTGCTCTCCTCGAGAAAAAATAGGATCTCTTCATGGAATGTTAGGGGCATTAATGCCCCTAAGAAGCATGCTTGCATCAAGCAACTAATAGATGCTTGTGGAGCAAATATTTTTCTTCTTCAAGAAACAAAGTCTTCAGTAGATGTATTTGAATCCACAATAAAAAAGTGGGCTAGATGGGAATCAACACACTCACCAGCTCAAGGAGCTTTAGGAGGTTTAGTCATCTTGTGGAACCCAAAGTTGGTAACTATTAAATCACATAAAAAATGAGAATTATTGGTAGCTTGTAGAAGTGACAAAGTTTGATCTACATTTTTGGCCTATAAATGTCTATGGTCCTACATCTACATTGGACAAGAAAAATCTGTGGGATGAGCTTAATAGGAAAATTGGTTTGATACATAGTGGGAAAATTATATTAGCAAGGGATTTTAATGCAATAACATCTCTGCAAGAAAAGAGTGGAGGAATATTTCCACCACCAAGGGTGATGTCAAATTTTAGCTTGTTCATAACATCCAATGCCTTAAGGGAAATTCATCCAATTTCAGGCAGTTTCACCTAGACCAATAAAAGGAAAGGTTTTCTTGAAATAGAAGAGAGGTTAGATAGGTTTTTGGCATCTCCTAATTGGATTACTTCATTGCATAATCTTAGTTTAGAAATTCTTCCATACCTTGGTTCAGACCATTATGAATTTTTTTTTACCATAGCAAACATAACTATCCCAAAATCAAAGCCCTCTTTTAGATTTGAAAGCATGTGGTTCAGGCATCCTTATTTTATGGATCTTCTAAAACAATGGTGGGTTAATGCTCCATATGAACAGGGTACCAAAATGTTCCAGTTTCATAGAAATTTGAATTTTGTGAAGTAGCAAATAAGAACTTGGAACATACAAGTTTTTAAAAACATATTTCAACAGAAAGATATAGTGTCTAAAGAATTAACAGTAGTTCATGAGAGTATAATTCAAAATGGCCTCGATGCTGCTTTATATGACAAACAATTTTTTTTCAAGAGGAATGGGAGGAGTTATGTGTGAGAGAAGAGGTCTATTGGAGACAAAAGTCTCAGGAATTATGGCTAAAAGAGGGAGACCATAACACTAAATTCTTTCATGCCTCTGCACATATCAAAAAGGAAACAAAATCAATTCATTTAATTCAAGAGTTTTCTTCAGGTAACTGGCTTTCAAAGGAAGCAAATATTAATAAAGAAGGTGTTAAATTTTTTTTCAGAACTCCTATATTCCCCGCCAAGCATAGATGCCAATAGAATAAATGATTAGCATGAATTGTTGAATACAATACCATATCTCATCAGTAATGAATACAATAATATGCTCATGAGACCCTTTACCTTGGAGTAGCTGAAATTTGTAGTTTTCTCACTTCCACTTGATAAGGCTCCTAGTTCAAATGGATTCATGGCCTTATTTTTTTCAAAAATGTTAGGATTTTTTGTGCTTCGAGCTTCTCTAGGCACTTGAAGATTCTAGAAGAATAGTTTCCATGTTTAGGCAATTTAATGTAACCAACATTGCAATTTTACCAAAAGTTAAAGAGCCTAAAGCATTTGCTGAATTTAGGCCCATCTCATTATGCAATACAGTCTATAAAACATTCACAAAAGAAATTTACCTGAGACTACAACCGCTCATCCCAAGGATTATTTCTCATGAGCAAGGTGGCTTCATTCCTGGAAGGGAGACATATGAAGGAAAAATTGTTGCACATGAAGTTTTGCACACAATTTCAACATCAAAGTTTCCCTCTTTCATTGTTAAGCTAGATATGATGAAAGATTATGGTAAGGTTGATTGGAAGTTTCTCAATAAGGTTCTGGCCAAATTTGGATTTTTCTCTTAGTGGCATAGGTGGATAATGTCTTGTCTATCTAGAGCCAAGTTCTTAGTGATCATAAATGGTAATCCGACATGATTCTTTAGTGATACACAAGGGGTTAGACAAGGTGATCCACTTTCACCATTTCTTTTCATTATCATGGCAGAAGTGTTAAGTAGATTCATTCTTTTGAAGCATAAACAAAGCTTATGGCAAGGAGGGTAGATAGAAAATTCAAATATTTAAGTCACACACTCCCTCTTTGTAGATGACACTCTCCTATTCAATAAATCAACATTATCATAAGCTAAGCAGGTCAAAGAGGTTCTTGAAAAGTATTCATCAGCATTTGGGAAAAAAATAAATTCAGCTAAGTCCAAGATTTATATGTTAAATACTCCTGATGATTTGAAGAAGAAAATTGTGAAGATTTTGGGATTCCAAGAAGCGGAGTTTCCTTGTACCTACTTAGGGATTTTGTTCTTTAAAGGCTCAAACAAAGCTCATTACTGGGATAAGGTGATCAATAGGCTTAAAGCGAGAATTTTGATATGGAAAGTGAGATGGCTTTCATTGTTAGGTAGAATTCTCATAATTAAATCAATTTTAGCCTCAATTCCAAATTATTTCCTTGTTGTCCTTAAAGCTCTTGCATCAGTAATTTCTGAATATAAAAAGATAATAAGATCTTTCCTCTAGAAAGGTAACATTGATGAGCAGAAAAAAGTACCCCTAATTTCTCTTGAAGGTTTGGCGAAAGGAAAGAAGCAAGGCAGGGCTGGAGTTCAAAATATCTCATTGAGAAATAAAGCATTTGGGGCCAAGCTTGCATGGAAAATGTATTCTAATCTAGAGGCTAAATGGTCTAGGATAATGCAAGTTAAATATTTAAATAATGAAAATCCAACTAGAATCTTAACAGTGGCGAACCCTCTAAAGGGTTCTGCTATTTGGAATTTCATTGTAAATAGTAGAAATCTCATAATGAAATTTTCATCTTGGGAGGTAAATGATGGGAAGAGCATAAAGTTTTGGATAGACTCATGGAATGGAAAACCTCCAATGGTAGAAAAACAGGAGTTTCAAGAGGTAAGGAAAACTCTATCTGAAGCTTGGGGTGTAAATTTACTAGATTATGTGCACTCATTGAACTCTCTCACTGGGAAATTAGTGTGGAAAAATCCCCCAAGTATCCTCATTACTTCATAATAGTATGATATTTTTTGTAACATCATGAAGTAAAGAGTAGTGTATTTATTTGCAAAGCCAAATAAAATAATTTGGGCAGCCTCAAAATTTGGAACATACTCTGTGGAGGAAGGATATGCACTTCTAAGTCAATCAAAACATTCCTCACAACCCCAACAAGCATTTAATTTTTGTTGGAATAACAAAGTCTTACCTAAAGCAGATAGTTTTGTGTGGCTTGCCATACAGAAAAGAATCCTTACAAGTGATTGTCTGGTCAAATTGAAAATTGTAGATCTTTTCAAGTGCCCACTATGTGAACAAGAGTTTGAAACAACAAATCATTTGCTTCTTCAGTGTAATTTTTCCAATCGGTGTTGGTTCTTTATTAAGAACAAGTTAGATCTCCATACTCCTCTCCCAAATACAATTTGGGATCTCTTTTAGAGCTGGACATTACTTTACCAATCTTATTTCTTCACATGTATTTGGAATAATGTCCCAGTGATTGTGGTTTGGAACATTTGGTGGGAAAGAAACATGAGAATTTTTAGAAAAAAAAAATCCCCAGTTGAGCTATCAATGGTGAAAATAGAAAAAGTAATATCAGAAGGGGTAAACACTTGTGTTTAGAAGGAGAAAGAGGATAGAAAACTTTCTTTCAAACTTAGGAAGTGAGGACAAGGAGATAAAGGTATTGTAGGACAAAACTCAGCTAAGTGCATTTCCTCAGTTAATTGCTCTAATCAATCAAGAAGCAAAGAGAAATCATTCAAATGAATGAGATAAACTTGCTTCATATTACTGGCTACAAGTAAGCCTTCACCACTGATGACATATGGAGTGACCGCCACTGTGGACAATACATGGCAAGTCAACAATGAGCTGGAACTAAATCATATTCCTTAAGGTCATTCGAAGTAATGATGATTTAAAAGTCAAATGGTTACTCTTATCAACCTTCAAGGATGCCTTGCATTAGCTTCAAAGGACTATTAGTTATCACTTGATGATGTTGGATTCTATCCAATTATTCTAGTTGAGTCACATCACTCCATACAAGTTAGCTTCCAAATATACTCTATATTCTCAAGTACCTTTTAATCATGTTATGAAGTGAAAAGCCAACCATCATATTTCTCAGCTTTCATTTAACACGAGCTAGCAATTAAAAGATACAAAGAAGAGTTAAATGTGCAGTCCTTTACATTCCCTTTCATCATGATTTCAACTTTTTTATAGGAATAAATGGATATTAAAAATGATTCAAAGGAAATCATTTGCACATTTCAAGTTACTAATAGAAGGGTTGATGAAAGCAAATTAATTTGCAGACTCTTAGAGTAGGTAATCTGCCACTCAAGCTATAGTTACATGGCACTTCGTTCTTGGAATCTAAGGGTTTCATTGCTAGTTAGGCTATGGGAGAGACTGATAGAAGAATATATCACTCGAGATTCTTTGAAAATGATGTTCAAGATAAACAGTGAAAGGGTTGAGGATTGCATTTGTATCATTTTGGGGCTTGAGGTTACCAACCCACATGCACATTGCATTATCTTCCCTTCCTAGGTGATTTCTATTTTTCTATCCAATGCACTCAATTTAATCCAATCTTTGAATGAATTGGAGGAACTAGCTAGGAAGTTTATCAATTTCCAATACCTGCTAGATGATGTCGTTCTCTGTGTTTTGCAACAATACAATTTCTTCACTAGGGAAGGGTTTATTGGAGGTTTATTTCTAAGGGATTTTGTGCAAAGACAACAAGGCTTTGAAGAAATTTTTGATGTCATTAGACTTGCTTTACAATTCAACAATGATAACATTTTGTTGCGTGACTTGAGAAAAAATCGAAGGTTTATCTGTTTTGTAATGGAGCTAGTAAATCAAGGAAAAATATTATGCTTTGGAATTTCTTCATGCGTATGTTTCACCTCCTCCAAATAACGGATTGCAGTTGGACTTGCAACTTAGAGTTAATTCACCTACTCATGGTCTGATACATGCTCAAAATGCTCTTAGTCAGTCTACTAGCAGAGTTCAGTTGAATACAATTATGGTTAATTCAAGGCCGACTTCTCACTTGAAATTCCACAGAGATCCTATTTGAAGCATAAGGGTTTTTGAGAGAGGTCTACAGTTGGAAAATGGTTTAGAATTGCAGGATGAGAATTCAATTAATGGGGAGTCCATGAAAATGTAAAAGCTGTATTTTGTGGGTTTTTGTTTAAAAATTGTTGGGTAGTTTTTGTATATTGCAAAGGGTCTAAAAATGTTATACAAACTTTAGTATGGGTTTTAATAGGACTATTTTTTGGGAAGGTGTTTTGGGTTCTGACTACTGAATTTTGAACTATCAGCATGTTTTCTATAAGCTACAAAATTGAACAAATTTATAATTTTAAATTTTGGGCTATAACTGGAGGTTTTCTTACTGGTTCTTTCCTGCCAGTATGCCCTTTAGAATTTTTTTTGTAATATCCTATTTATATATATTATAAAATTATAGTGGCTTGCCACATTCACTTAAAAAAAATGTTAATTATCAATGTTAAAGAAATTATGAATTTAACTTATATCTAAATAGTTATGCATTATGGAAAAACGTCACTCATTAATAATACTATAAAGTACAAAAAATATTGTAAAAATGAGACAAATTATTTTTTAATTATTTATTTAAAATATATTTAAAATTTACTCATAAAATATCAAAAGTTACTAGCTCACATTTTCTTTAAATTCCTAACAATTTTCTTTCTATAAGTGACAAAGTAAAATTTTGATTAAAAATATTGATTGTAGTCTCTCTTTGGAAAAAAATTGTGATACATTATTATGAGATCACCCTTTATCATAATTTCCATCCAAAATAAATAATAAACTATCTAGTTCAACAATAGCAACAAGGGTAACTGAAATTCCTACACAACCATCACCTAATCTAAAAATGGTGGCTCAACTTATCTGTATGAAAGAAATTTCAACATTAATTTCATATCCTATAAACATGCTTGACATCACTGGATTACAATTTCCATATAGCAAGATACCTAAGGAAAAGTGCTCCTATCATAACTAAATTAAAATAAAACCTTAATCAATTAAAATATCCTAAACCTAGTTTCTCTAATTTATCTAAACAATCTTTATAACCTCCATATCCAAATAAATTTTAAACACATAATGAAGAATCCCAATCTAGGTCAGATTTTTTAGTTAACAAAAAAATGTGTGTTTTAAATTTTTTCATTTGTAGGCAATATACAAAATTATAACATACATAAAAATGGTTCAATAATTCTGTAAAAATAAAAATAAAAGAAATAGGATCAAAAAATTATCCAAGATATTGGTTAACTTGTTGACCTCATTCTTGAAAATATGTATGCTCCCCAAGTATTTAGATGGACTAAGAATCTAATTTGAAAACCTCAAGTTAATTTGGAAGGGACATCCCTTGATCCGCAAACATCTATGGTTGAATATTGCCAATGTATTTCTTAATTGTCTCTCAAATACATTCTTCTACTACAAGCATGGGTTTTTTATTAGGACATATGAAAGGTATAAGTTCTTGTGTCATTTTTTACATAAGAAAAACCATTATAGGTGAAAAATTCATATTCATTGTTACCCAACAGTTATTCTTGGTGATACTATATTCTATTAATAAATTATAACATTGTATAAATAGGATAAAAAATATATATTCATACTAATCACATTGCCATTCATTTTCTGATAAATTATAAACTAGTTATTTTTTATTAGGTTTATTAGAGTATTGTTCTTGTAGTGTAGAAAAATTTATCCCTTTACATTTTCACACTTTTTTGGGCTCTCCCTCCTAAAATTGGGCTTCTTTATGCCTTATTTGGTCCTATTTTGCATCCACAAGCCTTATTTAATGAATCTTTTTGAGGATACTCCTGAAACATACCTAATAACCAATCATAATTTAATGATTTTGGATTGTATGGCCTAGATTTAGTGATCTAGGACTCATACACCACCTTGGGCATATGGGTCCCACCTAAGTTTCGGGGCTTGGTCTTGAATTTTGCATAGAACTTAACATTTCTTGAAATTTTTGTCCCGAGCTTAGCCTACTAGGACTCATATGCCCCAACTGGCGTATGAGTCCCACTTAGCTTGAACGTATTTTAAATTCAAAATTTTGGCATAATTTTATTTTCCTAGATCTGATGTTAGCTTGTAGTGTTGTAATTTTGGGAAATTGGGCATAAACAAGCATAAACATAAGGTTATTTCACATATGTTCTCCTAGCAAGTTGTCAAAAGCATTCCTATAGAAAACTTGTGATAACAAGAGTTCACAAGAGCATTCAAGAGTTTATTATCAAGTGTTTTGGAGCTACTTTCAAGATTCAAGCATCATGTCAAAGTCATCATGCTTCAAGTTTGTTTTTGAGCTAACATTTGTGATGTAGGTATCTTATAATTCAAACAAGCATTCAAGTAAAGATCAACATTCATGATATCCATTTCATACAAGATTGCATCCTTTTTTCCAAGGGTTTGGTGAGTTGCAACATAGCATATTTGTTCATTCATCATTCCTTCAAGATTCTATTTCATTTCATTTCAAGGTTTGATTACCAAAATAGGGTTTGACCAAGGAAAACCCCTATCCACTAATGAAAAAATATTTTCCCCTCTCTTTGATGTGTGATTTGCAAATCTAGGTTGAAGATCCATTGAAGAG
This sequence comes from Sequoia sempervirens, assembly GCA_007258455.2. Classification (NCBI taxonomy): domain Eukaryota; kingdom Viridiplantae; phylum Streptophyta; class Pinopsida; order Cupressales; family Cupressaceae; genus Sequoia; species Sequoia sempervirens. Next base: position 195,361,259 of record VDFB02075321.1, read on the forward strand.
AAAGATTGGAGAAAGTTGTCAAAGTTGTCATGTACATTGCAAGATCACGAAAAGTCACCTATAGAGTAGAATTCAGTGTTTCAGAGTCGAAGACCAGGAGGGAGACAAGCTATAGAAGATCACTAAAGGATTGCATAATTTCAAATAAATCCTAATCCTATGATTGAATCACCTCTTGTGGCATATGAGTCCTAGTATACCAGATTTCAAGCACTTTTTGTAGATCCTGGTTTAGCAATTCCAAATTTTGGTTTGGGCCCAAAACCCTTAATTGAGGCTAAATCGCGCCTACTGGCGTATGAGTCCTAGTGTGCATTAAAAGTTATATTTTTAGGAGTGCAGACCTTGTTTCAAGATTCTTTAGTTTTCCAGGTGCCCCTCTATCCTTTCTTAATGCATTATTTTGATTTTCAATTTCATATCTTAGGTTGCATAGTTAGGTTTACATATCATTTGCATCTTCTTCTTTCCAAGCCTTTACTTGGTGGTGAATCCCCTTTAGTCTTTAATCACACCCAATGAAACCATCCAATCCCCAAATTCCATCACTCAATCAAGCCAATTGGTTGACGGATCTTGGTTTCCTTCAATGAAACTTGAGTAAAATAGGAAGAGGAACCTATAAAACCTCTTTAGTTCCATCTCCCAAAAGGTGGAACACTATTTATGAGGTTTCATTTTGGTGAACCTTTCCTTTGGACACCTTATTTCTGATTTGGAGTGTATCATAGTCCTAGATCTAGCTTACATTAACTTTTCATTAGGTCTTTCATTAATTAATTTGCATTTAGGGTTTCTAAATATTGCATTAGTGAAAGTGCATATAGGTTGCACTTTTGCATCTTGCATCATTGAATTTCACTTAAAAAATTTAATTGCACATAGTCTAGACAACATTCAAACCAAAAAACCTAACATTCACTCAAAATTCATTGAACTTAGTGAAAAAACCCTAATCTAGGACTCATATGCCCCTCTGGACGATTTAGTTGCAGTACATGTGGTTTTATCTAATTTCTAGGTGTTATGTGTGGATTGTTTTGTAGCATTTGAAACCTTGAAAAGCCCTAACTTGGACTCATATGAACCTCTTGGAAATTTAGTTCCATGTCATACCTGAAACTGCATTTTACAATATTAAGAACCCTATTTTGTGCTTCTATTTACTATTGTTAGTTTTCTGTTTCAGATTACTGAGTTTTGGTTACATTAATTTCATTAAATCTAGCTTAAATTGGTGCATTTACGTAAGAATTAGAATTAAATAATATCATTTTGATTGCATTTCATTGATTGTCCCATGAATGAGCTTTACAACTTGATGTCATATTTCTAATACTATAGTGAGACGAAGTTCAAGGCTCATGTCATCCCGTGATAACACAATCATCATGGATCTTGGGTTATCTATCTCTTTCACTCCTAGTGTTGACACTAGTTCACTAGGTATGGACCATACCCTTGAAAACTCTCTGCCTTCAAGTAGTGTGACAAGTGTTGAAACAATTGTTGCTCGTATTTCTAAAGAAAAAATAATCCAAATATATGAAGACTTAGAAAACCTACAACATCAACTGAGTACTAAAAAATATTTCCACCACTGCTATTCCCACCATTGATAACATACTATTGTCACATAAAACTGCACCTAGCTACTTTGTATGTTTACATTTGGTGGTTTTCGTTCTTTTAGCACAAGTGCATCCTTCATAGGAGTCTCAAAAGATGAGACAAGCTATTCACATGACCCTTTTCCTCTTACTAGCTTGGTGATTTTGATGTCAACCTCATACTGCATCACCTTGGTGATCCATCTAGCGCTTTTTTCATTGATATCTTTTCTCAACAAGAACTATTTAACACTGACATGGGGTGTCATTAGCTGTATCTTTTTATTAGACAACATGTGTCTAAATTTTTTTAATGCTCTAATAACAACAAGATCTTACTTTTCAATGTAGCTATACTTGACCTCATAATCTTTGAGACCTTCACTAAAGAAAGAAGTGGGCTACTCTAGATTTTCTTTCTTTAGCTAAGTTAGAATAGTTGATATACTTGCTTCACCTCCAAAGGTATAAAGAATGAAATCCTTGTCATCGTTAGATTGACAATGGTAGAAGCTTGGGTAATTTCTTGTTTGATAGATTCAAAGCTATCTCTACCTTCCTTGGTCCATTTGAAAACTATATTTTTCTTGAGCATAGAAGTAAGAGGCTTTACCAAAGAAGCAATATTTGGGATGAACCTCCTCACAAAGTTAATTGTGCCCAAGAAAATTTGTAATCCTTTCTTGTGATTAAGAAGTGGGATGGCCAAGATAGATTTTACTCATGCAGGACCAATGACCAAGCCATCCTTTGAAACAATGTGCCCAAGAAGCTTGCCCTGATTAGTAGCGAAGACACATTTATTTGGATTTAAGGAATACCATATTCCCTACATTTTTGAAATACTTTCTCAAGGTGACTAAAATGGACACTTGCATGCTTTGAAAACACCATCTTATCATCCAAGTAGACCAAAAAAAAAATGTCTGAACACACCTTGAAATGTCATATCCATGGCTCTTTGAAATGTGGCACTTGCATTGATTAGACAAAAAGGAACTTTACAATAAGCATAGGTGCCCAACTTTGTAGTTAATGTTGTCTTATGCTGATCATATTCTTGGACCAGAACTTGGTTATAGCTCAAGTAACCATTCAAGAAAGAAAACCTTTTTGACCCATTGAATTTTTATAAAATCTACTCCATGGAGGGGAAGGGATAATGATCCTTTAGGGATTCTTTATTTAGATCCCTAAAATCTACACAAAGTCTTATTTCCCCATTATTATTTTTTGAAATGAACAAAATTTGTAACCCATGAAGAATGCTTGATGGGAAAAATGATTCTAGCCTCAATCAATTTGGTCAACTCTTTTCTCATCAAAGGTTCAATCTTAGGATTTATAGGCCTTTTTTTTTTCCTTACAAGTTTGGCATCTGGATCTAATTCAATAGTATGTTGGAAAAGGATTGGGTCAAAACCCTTTAGGTATTCATAAGTTCAAGAAGCTACATCATTGTATCTATTGTAAAGATCTATGAAAACATCATGTTCAGTAGTAGAGCATACCTTTCCTAAATTTAGAGACTTTCCCTCTAAAACTTCAATTGGCTTAAAGTTACCATCCTTTGCAACTAAGTTCATCCTTTTTTTCTTTAACTGATCATCAGGGTTGAAAATACCCTCAAGGGTGATAAGACTGTTTGGTAGGTTGTTGCCACTCAACTGCACCATCTAATCACCATATTGATTTTGCAGCCTAGATTTATTTCTTTTAGAAAATTCTACCTCATATTGTAGAAAATTCACTATCTGTTGGTCACTTTCAAAGACTTTCCAGTGATCTTGATTATTTGGAATAGTAGACCTCACCACAATTCTGATATGTTGCTCCTTTTTACTTGCAATATGTGTTGGTATGTCAAACTGAGCACCAACTTTTGCAAGTCTATCAGTGTGTTTATTCTGATCTCTTGGAATTTTTTGAATGTTAAATACTTCAAAGTCATTAATTAAATCCCAAACCCTATGCTTGGAGCAGATTATTGTTGGTTGAGCTTTGAGTTTGGAATTGATGAAAAACTAATTCACTATCACCAAAAACCTATAACAATTTGCTATTTTTTTTTTGCAAGTTGGAGACATTGGATCAGTGCTTCATACTCAACCACATTTTTAGTGCAACTAAATTGAATCCTAAAAGAGAAATAATATTTTTCCTTTCTTGGAGATACCAACATTACACTAGCACCAACACTATTCCTGTTTGTAGAACCATCAAAAAACATCTACCACAACCCCCCTACATCCTCTTGAGCTTTTATGAGATTGGGGATAGGATCATTCTCCTAATGAATACAATAAGTGCCAAGACAAGTCTCCTCTAATTTAGGCTGCTCCACCACTTGTTTAGGCCTATTAATAGATTGATTTGATTGTGAAACCTTTGCTATTCTAATTTTTGGTCTAGTATTTAAACAATTTTGAGATGGTTGGGAAGATGATGACTACCCAGCCATGGAAGATGCACCACCCTCCATTTCTCTTTTCTTTGATCTTTTATTATGTGCTATTGCATCAGTATTTGCTTGATTTACACCACATAAATATTCTTGACCCTAAATGGAAAATGAAGAGTCACCTCATGCATGATTTTGATTATTAGCAATTGTTTGGTTTGTGCCAATTTGCTGCTCCAAAGTAGAGGTCTCATTTTGAGCTACCAATGTTTGCACAAATTCACCATTTTGAAAAGCATTTTGATTATGAGCTTGCTCACAAGGGTAACACCACTCTTTCTCTTGTGCTAAATTATTTTTCATTGGGACCAAATCCTTAGAATTGTTGGTAGGAGGTGTATGCATGTTATTCATTGGCTTAGTATGATTCCATTGATTTTGTCTTTGATAAGGTGGCCTATTTTGTTGATAAACTTGATTTTGAGGTTGATAAGGCCTATTATTTTGATCTTTCTACCTCTTCATTGACACTCATTCATTATTCAAACTTAGAAGTAAGGTGCACCAATATTTTGGAAGTGCGGTAGAAAAAGAAGGTTGGCTTGTGGAAACCACTAGAATAGGAGCCAATGTGGGTTGTGGAGGAAGCTTTTGAAATAAAGACATTGGTGGTCTAGGAGCTATCTTCCCAACTTGTATTAAACAATTTTCTACCCTTATGGAAACATCTTATGCATCTAGTAAAGTATAACCACCCTTTGATTGAATCATAATAGCTATATCACTCTTAAGATCTCTCAAGAAATATAGGAAAGCATGCTTGAGAGAAGGCTTGACCAAGGCAGGGATTCTATCCCAAGTCTTTTGGAATGTTTAATTCAAATCACTCATGAATTCATTGGGTGCTCTTTTAATTGTGGTTAGTTGTTCTACCAAGGATAAATGGTCACTCTTGTCTTCAAAATGTTTTCATAAATTCTCCCCTAACTCATCCCAATTGTGAATGGAGTTATGGGGAATACTTTTATACCTCTATAATGCTTTTCCTTTTAGGGAAGTGGAAAGTAGCCTAGGAACCACATTGTCTTTTGTTACATCATGTACTAAGCATATGTTTTCCACATCTATGATATGTTCTACTAGAGTACTAGATGTTTCACTAGTAAAATGGGGAATACTCTTGAGGGAATTGAATGGTATATCATCTTTTTGGGCTAAAATCAAAGGGCTGCAACTGGTAATGGACACAAAAGGGTGATTTCAAGGAACAACAAAATGGAATAAATTTTTGTTTGTATGAGCAACAAGTGTCCTAGTTTGAAATAACCTACTCATAGGTGGCATAGATAGGGCTCTAGGAGAAGGACTTGTGCTTTTGGTTCTTCTTTTGGCCTCCTCATAGTTTTATTTTGCAAACCCTGCATCTTGCATTCTGCCATTGTAAAGTCTGGCTTTTATGCCTAATATCAATAAAATCTTACTATTATCATTTTATTTCTTGTGTGTTTGAGTAAAAATCTCTTACCTTCATGTATGAATGCTTGTTTTAGCTAATTTTTTGATATTTTGTGCAATTTGAAGTAAAGAAGAAACACATTTATATCTTGGTGCATCACCTCCCTTTCATTTTCATGTTCTCCTTCTATCTCTTTCCCTTTGTGAGTTGTTAAAATAGAGTAGTGATAGGGTTTTTATTGTGTTGGGTTAGACTAACAAAATTTCATTTAGTTTCAAAGAGGAAGTTGGCCTTCTTCAAAGATTCAACCTCATTCATGCAAGGTACCACACCTCAAGAATTTTTCCATTGTTTCATTAAAATGCTGAGCTCTTGTTCAGTAGGGTGTAGTTTTATGTGAGAACACATACATTGCATGATTGAAACTAAAGAAGGAATTGAACTTGTGCATAACTTAGCTCGAGTTTTTGAAAAACTTACTAGTTGTGCTCAACCATCGAACAATGGCCAAAGTCAAGGAGGAACTCAAATTCCTCCTCCCACAACCATTGCTTCTATTCCTACCTATACCAATCCTCAAGTTACAACAACGATACAACCTACTAGTAGTGTCCTTCCTACCTTGGGTATTTCTGCTAGCAATCCTTGTACATTTTTGGCATTGCACATCATATCTCCTACCACTTTACCTCCCATAATCATTCCATTCACCTCCCCCTTGAAAACATATACACCTCCACCATATTCACCTCCATCTCAAAATAAAACCAATGATACCAACATAAATCATTTTTTTCAAAATGTTTCATCCTTTCAAAAGAAAATTTCCACCATAAACGAAAATCAAAATGGCTAACCTACATACTATGTTAGAAGCAATCCCTTATCCTTGGAGATATTGAGAATTCCGATACCACAAGGTATAGAGATTCCTAGGTTTGAGAAATATGGGGGAAAGGAGATCCTTCTAACCATGTTTCCACTTATATGGCCTTATGCAGTGATTTTGTCCTTGAGGATAAGCTCTTGGCTAAGCTTTTCCCTAGGTCCTTGAAAGATACCACTTTAGAATGGTTTTCCTTGTTACTAAACAATCCAATCCGTCCATTCAATGAACTTGTTGAGGCCTTTACCAATCATTTCCAAGTGTGCATGACTCCTAAGATAACCTTAGTTGATTTGATGAGATGTGAGAAAAAAGATGATGAAAAAGTTAATAATTTCATTTCACGTTACCAATCACTTTATTCCTAAATCTACGTAAAGATTCCCAACCCTCTCCTTCAATGGATGTTCACTGAAAACTTACAAGCTAAGATACAAGATAAGCTTGGCATGATGAAGTTTGCTTCCTTTATACACTTGTGTATCGCCCTTCACGATTATCAAAACTTGGTTAGTAATCATGAAAATAAACCCACCTCTACCCGACCTAAGAAGTCCAAATCCACAAATCAAAAAAATTATCAATATTTTAGGAAATGGAATAAAGGATTCCTTCAACTAAATCCCTCTTAACCAACTCAACATGTCGATACCCAAGTGGCTGCTATGAAGAAGAAAAATCCTTTTACATTTGGGGATCTGGCTAAACAATTTACTCCCCTACCTGATACCCTACACAACACAATGTCACAACTTCTAGAACAAAAGATGATCACCTTACCTCCCATCAAAAAACCTGATCCTAATAAACCCTTACCTCTAAACTTTAAATCAAATTCCTATTGCCATTATCACTAAAAAAATGGATATGATATAAAACATTGTAAGTGTCTTAAACATCTTGTGAAAGATCTCATTGATTCTAGTCAGCTTCAAATTGGAGGTGTAAATGATCAATGAAATAAGTCTGTTGCCCCTCCCAACCAAAACTTGCAAATCTTTACCAACCCTATGCCTAACCATAATATTTCATTTGTCAAAGCTAGTGAAACTAGGAAGAATGATGTGATGAATGTTGACATAGATGATGACAACATGGATACTATTGAACAAGATCTGATGGATATTATTGAAAAAAATCCTATGGATGGTATGGTTGGATTGATCAAAATTCTACCTTGCAAGGGCCGAACTAAAAAGCCTCTTGACATTGCTTTCTTATCTAAAGATATAATTAGAAATACACCTAATGGTCCTCTTTGCATAGCCAGTTGAATCAATGACAAGCCCACTAATGGGATATTAATTTATCCCATTTGTGGAGAGAATGTGATCACCGAATAATTCTTACTTGTGAATGAACTCTATCAAGAAACACATGATAAACCAAAAGCATGGATAAAAATGCATAATGGTTTTGCTTTCCCTATGATGGGATCGATCACCCTTCCTCTAAACATTGGACCAAAACAATTAGATGTCTCATTCTCCATCATCCTGACATCGGATAAATTCCATGTCAAGCTTGGTTATCCATGGCTATGCTCCATGGAAGCCATCCTATCGATTGTGCATAAATTTTTAAAGTTTCTCTTTGAAAATGAGATCTTTACTATGCACCATAGTGGCTTTAATCCTATGACTTCCCATGGGAATTTTTCATTGGATTTATTTTGGCCCGAGCCTATGGAACCTATTAAACCTCGTGAGGAATTATTTCTCAAATCCTATCAAAATTTTAAGGTAAAATACATAGAAAAAATATCTCTTAGCAACATGCCTCAACCTACAATTGAACCTCCTATCCTTGATGAAACAATGAATGAACCTAAAGACATTCCAACTAACCATGACCAACCTAAGATAGAACACTTTCCTATCTCATATAAATGACCAAGAGACAACCAAAGAAATTTTTTCACGCCTCTTAAGATAAAAAAAGTTTACAAAGCTAAAGACAAAGTGGTTGAACAACCTCCTATGGTTCCTTCCATTCCTCTCCCAGGGAAGAAAAGAAACCTATGGTTGATAAACCCGTTCCTACACAAACACAACTTGAAAATAATATAAAAAGAAACAAAAATGCTAGAGAGCATAGGTGCAAACATTGTGCTATTGCTCAAAGGTTAAATGAAGTAAACAAAAAATAAAATCAACATCCAAACTTAATTGAAGCAATACATGAGGATTCTTCCTCTTCACTGAAACAAAAATATCCTATATCACAACTACAACAAGATCCAAATCCTTCTTTAGACATTATGATTCGACCTCCCATTGTGATTAACTTGGATAACAATGATGAGATTGCTAAAATTGATGAAGTGCATAATGAATTGAATATAGTATTTTCCTCTTCTATGAGCTTAAATGATAATTATCCTAGGAAGAATGTTGAACTTGGTGATGACCCTAGTACTAAAATTGTCGTTGTCCCTTTGGCTAGTTGTCTGCCTTTTGTATGTGATGAACAAGATTGGGATGCATACAACTTGCTAATAGGTTGACTCACATGTACCTTACTAGTCTTATCTTTATTTTCTTTTTCATGTTATGTGTGTGATTGCATGTGTGTAATGTGATCCCCCATACCATTTTGTTTGATGTGCCTCTCTCTTTGTGTATTCCTCTATTTGTACCTACATTCTTCTCTATGTCGTAAACATTTATATTTTCATTTTTCTTGTGTTTTCCTTTTGGGGATGATGCAAGGTGCCAAGAAATTTAGGTCTCTTCCATGTTGACCCAAAATATTTTTTCGTTTTCACTCTCTTTGTGTCATTCTTCTTGTTCCATGAGTATTTGGGGCATGATGATGTTTCCAATCTCTCTAACAACATTGTAGCAAAGACATACTAACCACGAATCCATGCATGTTCCTTCTGTGATTTTATGATTTCATTTTGGGGAAAACCCTTTTCATGACGTAGCTTTATTTGGAAACATATGAATTTGCATAAGGCTTTCCAAATAAGCTCTTATGTCCTTTTTATTGTTTTTGATAAAAGGGGATAAACGGGTTTTACAGGGACCCGAAACCACAAAGTAACATTACAAGCAAAGACCAAAACAGAGGTCCAAAAGACAAAAAGGCTACCATAGAGATAAAAACCAGCTAAAACATACAGCCACAAAAAAGCCATCAGACAGCCGACAAATAGACAGAACTTGGCCCAGCCACAGCTAATCCATAGACTTCAGAAGCTCGTCAGCAACCTCTTCTAGGTCCACCATATCCTAGACCCCCTCCATGAAAATCTGAGTCATATTTGGGGTAGTCAGGGCTTTTCATTGATGTCCTTTTTATTGTTATCATTGATCATTTGCTACTTTAAAGTAATGCTCACAACATGGTGTTTAGCAATTTCTTTAAAGTGGGGGCATACATTGGCATTATTCTTTTGCATATTACAACTCGTGTTTCATTGTATAGTCTTCTTAGGGTAAACCCACAATAGTGGGTTACAATTTTTCAAATGAAGAAAAATTAGAAATGCCCATCAAAATATTTAAAATGGTTTACCCCTTCTAATGAAGGGGGTTTGCATGAACCACCCCATTCTAATGAACCCGTCCCCCCCCTTATAATGAACCCCCTCTTGCACCATATAGGGGGGGTTCGAATGAACCCCCTTCATTAGAAGGGGGGTTCTAATGAACCCCCTTTTTTCACCTTCCCCTCCACCATTTCAAATTTTATGCATTTTTTTTAGTATCAAAGCTTGGGAAGGAGGTGCAAATGGAGTCAACTTGATAAACCAAGTTGGATGATTGTAGTGATCGAAATGTGATTTCCAACAACTATAAATTTAATATATATATTTTTTATTTTTTATTTTATTTTTTAGTTTTATTGTACATAGGTTTTTCACCGAACATCAAGTTTGATGAAAAATCATTGTGGAAAAATAGTAAATTTAAGGAAAATATTTTGAAAAATATATACGCTCTAGGTATTGATGTCCTTGTTCCAACTAAAAAAGAAAAAAATAATTTCAATACATACCAAAAAAATTATACGAGCCGAAGTGCAACTATGTCTAAATTATAAATGTTTTGACTTCAAAACTTAAATAAAAGAAAAATATTCAACAAAATGCTATGAAACAAAATGAAAGCACTAGGTACTTGTGTTACCAACCTAAATTCAAAAGAATCAAAATTTTATCCTTTGTAGAAAAAAAGTTATGTGAGCTGAAGTACACACCACTTTTTAAAAATGTTGTTTACTATTAAAAACTTGTTATCAAAGGAGACGCCACTTTTGGTAAAAAAAAAAAAGTCATTAGCCACATACCCTACTCATACCCATCATATCGCCACTTTTTGTCCCATCATGATCTTGCACATACCCTTATAAAATGAAGAGAAATCATAGGCTCTAGATCACAAAGAGTAGAAAATATAAAAGATGTATAGTATTAAGGATAAGATACAATAATTGAGTATAAATAATGTTGAAATGTTAAATCCCTTGTCATAAAGATTGCATGAGGATATACAAGATGTTAAGATAGGGAAATGATGAGGTAGAACTATGCATGAAAATATTCCATGATATTTTAATTCATCACATGATAATAATATTTTTACCCTTTTAAATTCCATAACTTATCTTTCAAATTTATTGAATGATTAAATAGAAATGTGAAGTATCTAATTAAATTTTTAACATAAAATAGTTTAAACTGTATACTTAATATTGTTTACTAATAAATTATTGTTTTTTATTAAGAAAGTAGGGTTAAAGGGCCCTGACCCATACAACAACAAGAAATAGGCTTCATAGCTAACAGAACAAACCAAAAAAAAACAACAGAGATAGAATAGGATTTATAGCCAATAGAACATGCCTACAAGCCACCTAGACAGAGTTGCAAACAAGATATTAACCCAACAAAAACTAAGTAGCCAGTAAGATAGGATGAAACCCGACATATAGGCCACCAACAAAATACTTCAAGCACCCGAGCTTGAAGCCAACAATTTTTCCCCTAAAGGCTTGTCAATTGAGACATAGTTCATCTTAGGAGTAATTTTTTTCTTGTGTTGCACCTCAGCCCAAGAAGAAGCAGAATCAAAGATTGAATCTTTTTGACATGAAAGGGGAGAAGCCCCTTCAGAAAATAAAACAACAACAGGTGGAACATCCATACCCAAAGAAAGAGTAGCTAGAACTATGGAAGAGACAACATTATCTAGAATGTGAGTAGTAGGGGCCTCAGGGGAGGCAACACACACAACAACAAGGACAACTTTGTCCAAAATATGAGCAACAATATCCACATGAGTGGTAAGATTAATAGCAGTAGTCACTTTCTTCTGAGATTGAGGAGGCTCAAAATCCTCACTATCAGAAGAAGAGGAATCATCTAGGTACATAGTTAGATGGTTCTTGAGAGAATTCTTCCACCAAGTAGAAGAAGAAGTAGGATGAGAGCTACAAGAGCAATCACAATCCAAGTGTCTAGTAGCAAAATTGTGTCTATAGTGAAACAAGATACCTTCGTAATCCACAAGATGAGACCAAGACTAGTCTTTCACTTAGAGTACAACCTCTCTAGGTAGTGTTTGAGACAAATCAACCTACACTAATAAATTATTGTTTTGAAAGGAAAAAATGGGTTTTACAGGGACCTAAAACCATAAAATTTACAAACAAAAGAAAATATCATCAAAGACCCCATAAAAAGAGAGGCTATAGAGAAGAAAACAATATGACAAAGCCACAACCACCAAAAAAGCCAGCAAAAGCCACTAATAAATTGTTGTTAATCCTACCATCTTGTAGCATGATAAAGATTTATTAGATCATGTAGCTACATAAAAAGTAAACAAAGGAGTGATTTATATGTAATGATTAAATAAAATATTGTTGAAAACATCATTATCCTCCAAGTGACTCAATAATGGAAACATTTCATGAAGAATAGAAATATTTAGATTTTTAACAAGGAACCCTTTGAGACTTTATTATTCAAAATCTCATATTTTATATAAGTTGCTAGTATAACAAACTTAACAAAATGTTTTTGATTTAAGAAGAGTCACTTCCCCACACCCAACCAACCAAAAAACCAACTTCAACCTATACCAACCTCATCAAAAGATATTAACCTATCAAGGATCCAATAAAGATTTAACCAACCCATATAATCTTTGATCCACAAAATAAGGTTATATAAATATAACCTATGAAGAGTACCCAACAAGTTCATAATGTTCAAAATAGAAATAAAACTTAAAATTATACAATTCAGGCATATCAAGCCTTTGCCACAAAAAGGCCATATAGGAGAGCCAAAAGAAAATCTAACAACAAGCATTAGAAAGAAAAATAAACTAAAACTAAGGATTAAGCATCCTCAATAAGGCTCCAAACCTTCATTAGGTCCTCCACCAAATCTTCAAGGATATCTTTGATCTCCATCTTTCCAGACAAATCAAAATCATCCTTGTTCTCTTTTTCCTTTGTTGTTTCTTGATCTTTCCCTATCCTGAGATGGTAGCCATAACTGCTCTTTTCATCACATCATCCATAACCTTGCACATGTTCATCACAACATTCTCAAGAACTTGAAACCTATCAACATTGTCTTCTTTCTACATCATTTTCTCAAGAATCTCCATCCTTTCTTCCAATATTTCCATTCTTGTTTTCTCCATATCTATATGTTTATCTTTCGAGCAATCTTCATTTCTAGGGTTCACCACTTTAATATCCATGTCCTCTAAATCTGTAGTATCCATTCCTTTTTCCTCAACCATACCAGTATCCTCCACATCCTGCACATCCTCCTTCTAATTAAATCCTTTAGGTAAAAGTACAAAGTTGTGTCACACTTTTATAAAGGAAATGGCCAACACTGATCTCTAGCTTTTAAACTTGAATCACTAGAAAGTGGAATATATGTTTTGAATTTTAAAATGATGTAAACTAATAAAATGTGTATTTTTTAGTATTTTTGTTTTTGTATTTTTTGACAAAATTAAAAAATTATTTGAATATATTATTTTATAAATTAACACTATAATTTAGTTGCTGATAAAATGTTGAAAAATGACGTTACATGAGACATCAAGCTTTATATAGTATTTTTTTCTTTTAATTCCTTCAAATTTTTTTGTGAATATTTATAACTTGAAACTTTAGGGCATGTTTTTTTTCTTGCAATTTTAATAATATATATATTTTTAAATAAATATTTTTGTGTGTGTGTATTAAAACATGGTTGTTTCCACTCGACGTCAACTTTTAAATATTAAATATTTATCTAAAATAGAAAAAAAAAATACTATCTTAATCTAGATTCTTTTATCTAGGGCATCATATTTTTTTTTATTTTTTTTAATAAGTTTAAGTATTTTTTTTGACATGGTAATCAACATAATATTTTTTGTTGTGGTAACCTAATTTTAGTAAAAAAATAAAAAATAAAATATAAATAATAATTGAACTATTAACATAAATATATATTTAAAAATTGCACTTATGGATCTACAAAAGGGGTTTTTTTTTTTTTTTTAAATGTTCTTTATATGAGTAGGAGTTGTTGAAACATTAAATTTTTCAAATAATTTCATTTTTGAGTAAATTGGCCTCAAAGTGGTGCTACATATGCATTTACCCAACAAATTTAGTTGGAAAAGTAGTGGACATATTTAACTTATCTAGAATGAATCTTACTAGATCATATGTTTGACCAAAATTGATTTTGTCATAAATACTAAAATTCACTTGTGCTGATAAGTTGGTCGAAAGTGTGACACAACTTTGTACTTTTACACCTTCCTCCTCCTCTTGACTTGAATCTTTCATGTCCTCCAACCCCGACACCTCCCTCAAGAGACCCAACTTCACCCAGAATATCAGGCACACATTCTTCATAGGAGGAATCCTTTTCCTCCCTGGCAACCTTCTTCCCTTTTTTACTATCCAGAGGCTCTTCCAAGTTCTTTTAATCTAATCTTTTTGATTTTTTGCTATTATCCAACCCCTTGGACATAGCCAGAGCCAAACAAGTAGACCCATGACCCACCAAGTAGTAGATGTACATTCAAGGCTAATCTCATTATTATCTAGAATTGTTATAGTGTTAGGGTCAACACCCAACTCACAAATCAACAATTTTCTTTTCTTATTTGCAATAGAAGAGGGGGGGTAGCACCACATTTTTTAGGGGTTATTTTAAGGAGTGTCAACCATGAGTCCACAACATTAGGGGAAGGGTTAATAGGCTCTTTAATAGGGGAGTGGGGTCAAATTTCAATTATTTCAATTTTCATAGAACTTTTAAGGGTGGGGTTCTCAATCAAGTTATGGAAAATTATTCTTTGTTGGGTGGAGGAAAGAACATACTTGCATATGGCTCTAATCAAGCCCTAGTGTAAAGGAGGGTTAGCACCATTGGTAAGGCTTTGTTTCAGGGAGGAGAGGAGGAAGAAGGGTACGTTTATTTTTTCCAGGTACCTAATATGGTTAAGGATGGGAAAATGATAACCATGCACCAATTGAAAGCGACCCTCTAACATAAAATAATTCATGACAAAGTAACATACATTATGGTAAGGGAGCAGAAGAAATACCATAGAATAGCCATTTTGAAATCTTTGAGCCTTCTTTTTAGTTTAAAAAAAAAATCAATAAAAGTCTGATAGTTACTTGTACTTACCTTGGAAATCTTCTTCCCTTCATATGCAAG
Source organism: Sequoia sempervirens (assembly GCA_007258455.2). Lineage (NCBI taxonomy): Eukaryota > Viridiplantae > Streptophyta > Pinopsida > Cupressales > Cupressaceae > Sequoia > Sequoia sempervirens. Next base: position 195,376,313 of record VDFB02075321.1, read on the forward strand.
ACCCGTCGCCTCGGCAATTATCCTAGCATCAATAGTAAAGTAGAGACCACCCAACTCGACTTCTCCATCCCTCCAAGCATTCACAAAATTGTAGCTTAGCTATTCACTGTAACCCTCGATAGCCACAAAGTATGGTGTGAGACCAACACACTCAAACAAGCCCCATAATTTTGCATTCTTCTTCAAGGAATCATATTTACTCGGCTTTGTCCTCTTTCTAGGGCCTCCCATAGTTTTTTCTTTATTTTGGTAATCCTTTGGAAGAATTAAATAATCCACTCTTAGGACTTCCTTATTCACAACATAAGCAATTGGCCATTCAAAAAAATTAGTTTTAATGGAAACTTGGTGGCTTTTCATTTGAAAGGACGATGACTCAAACCTTCTAGTGATATTATTGAAATAATTGAGCTGCTTACAAAGTCTAGCCTTATATCTTCAAAACCTACCATTAAAAGAAATGACAGCTCCACCACCTTTAAGATACATGATTACACTTTTTTTATTATCCTTCCTGGCACCTGTGATAACACATGCTAAAATGTCTTTCCTCTAATCCTTCATAATATTTTTAGAAATGTGGGCGATAATCATCATTACCACTTTCACTCTTTTTTCATTATCGCACGAGGCTTCCAAATGGGTATGTCCTTTCATCCCATCTCTTTTTAAATCTTTGAGATTTAGTGTACAACTTCCATAAATATATCACATCAAATTCCATCTTTTCAACTTGCCCAATTACCATATAAGAAATAACACAATTAACATGACAGCTGGACAACACTGCCAACTTTTCAACTTAATTAATTTATTTCTGTCCTTGATGAATTAATTAAACCCTCCCATTTATCCTTAGAAAATATTTCCTTAATTTGATTTGACAATTGGGAAAATTCCCAATATTCCCAATCCAAATTTTGTAGGCCAAAATTCACCATTGCATGGGCAGCCCTATTGCCTTCACTATAAATATGGGTAATCTTGTAATGCTGAAAGGATTGTATCATATGTTTGCAATCATCCAAGATGTCTTTTAACTCCCAAGGAACATCAACCTTATTGTTCAAATAGTCAATAATTAACTTGGAATCTCCTTCCCCCATAACTTTAGTGTAGACATTATCTTTTAGATAACATATTCTGGCCCACACCGCATAAGCCTCAACCAAGTTTTTAGTTGTTGTACCTAGACCTTTGTTGTAACTAGCAACATAAATACCTTGATGGTTTCTTACTATTACACCCACCCCCGCCAAGCCTGGATTCCCTTTAGAACATCCTTTGAAGTTACATTTAATCCATCTCGGGTCTAGGGGAATCCAAATAGTGCTTTCTATAATAAGTTGTTTGACCTAGTTGACATTATTAAGATAATGAGATATTCCCTTTTTTTGATTCACATCTCTTGGTATGATGGTATTTTCTTTGAAGGAGCATACTTACAACTTTCAATATTTTCTTAAAACTGTTTCCTGATAGACATGCATAACTCTTTACTATTCTTAGCTATATCCCTAAACACTCTAGTGTTCCAAAATGTTTAGTAAACTATTACACAACATTCTTATATAAAATATTAGAATAAAGACATGAAAGAGAAGAACTTAAAAAGAAAATTATATAGTTATATTCCTAATTTTCTATCCTTAGTTTTATGGTGAATAATTAAAAGTTTTGAAATGAGAATAGTAACATGTGTTAGCTACATATCATACTTATCATTCTAAAAATGTGAGTCAAATCCCACTTGCATTTTTTTTTAATGGCTAGTTCATTTGTTTATTATTGTATGGTTCAATTTTAATTATTTTGTTCATACAAATTATTGTTGTTATGTTTGTATTTATTACAGAGTAAATTAAAATTTATTATATTGAAGATCTTTGAAATCATATTAGTTTTTTTTAATATTTTTATTTCTTTTGTAAATATTATTATTTTTGAAAGAGGAAAAAATGGGTTTTACAGGGACCCGAAACCACGAAGTTTACAAACTAAAGATAAAATCGTTAAAGACACCAAAGTCAAAAAGGCTGTAAAAACATCAACAATAAAATTCCACAGCCACCAAAAAGGGTAGAAAAGGCCACATAACCAAAAAACTAGACAAAACGCCAGCAACAACTAAATTTGGGTCTTTAATAAATCCACAGTCTCAACTTCTAGCTCGTTCATATCCTGAACCCCCCTCTTTAAGATCTGAACCATCTAGGTAGTGGGAGGCACTTTCCTTTTAAGATTGGCATGGGTCCTTTTTGAAATACATTAGTCCTCATTCTTTCTTTCCTTGTTCTCTTCCAGATCAACAACCAGTGAACCCTATTGCATTTTTTCCAGCTTTTCAAACATAGCATTGATGATAATGGCATTGTGCCTAGCCATTTTATGGTTTTTTTCCACAACAGTTTTCATGTTACTTTTAATTTTAACCATTTCAGCTTCCAAAGACTTGTACTTATCCTTAATGTCACCTCCTTCCTTTCCAATACTGTTCTTTTTCTGTTTCCCTTCTTCCTTGCTGAGAGCGGCCAAATTCAGTTCGAGCTCCTCTGACTTACTATACAGAGCACTATTTCTTTGATTAAGATCATTAATTTCTTGATAAGCCCATTTCAAAACCCTGAAAAATGTCACTAATGTCGTTTCTTGCAGAACCAAGAATGTCACCAGATTGAACCCAGACTAATATGAGGTTAACATCATCCAGGTTGGGGGAGCTAGGAAATCTGGTACCTTCAAATCTGAAAGAGGCAAGAGGGGAGGGCACAAAATTTCTACTAGCTTTAGAGTTCTTAGCTTTGTCTTCCAAGGAGTCTACACAGTAGGAAACCAACTTATTGGCAGGGGAGCCCTTGAGAATATGATTCTTTAAGGGGATAGAGCAGTCGAGGTAGGTCTCAAGGTTAGCTTTAGCAAGCTAGGGTTTTTTAGACTGGGTTTTCTTACCAGACATCTTAGAGGATGGGTGGGCTTCAACAATTCTCTCCTGGTTAGGCTGATTCTCTAAACCCCCACTATCCATGTCATAGTCCTCAGATGCCGTGGAGGAAACAGGTTTAGATAAAGCTGACATACTTTGATAGTGTTCGTATATTAACCTAATAAGACCAGGATGAAGAATAGGGTATCTCCTAGGATTTTTCTTACGGTCCTCAAGGCTATTACTCAATGAACATAATAGGTAGTGAGGTAGAGAATTCCATACCTTATGGTAGAAGTGGTTAGGAATGGAAAAATGATGACCATACACTATGGTAAATCTCCCATCTAGGGTGATATACTCCATTATAACACGAAACACCTTTCTCCACAATGCCTTGATGGTGTCAATTTCAAAATAGCTGTTAGAAATTTTAACCAGTTTCAATTTCTCCTTGTCCTTAGAAAATCTAATGACTGCCTCATCAGAAAACTTTTTGTCGCGATAAAATTTCACACCCTCAGTGGACATTCCAGTAATCTCCCCTATGATTTTCTCATCCAGCTTCACCTTTCTTCCAAAGAGAATTATTTTTCCATTGTTCCAGTTCTTCTTGAAGTAGTCTATGGCCATAGTATCGGGCCCATGAAGTTTTTCCAGAAATGGAACCAGCCCACCTCTTTCAATATGCTTCTAGACCTTATCATTCCTAGTGTGCACCTCATAGCTTTTTGGCTCAACTCTTTTCCCGTCCCCCCCCATTTTTGTTTGCACTTTATTGCAGACTCTACCAGTGCCAAACACCTATTGTAGAATTATGCAGCTATTCCAATGCACCCATAAAGTGTGCCACTTTTTCTTCCCATCTAAGTAATATGATGCGGCCCCATAAAATATCTTGATTTCGATATACTTGGCCCCTTTCCCTTTAATCATTAAATTTATTTTCCTCTTTCCCATGCATAACATCATAATCTAGTAAGGCCCTGACTTTAGTTCTCAAGTCCCTACAATTCTGCCATGTGTTCAATCATTGCTTCCTAACCCCTTCATTTGCAAAGTAATCTGCCATGTTGTTAGCTTCCCTATAGACGTGTGAAACTTTTACTTTTTCAAACTTGTCTAGAATAGAATTTGCTTCATCAATCCAATTCTTTATCGACCAAGAGGGTGGGGTACTTCCTAAGAGACAATCAATGATATTTTTAGAATCCCCTTCTAGCCATAAATTTTTTATAGTCAAATTATGAGCTAACTTTAAAACTTGAAAGGCTCATATAGCCTCCACCACATGGTTGGTTTTGTGACCTAGGGATATGGCCACAACTGCCATAAAATTACAATTTGAATCCCTTAACAAACCTCCACTTCCAACCATGCTCAGGTTTCCCTTCACGGCTCCATCAAAGTTGGCCTTATACCAGCCATTTGGAGGAAAGGTCTAGCACACACCCTCCCTATTTTTCTTGGCTGGCTTGGAAGCTGAAGAAATGTCCACTTTAATATTCCAATCTTTTTCTATCATTAAATCATAGGGAGTGCACACCACAACTTCTAGATTAAGAGATTTTTGAGGAATCACATTAATTTTTTTTTTTATAAGCCTAATTTTTTTCTCAAAGACATTATTCTCCGACATCTCCTTGTCCTTGAAAAGTCTATTATTATGTTCTTTCGACACTCCCCAAGCAACAAAAGGGAATAAGAAATCCCATAACCTTCGAATGAAGGGATTTTGAGTAGGGGCTTTCCATTGTAAAAAGAACTCTTCAATGGTTTGGGGGAACACCCAAGAGATATTCCAGAGAGCTAATAATTTTCTCCAAATTAAGGAAACAAACAGACAGTGGATAAACAAGTGGTTGGCTAACTCTGCCTCACTCTTGCAGAGGTAGCATCTGTTGGGGATTTGAAATCCTTGTTTACAAAGATTTTCCATAGTAAGAACCTTATTCTGAAGCATGATCCAAAAGAAGATATTGAATTTTGGAGTCAAGTGTTTAATCCAAGCTTTTGACTAGAAGGGAGGGGGGCTTGAGAAAGGGACAACAAAGAGACAACCAAAGAGATAGAGTAGTTACCCGAAGGGTTGTCCATCCAGACAAGAATATCATCCTACTGAGTCTGTCCCAAACTGATAGCCTTTAAGGAGGATTGAAGTTGAGCCAACTCTTGACTAATCACACATAAGTTCACCCAGTCTCCTTCATACCAATAATCTTCGACAAGCTCCCTGAAAGTAGCTTTACATTGCTCTACCCATCTATTGAATCTTTCAATATTGATAAGGGGTTCCTTGAAGAGCCATTTATCCTCCCAAAATATAGCTTGATTGCCACTTCCGATGTGCCATCCTATCCCTGATTCCAAAAATTTTCTACCAACAATCATATCATTCTAGCAAGCTGATCCATGAGGGAGGATAGGAGAGTCCAACAGAGCTTTGAGGGACATACAGTTAGCCATATATTTACTTCTTAAAATTTCTTTCCATTCTCCACTAGACGAGAAAGATCTCCATATTTGTTTGGCTAGGAGAGTATTATTCATAATTCTAATTTTTCTAAGACCTAAACCCCTAAAGGTTTTCGGTCTACAAACCAAATCCCACCTTATAAGAGGCATTCTCTTTCTTTCCTCCACTCCAGACCAAAGGAATCTTTTTTGGATCTTTTCAATGGCCTTAGCGTATTTAGCAGGGATTTTGAAGAGGATTAAAGCATAAACTAGGAGGTTCTCAAGAGAAGCTTTAAGAAGTTGAATTTCTTCAGCTTGGCTCAAAAGAGCTCCTTTCCAACCTACCAACTTCTTTATGAACCTATCAACCAACGAACACCAAAAGGACTCTGGAGGTTTAAGGCATAACGAAAGTCCAAGATAAGAAGAAGGTAAGGATTCCACTCTACAACCAAGGATTCTTGCAATCTTGACCTGTCTATGCTCAGGGGTATTGAAGAAAAAGGGGGAACTCTTCTGTCTATTAACCATTTTCCCTATTTCCTTCTCATACATGTCCAAATTTTTTTTCAAAGTCTTAGCCTCATGAACACTATAGATCTTCCCATAAACATTGTGTCATCAAAAAATTGTTGGTGATAACAAATCAAATTCATGGAAGAAGGACTAAGATCTGCAAGAGACCTCTGTTCAATCAATCTCTTAAGATTCTTTCCCAAGATTTCAACCATTATAGTAAAAAGAATAGGTGATATAGGGTCACCCTGTCTTAAACCTGCTGAATTTTGAAAGAATCTAGAAGGAGATCTATTCACAATAATAGATGTGGAGACCGTAGTAACCAACTGATTCACCAACTGAATGACTCTGCTACTAAAACCAATCCCCCTTAGAATTTTGAATAAAAACTTCTAGTCAACATGGTCATAAGCTTTGGATATGTCCAACTCAAGAATAAACCCTTCAGTTTTAGATTCCACTAGTGAATGAATATTCTCATGGACAATAACTATAGAATCTAAGATTTTCCTTCCAGGAACAAAACCATTCTGCTAAAGGGAAATCAACGAAGGAAGGATAAAGGGTATGTGCAGGATCATCATGGAAAAAATAGGCCCTTAAGTGGCAATTTTTTTAAAAAAATTAGAGTTAGGCAACTTGATGTAAAAATTTGAATAAGTTATGTATATTATTTCAAAAATATGTAAGAATAGAATCTGTAGAAAATTGAATGTAGTTTCTAAACTACTAGGTTTGTTCAAAAAGAAAAAAATCTATTTGGTGAAAATTTGAAATTTCAATGCAGTAGTACTTAAATTTCAGGGAAAAAATAAGAAGTAGGTGTTTGTTTGACCACCCTAATCACAATAAAATGATAATATTTTTTTATAATATTTTAGATATATGTAGAGGACTCATGTCCCAATGTGATGCATATTTTTTTATATTTTTTTTCCAAGTAAATAATTAATTATGAATTTTTTATTACAAATTTTAAAAAATATAAAAAACTCGTATGTCTGACCACCTTAACTTGGTCAAAACTTCCTGAAATTCAATTTTTATTTTTTTAATCCTATAGTATGCAAAGCATAGAATGTGACACATGTTTTGTATTCAAAAACTATGATACTGTTTGAAAGCTATAATTTTTTTTCAATCAGCCTATCAATCAGGACTTTAGTAATAATTCAAATAGAAAATGAATAATAATTACTTATTAAATTCAAAGAAAAGAATTATTTATATTGGTGGAAAGCCGAGAATGACAATCTCCTTTAAAAACCCTTTTCGTCTCATCAATTTTGGGTAAAAAAAATGTCATCAGCCACATACCCATCATATTGCCACTTTTTGGCCCATCATGATCCTGCACATACCCTAGAAAGAATCCTTGAAGTCAAGACCTTTGATATGATTTTATAGAGAGAGTTACAAATACTAATGGGTTTGAACGCCTCAAACTCCATTGCCCCTAGTTTCTTAGGAATAAGGACCACAAAAGTAGTGCATTTAGTTCCTTAAGGAGCCTTTTGGATCTAAAGAATTCCTTAACAACATTCACAACATCATTTTCCACAATATCCCAAAACCATTGAAAAAAGAACATAGGGAATCCATCAGGCCTAGGGGACTTGTTTCCTTCAAAAGAAAAGAAAGCTTTCCTGATTTCCTCCTTAGAGGGGACGGCCGCAAGATTTTCATTATCTTCCCTAACAACAACCTTGGGGATGGCCTCTAATAAGAAGTCTTGGTCATTTTGATTGATTTCCCGATTCACCAAAAGAAGGTTGTTATAGAAGAGGAAAACTTGGTTTTTGATGTCTTCCTCTTCCTCAAATCTCATACCATTAACTTCGATGGAAGTGATTCTATTGGCAGCTCTCTGTTTAGAAGCAGATAAATGGAAGTACCTTGTATTTATGTCTCTAGCTAAAAGCCACAATACCCTTGATCTCTGCCTCCAGAACTCTTCCTCTTTAGCTATGATGTCATGCAATTTCACCAGCAGCTCATTTTCTCCATCCTTATTATTTTCAATGTATCCTTCATTCTAGATTTTGTCCTGGATCTCTGCAAGCTCCATTTGAAGTTCATATTTAATACCAAAAATGTTTCCAAAGGATTCTTTCTTCCATCTTCTTAAATTGTGTTTGACTTCTCTCAATTTTTTAGCAATTCTGAACATAGCAGTACCCGAAAAATCAATATTCCACCATTTCCTAATTTCATCGAAGATAAGGGGGTGGGACAGCCACATTCTCTCAAATCTAAAGGGAGAGTTTTTCTTCACCTTTATAGGGTCTGCCATAAAACTTATGGGAAAGTGATCCAACCCAACTTTAGAGAGAGCTTTAAGAGAAAAAAAATAGCTTAAAAGCCACTGATGAGAAATTAAAGTTCTATCTAACCTTAGTTGAATAAGTTCCTTACCAATTCTTCTATTCGCCAAGTATACTGAGCCCCTTGCAAATTCATATCAATTAGCTCCTTGTTGTTGATGAAATTGAAAAGATCAGATTTACTCTCCTGATTCACTTGAGAGCCTCCAAATTTCTCCTCATTCAGAAGTGGAGTATTAAAATTTCCCATTACTATCCAGTGGTCATTATAAAAAATCCTACGAAAAGCAAAGAGCTCATTCCACAAAGATTTTCTAGCTCCTTTCCCATTGGGAGCATAGATATTCGACTGAATCTAGATAAAGTTGTCTCTGATATGTGTAAATTTAGTAGCAACATGATTGTTGCTCTCTAGCAAAGATTCCCCTTTAATGAGGTTCTGGTTCCAAAAGGTAGCAATGCCTCCTGATGCACCATCTGAACTATTTCCTTGAATCCCACAATTTTGAAACATTTTGATCTTCTCCACCTCTTCTTTGGACATTTTAGTTTCTTGGATGAGGAGAATATCAAGGTTATGATCCCTAACAAAATTGTGCAAAACATCCCTCTTGTGAAGGCTATTGAGCCCTCTTATATTTGAGGACATAATCTTCATATCTTTCCAGGGGATTGGAGAATCTTCGGAATGGTCTTTTGAACACCATCCACTATATCTTGAAAGCTTTCATGCTCTCTCTTCCATTTGCCTAATCTTTTGCCTTGGCTAAGCTTAGTAGCTCCACAATCTGCCTTTGCTCTTGTTCTGGTAACAACTCCACTCAGAGTATTCTGATGTTTTCTTCTCTACTTCTTTTTCTTAAAATGAGAGAGAACTTCTTTCCAATTAGTATCTTCTTGGCTCTCCATCTCTCTGCCAGGTTCCCATTCCTTATCATACATTCTTCTTTGCTCCCAAGGGAGGGTATCCATCTGGCCATTCCTAGGGTGATTCAAATTATCACTCAAAAGTTTGGTGTTCTGGGTCAGGTCCTCAAAGGTTTCCTTAACAAAATCTGGGGTTGTATTTTCCCCAGGATTAAGAGGGTCACTCAAAGGGGAGCATTCAATAGAGGTCGTATTCAGGATAGGAATGCTAATATCCAAAGACAAACCCTGGATAGGAATGTCCTCCAATCCAGGAAAACCATTTTCTTTGCCTTCTGAGAAGATCTTAAGAGTAGAGGAAACAAAGTCCTCATCCATTTTACCTTCCTCCACATTCTCCAATGTTTTTTCATCATCTTCCTTAGGACTAGCATTATCTTCTACCCTTGTTTGGTGATTCTTCTATGCATTAGGATCCTTAGGTTCTATTTCATCATTAAGGTCAGAGGTATTCCTCTGAGTTTCATCTTTCCTTCCAGCCTCCTCATTAAGGGTATTGGTATTGTTTGCTTGTCCTTCCCCGACATATTTCTTTCTCCAGATAGTCTTAGGGTTGGACTAGTGGTTTTCTTTTTCTTTACTGACATTTAATGGACATTTCTTAGCCCAATGCCCTACTTTTCTACATTTAAAGCAGGCAAAAGGAATGGACTCAAACTCTATAGTTTGCATCCAGGTTCCCAACTTAGATTGAATATCTATTGAAGAAGGAAGGTCAACACTCTGTGAAACTCCCACATAGATTCGAGCAAACACCCACCACTTTCTAGCTACTTTCATAGGGTCAATAGATAGAAGTTCTCCAAAAGAACTAGCAATGCCATTGAAAATGTCCTCATTCCAGTATTCCAGAGGGAGACCCGGGAGTCGAGCCCATATTGGAACATTCTCAATGATAGAGTCAAAGAGATCCAGGTGAGAGGTCCACTTCTTAAGGGCCAGGGAAGACTTTCCAATGACCTAGGGTCCACCACTCCTCATAGCCAAAATATCCTCCTTGTAGGTGAACTCAAAGGAAAAGAAACCTCTAGGAAGAGTAGCCACCATAACTTTCCCATTGGTTCTCCACTTATTTTTGACAAACTCCCTAACCACCTCAACATTTGGTCTAGGGTCCATGAACTTTCCAACCAGGACTTTTTCCATCAAAGCAATATTATGATCAATAATAGGATCAGGCATAGAGATGGCAAGCTTACCTTTCACTAGGTCAGAAAGATTACTCACTAGAGGAAAAATCGATTTACCATTTTTATTATTCACTATATCAACTTCTACAAAGTAGTGTTTGCTATTTTTCTAACTATTCTTATAGATATGTTTTTTAATATTGAATGTGCTATTTATAATATCTGTAAAATGATACAATATATTTCTAAATTTAGCACTCTCCTTGTCTATATTTCCTATCTAGAATAGCTATATACAAAGCACACACAAATCTCTTATATACAACCCCTGTACACTTTTCCCCTATACATTTTACAGGCTTACAGTCCCAAATTAAGAATGAATTAAATTAAATTATTATTTTAAGTATATTTATAACATTGATTTATAAATTAGATCTATCTTCTAAAGAATTCCCATAACTAGATTATAACTTTAAGAGATATTTACTATAGAAATATTATTTTTTACTCTCATTATCTTTCATTTATATTCAAAAAGATTAGTTGTAACAAAATTTATCATGTTTCTACATTAAGAGGTTATGAATTTAGGAATTTTTCATGTATCCTTGAATTATCATTATAAGAATAACCAAGTTAAAATACAATTTAAAATGAATATAAATTCATAATATGTTTTATTATAATAATTTTTAGATTTTCCCATTAAATAGTATATGAATAATTAAAAAGAGATTTTTAAGAGTAAAAATATAAAATATTTTATAATATGTAACTTGTTTATAATTATAGGATTTTGTATTAGTTATGTCACTTACAATATTTTAAAATAAATTTGAAAAATGAAAGAAATTAAATTTATATTAATATTTTCATTAAAAACAATTATATTTTAAATTATTGTGTTTTTAATAATAATTTAAAAGTGTCATTTTTATATATTTTAATAATAAAAACAATAAATTTTGCAATCTTAATAAAATTTTAACATTAAATGTTTAGCTTTATTGAAACATAAAACTAGTTTATGTTAAATCTATAATTTTGTCTAGTTTATGTGTCTTCTTTTTTTCCTTTTTCTTTTATTAATATCATCTGTTGTTTCTAATTATTTAAGATTCTAATAAAAAATATTTTAATTGAACCACTAAAATTTTGGAATTTAAATTAAGCCATAAAAATTTAAAAGTAAAATATGATGTTTGATGAATTAAATTACTTTAATATTTGTTATTCATAATCACATATAATAAATAATATAAAAATGATACTAAAATATAACTTTGATATTTTTTTTAAAAATATTATATCTTAACAATCTTAAGTCTATATCATTTAACCCATAAATTTACTAAATTTTAAAATAATTTAATTATATTTTTAAATAATAACAATAATTATATAATCTATAGTTATTAATATCATAAATAATAATATTTCAATCTAAATTAAATATTTGAAAAAACACTTACCAACCAAAAAAATTAAAAATTAAAAAAATGTTGAGAGATATCATTCATGGGCATCTATTTTACTTAAATCATAATTTCACTTAGAAAATTGTCTAAGAATGATATCTCTCCCCATCTTTCACATATTTTTTTCAAAATATTGATATACTAGTTCAATTATATTTAATTAATAACAAATATTTTAATATAAAATATATTACATTTATTTTATTAATAATTTATTATTAATCAAGATTCATCAATTAATAGAATTTCTAAGGAAAGATTAAAAAATTAAGTCAATATTATTTCATCTATTTCTATCTAATCTTTACATACTTTATGTATACATAGATAAATCTATTCTTTTATTTATTCCTAGGGTTTGCCTTCAAAAAAGACAAAAAATGAGGTATGCAACCTCTTCACCCTACATACACTAACTTCCTTCAATACATATGATGGTAGAGGTGACTGACACCTTCTACAATTTCAACTAGGAAAATTACATCCTCTTCTTCAATTAGCCTAGGGTTTGCCTCCAAAAAAGGTAGAAAACCCATAATTTCATTCTTCTACTCTACACCCTTCTTGAACAAACCTGAGGCCTTCTTATGCTTTATCTTCTTCTTGTCTTTGTTGAGATTCAACACCAAGAGTTAGATTATTTTACTATAGATTTAAGAATGATTTTATTTATATTGTTTATTTTATGTAGTGGAATTACAATACAAAGACAATATGTTGAGACACTTTTACTACTTTTTTTGTTATTCTATATTTCTTTTCTTTTAATTTGATATTTTAATAATTATAATAAATATTATATATTTATATATAACATATTATTTTATTTAGGAAAAACTAATTATACCATGTACTAAAATATATCAAATTAAAAAATAAACCTATATTAGTTTGTAACAATTTTCTCTTAAAATATATTTTTTTTTAAGAAAAAAGGATATATATGTGGATTATAGTATATTTTTTTGAGTTTTTCTTATAAGGTTTGCTATTTTTCCCAGTTTCTAAATACTTTTATTTAATATCTATTAAAGAAAGTATAATACATTTTATAATTTGTACAAAGATAATACTAAGGGATGCATACTTACAATATGACATTTTCAAATAAATTAATTTGATTTGTCAAAAGGTGAAGAAAACTATTTTTTTTGTTAACATTTTTGATAGCTACAAAAGAGACTCTATGGAGGGCTTGAATTAAGACTAGGGGTTGTATCTAATGGGTTTGAATCTAAAATTATTCAATAAAACCATCTTAGATGGAACCTCTATAGGAGTATATCATTATTATTTTTAAAATTTGTAATTTTAGAAGAAGAAAAAATAGAATCTCCTACAATGCGACATATTATTACGAGATCAACTTAGTCTATATATGTCAAGTGGTATGTGTGTTTGCATGTTTATGTTTCTTGTGATTTAATAAATAAATAAATAAATGTTTATTTTACTTATATATCTATTTTGTGATGTTTTAAGTTTGATTTTCTAAGACAATAATATAATTAATCAATCAGAAAATAATGTGTTCCACTTGTGGGGCATCCTAATTTTTACCTAAAAACATGTCTTTTTTAGAAATAACTAAAGGTTTAAGGTTAGAGGAGTTCCATATAATGGGTTTTATTGAATGAGGTTAGATAAAACTCTCTTGGATAAAGCCTTAGGCTTAAACCAAATCCCTAATAGAGTCTCATCTACACCTATCAAAATGCTAAAAATAATCAAATTTACTTCATCTGTTGGAGGATCAAATAAAGCCATTTTGAAATACTATTTTGCAAGTGTGTAGCTCTTAGTATTAGATTTACAAAAACTATGGTATATATTAATTTTTATTTAATATTTATATTTTAAAATTTTATAATGAATGTAGGTCCATTAAGAAAAATTAATAAAAAATTATTTCATATTTCTACACCATGTTAATAATTTATGTGTAGGTGCTTCAAATTTTTACTTCAACTATGAAAAATTTTGATTTTCAAGAAAAAGACTTTCACTTTTTGACCAAAAAGTGGACCCAACTTCTTGAATTTACCCTATATATATAGGTAAAAATATCTATATCAAGAACCTATGAGCCACATGGAAAAAATATTGTCTCATAAGCTAGTAACACAAAAATCATAGATCAATTTTTAAAATCAGATGGATTAATTAGTTAAAACTACCTATAGCCTAATTAAAAACTAATGAAAACTAGATTTTATGTTTCTATTTATTTTTCATACATATTTGAAATTTTTATTTGTTCTCATACATGTAACTTGATAACACAAAGTTCCCAAAAATGATCAAAGTATATTGCCATAGTACTCTACATAAAAGGAATTGAGCTCCATATCTACTACCAAAGTAAAAAATATTTAATGTACTATATCTCACTCTGGGTTACCTTTAATATAGCCTCATCACAACATATGTGATCATTTACCATGATGTAAATAAAATAACCCAATAACTTTACACACTTGTAAAGTTTTCTTTAGCTCTATAGTAATGTTGTAGGTGATACACAATACAGTCTAGATGTGTATCTAATTGAAATTGAATACCATCATATCTTCATGAATAAAAAAATTAATAAAAAAATTATTAGTTTTTATTAGGAGCAGGGATACACATAAAAGTGACTACATAATGTTTGAAGATTTCGCATTGGATAATAGGATAGTTGGGATCTAATAACATATTTTCATGATATTGTAGTTCTCATCATTATCTACCTCACTCACCAATCCCCAAAACATCAACAAAATTATATTTTACATCTCCCTAGAAGTATATTTCATGAATCTCCCAAACACCATCTTCATGATTAAAATTCCTACATTAAGAAAAAGCTTTATCTCCTCATCAACCTCTATATTCAACTTCATTTTACCATTTCCACCTTTCTTCTCCATGACTTCCTTAGATCTCAATGCCATTTATGAAATAGAAAATTTCTTCATGATATACACAACCATTTGAAAACACTTGGTAGAATGTCTCTATCACAATATACTTATAAGATCCCACACATTCAATACACATACTTATTCAAACCTAGTAATATTCAAGCTATGTATGAAAAGAAATATTAAAATTATTGATGCTAATCCTGAATACTATGATTATTTGTTAAAAAAATATATATTTAAAAATATTTTCATTTATTAGTCTATAGGTTCTTTATACATGAATTTATTTTTGCATCTTAGAACAAAGTAAGAATAATGATCACTGTTGTATAATTTTTACTTGAACACATTTTATTATCTACATATTAGAATATACTACATATTTGAAAATGAGAAACATAATTACATATTTTAAACTACACAAAATTATAGATTTAACATAAACTAGTTTTATGTTGAACAATAAAGCTAAATATTTAATGTTAAAATTTTATTAAGATTGCAAAAACTAAAAATATCTTGCTTTCTTTTTTTCAAAAATATTTATCCTTTGTTAATAACTTTCTAAAGGCATGCTTATAAAGACTCTTTAAATTACTCACTTTTATGTTATATTTTTACTAATATGAACTCTCCAATTTAATTATCTTCTCTATATTATATCTATATCAATCCTAAAAACTAATTTTAATCTTTCATAAACATCAATACATAGAATAAATTTATTTTAATTTGCCATTTACTTTGAAACATATCAATACTTATAAACTGAACAAAATCATAACAATCCGAAAAATAAAAACCAATTTTTAATGTTCCCTAAACATCAATATTTTAGTTTATCAATACTTGCAAGTGAACTGGACAAAGTTGTACTTTTTCTGGAAGAAGAGATGTTTTGATCAGTAACATGACGGAAAACAGTTACATCATTAATCTTCGAGGAATGTCTTCAATCATTTCATCTCACCCTCTAGATTACGTAGAATAAAGAAACATTGGTTTATTGTTGAGCACCAATTACAAACACCGTTTCAACATTTCTATAATATTACTATCATCAAGGAATTCATTTCCCTTCATTAAGGTTTAGATCATACAAATATACGATGTTCATGGGCATCAAAAGAATCATAAACCCAGACTAGAATGTTTCACCCTATCTATGATTTACATATTTTTCATTTTATGTCACAGCACATCGAGTAAACAAAAAAAAATCGTATTGATAATGAATTTGCTTCTTTACAACTACTCTCTACTGGAATGCACTGATCAGGTTTTATTGACTACCTCCGACGTTCAAATCCATTGTCTATTGCAGGCCACTATAGAACGTTAATATCTATATATTAATCTAAAATAAATTAAGAAAAATGGAATAGTATTATGGTTGCCGGTTCTATTAACTTAACAAGGCCTGTAATCTTATGTGGAATAACTATTTTAGACAAATGGTTCACAAAATTTTACAGAAGTAAATATTTCATAAGGTAGCAAATGAGTTTGAAGAATCTATTTGGCCTTGACTGCATGGTAAATATATTAAGACAACAGCAGTAATTACGAAAGTGCAGTGACAACAAAACAACATCTGGCTTTCAGCAGCTACAGGCTCTGGTATGCCACGTATCTGCATGTATGAAATGGAAAATAAATAAACAGAAACAAGTTTCTCTAACCTGTGCTAATAGATTATCGTAGATGTCCAAGAGCACCTACGCTTTACAAAGGAAATTTTTTTCAGCTGGTTCGTTTTTCAAACATTCTTATGGCTTCCTGCTACAATGGTTTGACAGTTATTGTCAAGGATCTGGGCAGTGTGGAGGATGAAGTATTGAGGAATTGCAGGAATCAGAGCGAGATTCAGGAGGGACAATATTACTATATGTTTGATCGAATACTGACTCTGCAATAGTCTGCAATGGTTGCTGCACCACAGTGCAATGCTGTCGAAGAAGCATCTGCTGGTGTAGCTGATTATTGTACACTGATAAGCTTTGGCCTGAATCAAATGACATGGGCCCCAACATTGGCCTGGGAAGAAACTGGCTGTGGATCAGATTTTGCTGATACTGGATTGACGGCAAAGCCAGTTGCTGAAGCGAAATTGGAAGTGTAGCATAGCGCTGAATTGGGTAATTAGGAAGACAGTAATTCTGCTGTTGCAGATCACAAATGGGATTATTGGCAAACTGGGTATGCTGATGGAGCTCTGGAAATTCATAAAACCATGGAGAGAAGTAAGCGTGTTTGGAAAAGTCAGAAGCGGCGCCGTGTGCAATTATACCACGGCTCTCTAACAGCGCCGACTTTTCTTTTGGCAGTGTGAAAGTTGAACTTGTGGATATTGAGATTGCGGCTGGAACTCCATCGCCGCCTGTACCTCCCTGATTTGATATCGCACTTACTTGATTAATTTTATTGTAGTCGGCGAGGTGGGCTCTCTCTGGGAAATTCAGTTTGGCTTTTGTGCCTCTGAATCTTAAAGCGGCCTCGTCATAAGCTTCTGCTGCTTCTTCCGCAGTCTGGAAAGTACCCAGCCATACTCGAGCCGCTTTTTTTGGATCACGAATTTCGGCCGCCCATTTACCCCACGGCCTTTGCCTTACTCCTCTATAACGCCTCTTTCTCTGCTGCTGTTGCCCATCGGGATCTGCTTTGGCAATTACAAAAGGCTCTTCCTCTTTAGTCTTCAATTCTTCATGGTATACAGGATATGCCTGCTGCTTTCGCTTATTATCACTGGCTTCTGGATACCATACGACAACGATAAGTAAAACATATTGTCAGAAAAATTGCTTTTTATCTAGTAATATCTTCATTGATCGATATTTTGCTCATTCATTTATGAATCTTCATAGAACATTAGCTATTGTTTTCCCTTTCTTTTTCATATGTATTATTTCATCTCTGTCTGTTTTCAAGTCTTTCATTTTTCATTCTTAGAAATAGATTAAGTTGGTACTAGGTTAATCTAATAACCAGTTTTTCGATTGCAGTCTCAGCAGTTTAGAGCAGATGGAAAGCTTTTATAGATTCCAAACAAACACCATGAGGTGAGACTTCCTATGGATTTAAACATAAGAATTTTGTGTTTTTCTGTTGGTGTCATCCTTGAGAATGGGTGATTTCACTACGTCAATAAACAGATCATGGATTGATTAGTTTTGTTTCATGCGATGCTTCTGACATGGAATGCTAGAGCGTTCAGTTGTGATAAGGTGAGGAACGTTTCGGGTGGAAAACCCTTGGTCTGCAAGGGCTATAAGAGTTGAAGAACTAGAGATTGTAATAGGACAGTTCAATAGTTTTCCCATTTGTTTGATAACAAAGACTTGATCAGCGTTTTTCCTTTTCCTTTTGGAATGTATAGATATCACACATTCTGTGATTGTTTGATTGCAGTAATCCAACTTCTATGTACTAGTTAAACGTTACGTTATTACATCTTCAGGTGCAGGAAATGGAAATGATTGAACGTGTTTTTCTTCATATTATTCCTACTTCTGTCAATAATGTTGTTGTTCATTCCTTAGTCCCTGATTCCCCAAGTACTCCAAGAAAAATTACTTTCTGATCATTTAAGGTGTACATAGATTCTTCTAATTGTATTTTACTAAAATCGTTCGGCTTCAATCCATTTCGTGTGTTGTATTTTTGTCCCCTAAAATTTAAACATGTCATTGAACTTGCACCTGCACAAAGTAGTGGATGCAATAGAATACCGCAGATAAGATGATGAGCAACATCCAAAAAAAAATCTATCTAATATTATAACAAAATTGTTTCACGAATTGTATTTAGATTTGATTAGTAGTGGATGCAATAGAATACCGCAGATAAGATGATGAGCAACATCCAAAAAAAATCTATCTAATATTATAACAAAATTGTTTCACGAATTGTATTTAGATTTGATTTTGTATTATTTATTTATTTTTAATGAACCTGATCATCATTCATTTCTTTCTCTTGTTTTTTATTTCTGATGTTGGATCATAAAGTTTGATTGAAAACATTGAGAAGAACTTCACAAATAGAAAAAACAGGTCATTGAGCTTGCAGTTAAACAAGTAGTAGATGTAATAGAATATTGCAGATAAGATAATAAAATTGTTTTTAGATAAGATAATAAAATTGTTTTTAGATTTGATTCTGTTCATTTATTTCTCTTCCTTTGTTTTGTAATTCCTGATAATAGATCATAGAATTCTAATTTTTAATGATGAATCATAGAATTTGAAAAAAAACACTTAAGAAAAAAATTAAAAACAATTCGCAAAAGCTGCATGCCTGCTAATGAAATTGCTGCATCTAGACAAGTATTTTTTCTTTTGTATTTATTTGGATTTTTACTGAATTTGAGAGCGTCGAACACTTAAAACGAATTGTATACCCTTATAATGGAATGAGGTTGAGATCTTCAAATAAAAACATTGAAACAGCTTTTAATATTTTTCTACAAATTTTCAGTTTCGACCACAAAATTAAAAGAGCAGCGTGTTCACCTTGGGGAGATGCAGCAGAAAAATGACAATCAGAAATCTCTGTCTTGACATAGACAGGGTTTTGGATTTGTGCCATCTGGTCGTCTTCCCGTTCTCTCTTATGTCCAGTGAGAGGGAGATCTACCTTGTCTTCCATTGGATGAATGATGTCTCCAGCAACCACGCGTGAGAGAACAGAAATCATGGCCATCCTGTCCTTGTTACAACGATCAACCATGGACGAAGGGAAGGGTGGGTTTAAAAAATGGAACCATTCCGGATTCCACTCCAGATCTGATTCATCTTTCTGGCTCGCCACTTTGTTCTCCTCTTTCACCCACACTAAATGTAGGGTTTCAGCAAAGCTCATATAATTGCCAAATCACACAACAGCAGCCGACTGCTGTCGGCATAGAATAATACAGAAATCCAAAGTCTCCCATTTCGTTAACTTCGATTTTAACTTCTGAAAAAGATATATTCGCCCAGTACATGTTGAGAACCTTTCTCAGCTTAGCTCTTGCCCATAGACAGTCACTACATTAGGGTTTATAATGCCTGGTAGTCAACCTCAAACCCCCAAATACGCAAAGATAGGGTCTTTTCTGCTCGATGACCGACCTAAAGACTTTTGCAAAAATCTCCGATTACTGACGACCGCTCTATTCATTCTTGCACCAAGTTCTCCATATCGCTTCCCAGAAGACTGCCATTGTTGACGTGATTCAGATCTAAAAATATTCCGACCCTAATGTCCTTGGCTTTGAAGCCTTTTCTATGTGGGCATATTCCGTCCTAGTTCGTTGTCCGCAGTTAATGCTGCACGGCTGATATACTTCGCTGTTTTGTTTCACCATTTGAATGTTACCGTATGATTACCGTCAATTTCCGCAACTTGAGGCAATTCTCTGTATTCTCTAGAGGCATGGCGTGCTAGGCCAATCAAGTTAAAAGGATCGGCTGGTCACAATGACTATGTGGCCCCGGATCTGTCATAATTCTACATATAAACAATTACATGTAAGCAATACACGTCATTTCCCAAACGTATGTACTGTTAGCGCAAATTACACGCTAATTTTCTTCCCTGTTCTCAAAGGAAAAAATACATTCTCCGTATTCAAACTCAGAAATAGTTATAATTTAGAAATATCTATAATATTTCATTATTATCTATCTAACCTCTAAAAAATGTAGGTATTTATTAATTAATTGAAAATCATAATATAATGGATTTGTTATTATTATGATATTTAAATTTAATAAAGAAAAAATATATTCTCCTTATTAAAACTTAGAAATACTTATAATTTAGAAATATCTATAATAGTTTTGTTATTGTATTTAAATTTAATAAATCAAAGTACAGGAATCCTTGTCCTCCCTCTATTGTTGTAGCTATTTAGCAGCTTGTAATTGTTTCTACATTTTTATGCTTCAAACTATAGTCCAATGTGGTCTCTAGAAATGTGACCTTTTGCAACCATTTTTTTTTTAATGTATGCAATATTATTTTATAAATGATAATTTTAGACATTAATGATGAATAAATGGTACTAGCATAGTACTTGTCTTTGAAATATTGTATTAGTAAAATTTAAAATTTTGTTTGGTAATATTATATGGTTAGCTATTTATTGTGAATTATTTTTAATAGATTTTATTGAAAGATGTAATAATGATATAACATTTGAAATGTTGAACCCTACTAATGTATATGCATATTGGTCCACAATCCTCCTCCTCCCCTTCTTAATTGTTTCATCCATCTAGTGGCCTTATAATTGTTTCTATGTTTTTTGATCTAGGTTATAGTTTCATGTGGCCTTTATGGGTGTGACTTTTTTCACCCACACCCTTTTTTTGAATATGTGTAATAATATTTATAAATAGTAATCTAGATACTTATTCAAAAAAAGGTTAATAATGAATAAGTGGTATTGACATAGTTCTTGTCTTTGAAATATTGTAATAATATAATTTAATATTATGTTTTGTAATATTGTATTGTTAGTTATTTAGTTTGTGAATTGTTTCTTAATTAATTTTATTAAAAATTGTAAATGAATATTATCTTAAATTTGAAAGCAAATTTATTTGAATTTTAGATTGCAAAATTTTTTTATTTTTTTTTGATAGATATTGCAATTACAAAATAGTATCACTAAAGTTATACAAATTTTCAAACATGACATGTAGATTTAATCTTATGAATAGCATATATAATATATTAACTATTGTAGATGTCTTAAATATATCTATGTCAAAAATGTTAAGATATATCAATTTGAAGCTATTTTATTTACTTCAAAGTTCTTTTATTTTACTTTGGAACGATTTAATTTACTACATATATGAAGACATAAATTTTGTGTTTCTTATTTAGAAATATTATTTTTACTATTAAATATTGATTTTTGATGTCTACATAGCTATCAAATTTAAGATAAAAAGAAAGAGTTCTTATAGCTTTTTGAGATCGAATGATGTATCAGCCCTATTAGATTGTATGTACGAGATGAATTTAGATATCATCTTTTAATAATGTGAGTTACCTTTGTAGACACCTATAGGTAGTGAGCCTCTTGTAATCGGTTTTGGTTTTCATATAGTAAGTTAATCCTTACTATTTGTATCTCCCTTACAATGTTTTCCACAGACATTTGTTGTTCTATTGTGATTTTTTTGGATGAGTTGTTGTTTCATTTATCTACATTCTTAATAAGGCTTAGAAGTTTTTAATGCATAATTGATTCATCCCTCCTCTCATTTGTTTTGTGTGTCTAACACTACCAACCCAATTACATGGAAAAGATGGAAATATAGTATAATAAGAAATTATTCTTGTAGAAACTATGATAAGTTAATTTCTATTAAAATACATATATGATCTACTGAGTGAGAAATTATAAATAAATATAACAATAGTGTTGCAAGAATATTCAATAAAAGGACTTGAGTATAAAATAGCATGAGTAAGAAAGGAGGTTTCTAAGATTCTACAATAAGTTGCATTCAATCACAATAAAAAAGGTACTGCATATGATATGTTATTCTTAAGGTAAGAAAATAATAATTGAGGCATGTAAACAAAGGACTTGATGCATTGTATGCCATAAAATATATCCAAAGGTTTAATAATAGTAACTAGGGATAATGAGGCTATTATAATGAAAAAATATTTTAGCATACAAGGATATGTTAACCAATCAGGTGTATTTGAGCCAAGAGATGGAAAATTTTACATGCAAAGAGGTAATGGTAATTAATGATTTGTGTATAGACATTTCCCCATAATATATTAGTTGGAGAAACAAATTTATGTTGATTGGGTGACATAAAAGACTTCATGATAAATAACATATAGGTTATTGCACATGAAAATAAAATGGTTGATCATTTTTTAATCCACCATGAAAATATATGTAACCATAGAAGAACAACTCACATTTTAGGAAGAGAAGTTGCTAGATATAATATTGAATGGATATGTGGGGGAAGATGAATACATGAAAAATAAGTGGAGAATGAAGAGACAAAAAAAAGATGAAAGAAGAGGTTGATGGAAAAAAGGTGGGCCAAAACCCATGAGGAGAAGAAAGAAAAAGAGGAGGAGCACTAAAATAAGAAGGCTTGGATATAGATGAAAAATGCTACAAGAGTATAGTAGCTAGATGGTCAAGTATGATAATAAAGGATTCTATTTTTGCACATTTTATAAAACAAAAGGGAGTAATAATGGACCTCATAATATCATTACCTTTTGAGAAATAATTAATAATTTTCTCTCATTGAAATTTATGTAAGAAAATCCTATATTTTATTAGTTCCAAGGAATTAAGGCTAGGGACTAAATAAGTTTAATTAGCTCCCCAACTACAAACAAAGAATATTTCTGCCTGAAACAATTACAATAGTGTTTATATAGTACAAATTTCACTTTGGACAATAGGGAATTATGATTTTATTAACTAACCTAAGGACTTGTACAAAAGGATATGAGACATTTTTTACTCTCTTTTAGGATTAGATAGGAGTTGTATTGAAGAGTTGTATTATTGATAGTATCTATGAGTTGCCTATGATGAGAGCTTAGGAACTTGTGGTAGTTGAACCTTAGTGTTACAATACTCTTTTAGAAACTATGGTAGTTTATTAGGCATGATGCAACATTTAAGGAGATGTTGTAGTTGATTATGTAAATTGTAATTTGACTTATAGGAAAGGAAAAGTGTGAAGAGTTTTAAAATGGAAATTTGAGAGCTCATTTGACCAACATAAGTGGTCATTAAAACATTAAAGAAGAGAAAATAATTTTTTTTATGGAGTCCAAGAGTGGAAAAAATTGAAAGAGGCCTCTAAGGTGAAATGGATGTTGATATGTTTAATACATTGTTGATATGAATTGTGTTAGGTTGTATAAGTATGAAGTGTTACAAAAGATGGCTATTAGATACACAAGTTCTTAGAAAGAAGTTGTGGATAGTTTTTAGTTTTTGAAATGTATGATGGGACTATAGAAGATCCTAATATGATACGAGAATATAGAAGTGTTGTGTAGTGGCCTACTAAATCTATGATGGTATGGAGAGTATGTTACTAAGGAGGTGAGTGATGAAAAAAATTAAAAGATATTTTTGGTATCAGAATGAGTATGCTCACACTTGTGTTGGACTAAAAATTTGACTTTGGTGATATGGTCAGCAGTAAGGATAATTTGAGTGAAATCAATTTTTCAAAAGGGGGAATTTGTGTTTGATGATTTTTGCTTCCATATGGGTGGAATGAGTATTTAAGGGCCTAGATGATGTTTGGATACCATAAATAGTAAGGATTTTATGGATTTGAATAAAGATTTATAAGTATGACCTTAATGATGACTTGTAGATAAATATTTATAATAAATGAGTTGAACTAAGCTATTTAACTACTCTTGACAATAATTATGAATTCTTTAGTGTGGAGATAAAATGATAATATTTAAGGGATATTTGATATTTATTTAACACACTGACGTAGTAGGGAATATTTCTACTCACAAAACACAATGAAATATATCTCCATTGCAATAAATAACAATCATTCCATACACCATGACTGAGAAATTGGACAAAGCTCAACATGGATCTTTGGTGGTTGATCTGGAGGATATCAATGAAAGAAACCAGGAGGAGGATGCTGGAATTTCTAAGAGAACCAGGGCCAATTTGAAGAGGAAGGATCCTCCCACTCCGCAAATGATTCAAACATTTAAGAAGGGTGTTCAAGATATGCAGATCTTGGAGGCTGAGACAGAGTTTGTCCTGAAGACTCTGGGTTAATCGCAGCTGGTCTTTTGTTGGTCTGCTAGCTTTTTTTGTCTAACCTTTTTAGTCTTTTGCAGGTGGCTGTAGCTTGTTCTGGTTTTTTCCTTTTGTGTAGCTGGTTGTGTCTATTGGACATTTTTGTCCTTACTTTTCTGTTGTAAACTTTGTGGTTTCGGGTCCCTGTAAAACCCGTTTTATCCTTTATAAAAAACAATCATTCCATACACAAACTCATACAATCATGAAGACCAACAAAGATAAAAATCATTAATTCAAAACTAAATCTTCTTTCATTCTCATAAGAACAATTACAAAATTTTCTCAATCCATCAAGGATACAAATTTTCTTAATAAAATCTTTTTGTAGCTTCCTCTCACTGCCCCAGAACTCTTCATACCTTTCCTCCAAAATATCTGCACATTTCTCTTGAACTCCACACTATCCTCTTCTTCTTTTCATCTCAACTTCTAAAACTCGTCACATTTTGTTTACCCATGCTCCCTCTTTTTTCTAAATCTTCTAAAATTGTTTCTAGGTTTTGTGCACCTCGTTCTCAACTTTCCAAATCATTTTGAAAATCTTTATTTTGTTATTGTATGAGAAATTTATGGTTATTTTACTAAGACTGGGTCTCACAGTTATGACCCCCAAGACATCTTCTTCTACCCAAAATGTCATTCAAACCCCTATATCCTCCATCCTGGGAATGGAATTCATGCATTTAGCCCCTTAATTATTCTTTCTTGACAAATTTTCTAATATTTTCCCAAATTGACATCCATTATCTCATTCTTGCACCTCCACTACCTCCAACACTTGCATTGAGAAGATTCAACCACTAATGGAAAACAAATTCAAGTTCTTGGGAGTTACAAATGAATAAAAAAAAATTGACATTGGGCATAGGACTTTGGCTCCCAAGCATAATTTTTAATTTCCAACATTTGCAATATCATTACAATATAAATTCAAAGCATACGATTGATTTATGAAAAAGGGTCCCATATGAAAGAGCTGAAAATGAGAGGGAAAAAGTAACATGTCTACAAAACCAACAACATGCCAAAAATCAAGAAAATAAAAAATATATATTTTTAGGTGTGCAAGATTGCTTGGTACCCCTGGATGCTCCTACATTAGAGACCCAAAGTAAGTGAAGTGTTCCATGAGTTTAAAACTCATGAACATTTGAAGACCATATGTTTACTTTAGATCCACTATTCTTCCTTATTCTTCAAAAAATTCTTCTTTATCTTCTTCCAACATCTTGCTGGAACATTAACCATCCTCCTCCAAAGAATCCTTCATTTCCTCTTGTCCCCTTTTGTGGGTTTTGTCCCATCACAAATTGACCACCTCCACTAAATCTCACCTGTGGCATCCTTTATAGCTTCTACATATAAATATGCTACACCCACACACCAAATATGCAACTACATAATCCCTCTTTCTATCATCTTGCACTAACTCTTTATGCAAATTTACAAAAATTATTTCATCACACCAAGTAGAAAATTCAGAATTTACCTTTTCATTGATTTGATGCTCCATGTCCACCAACATATCTTCATTATTCTCTTTTTTTGCTACTACAACTTGTACCTCATAATCATCTACTACACTTTCCCTATGTCCTTTATCCTCTATATCCATCTTTGTCTCTTCAATATTTAAATCTCCTCTTAACCACCTATCTATTATTTCCATCTCATTTATCAATAGGATATTCTCTTTAGTTTTGTCAATTTCTTCATCAAATTTTGGTCCTTTAGCATGCAAATATCCTTCTTTATTATCTCTGTCTATTGTAGCCTTATTGTTCTCTTCAACCTCTACCACCATCTCATGCTTATTCTCCTCCCTGTCTTCCAAAAGACATGCTTTTGCTGATGCAATCTCACTATCTTTTTCATCCTTTATAGGGGTTAATCTCACTTCTTTTTCTTTCTCTCTTTGGTTGCAACACTCATTTTCTCTACTCTTCTTATTGATATCATCAAAGCATACTTTTGCAGTATTCTCTCCCTCATGTTCACCTGCATACACAACTATGACAAACTTGTTGCCTTTCTTCTTTGGCATTTTTATCAAACATTTTCCACACACTCTCAATCCTCAACTTCTGAGGTATAGATAGCCTCACATTCAGGGATCGGTCTACACACCACACACACTCCACCCTGGTCCTAGTGCAAACCACCTCACGTTCAACGCTCTGCCTATAGACTCAGGAACTCCTGCTCTAATACCATTGACATAGTAGGGAATACTACTGCTCACAAAACACAATGTAATATATCTCTATTGCAACAAATAACAATCATTCCATGCACAATCTCATACAATCATGAAGACCAACAAAGAGAAAAATTGTTAATTCAAAACTAAATCTTCTTTCATTCTCATTAGAACAATTAAAAAAATTTCTCAATCCATCAAGGATTCAAATCTACTCAATAGGATCTTCCTGGAGCTTCCTTTCACTGCCCCAAAACTCTTCATACCTTTCCTCCAAAATATTTGCACATTTCTCTTGAACTCTACACTGTCCTCTTCCTCTTCTCATCTTAGCTTTTAAAACCCATCAAATTCTGTCTACCTATGCTCCCTCATTTTTTTGTATCTTCTAGAACTGTTTCTGGGTATTGTGCACACCTCATTCTTAGCTTTCCAGATAATTTTGAAATTCTTGATTTATTCACCATATGAGAAAGTTATGGCTATTTTAGTAAGACTAGGTCTCATAGTTACGACCCCCAGGCCATCTTCTTCTACCCAAAATGTCATTCAAACCCCTATATCCTCCATTTTGGGCATGACATTTATGCATTCAACCTCTTAATTATTCTTTATTGATATTTTTTCTAATATTTTCCTAAATTGACATCCATTATCTCATTCTTGCACCTCCACTACCTCCAACACTTGCACTGAGAAGATTCCAGCACTAATGGCAAACAAATTCAAATTCTTGGGAGTTACAAATGAATAAAAATCAATTTACATTTGGCATGGTACTTTGAATCCCAAGCATAATTTTTAATTTGGAACATTTGCAATATCATTACAATTTAAATTGAAAGCATATTATTGATTTGTGAAAAAGGGTCCCATATGAAAGAGCTAAAAATGAGAGAGGGAAAAAGTAAGATGCCTACAAAACCAACAACATGCCAAAAATCAAGAAAATAGAACAAATTTATTTTTGGGTGTGTAGGATTGCTTGGTACCCTTGGATTCTCTTGCATCACAAACTCAACATTAGTATATTTTTTGTCACTTGATTGGAGTTAAGGTAGGAATCAAGGGGGAACCATATAGATTTGGAGGGAGATGAGTTAACCTCTTAGAAATAGACACATAATTCTTTTGGAAGATGATGAGGTATTAACGAAAGAAAAAGAAAGGTAGAGAATGGAGGACCTAAGAGAGTGAAAAATAGTATAAAATAAATACATCAATATTAGGCTAGAGAAAATAAAAAAAAATGTGGAAGAAGAGAATTAGAAAAAAGAAATAAAGAGTCATGATTTGGAAAAGAGAAGAAGGAGTTGAGTAAAATTTTCATGAAAATAGATGCATAGTAAGGTGAATGGAGGTTACAATAGATTTTTTTATTGTGGCAAGAGATAAGGTAGTATAAGGTAGGAAAATATGTTTTGTGTGAAGCCAAGAGGTGATAGTAAAGAATTATAAAAATAGGAAAAAATAATGAAAGGTAGGAGGTAGACTATGAGTGTGAGAGAACTAGAAAGAATAGAAAGAAATATACAACATAAAAGGTCAAGTCGTTGAATGTAATCAATATAAATTGATATAAAATGTGTATTTAAATTTTAGTGATAGAAAATTAGTCATTTAATTCTAATATTAAAAGTATACCATAAGTCAAAATGTGTAAAAGTGTATGAGAATCTTGGTTCCATTTTCTTTCTTATATGTAGGGGAATAATTGCGCGTTTTCATGTAACCAAAGACTAGGCTCATTGTTGAGTTACTAAGAGTTGATTATTGCAAGTGGTAGTAGTTTTAAGGATAAGGTTGTCACTATGTTGTGAGATGTTATAATTTTAACTACAATAAAATGGCAATCCCCTTCTTCTAGTTGGATTATAGTCCATATTTTATTGTTTTTTTAGCTTTCTTGTACAATATTAATTTTTACTAGGTTTTCATGTTTTCTTATTTAATATATTTCTTGCAATTTAAATGTTTGAAAATTTATATTTATTTAAAATATTTGTAATATCATGTTGCATCCTTTATTTTCATCCTTTTTCGTGTTTGAAATTATGTTTGAATTTTTTCTTTGATTAAATAAATAAAGGAACATTTATATTTGTTTCATTATTTTATATGTTTTGAAGTTTATTTAAATGATGGAGGAAATTAAATATAATTATGTAAAGCTACTAAAATAAATTTGAAATCAAACAATTTTAATTTTAATTTTAATTTTTGTGTTATATAACCATATACCAAAACTAAATCTATTTTATGCTAAAAAATGAATTTAGATGGTAAAACTAGCAAACTAAATATTTTTTCCTTTTACAATTAAATGTGAAAGAATGAAAATTTAGAGAGGAAGTAGTTAGAATGAATTAATAAATAATCAAACCTCTTTTCTCTTATTTTTAACTGAAATAATAATCTTACATTTTTTTATTTTTTTTAATATTGATAAGTGCTATCAAAGGGGATAGCTCTCAAATACATTGTAAGACTACACCAGTTCCAACCATTTAAAAAAAAAAAACCAGAACAGACCGCCAATAGCTGGCCAAACTACCCTTGTAGATAATGATAGATTACAAACATACATCTTCCTAACTGCAGCACCTTTGCTAAGTTGCCAGCACTAAGCCACGACCGATTGGTAGCCATGTAACTAGTGAAAGCATCAAAGTTTGCATTCATTACTCTAGCCTGGAAAAATTCCCACCCATTAGCCATGTTGTTCTCCACAGCACTCCTGCACCGCAAGAGGAAGTAAACATCAAGATTCTCTTCATCGTCCTCCTCGAAGTCAATGTAGGCAGGATCGAAGAAATCCTTAAGAAAGATGACTAGACCCTCTGAGTTGAAATCTAGGGTAGCATTTGCAATGACCGCGACATCAATAGGCGATAAAAAGCTGATGCACAGCTCAACTGTCCACTCCCGGGAATCAAGAAAATCCACCAAGACCCCAAGCACCGTCTCAAAGATCTTTCCGTCACACCAGTGCCTATCCGCTTTTAGGATCCCCAAGACTAGGTTTGTTAACAAAACACCCACCTCTGGGTGTTGGAAGGAGAAAAGAAGGTTGCATTTCTCTGCAAGTGTCACCAGAGCATAAAAAACTCAGGCCAAAAATGTGCACCATTGGGAAATCACCAACTAGTGTGAAGTCACTAAATAGCATAACATTAATAAGCCTCAAAACCAAGCCCGTGACCACCAGCCAAAGCAATCACCATCGCGTGTACATTGACAACTAGTCCTTTCTAGATCTGAAACAAATCTTTGGCCCTGACATCCATCTAAAACATGTGTCTTGCTTCCTGCCGACAGTCAGTCAGCCTTTTGCACCACTTACCAAATCTTCCCGATTCTCAAAGAGATCTTTGTCAATGACTTCCTGTAGTCCTGGCCAGCTCGCACACTTGGATGAGTTAGCCAAAACTTGATCATTTTGGAAGACTCCCCAATTTGCTAAAAATTCAGCCACTTTATTAGCTTCCCTATAGATGTGACCTAGGGAAGAATTATTGAGTCTACCTAAAAGCTCCTTAATTAGCTCAATCCAATTACCAATTCTCCAATTAGGCAGGTGACTAGAGATAATTTCCTAAATACATAGTTGTGAGTCTCCCTCAATTTCCACCGAATCAATGCCATTCTAGATGCATAGTCGTAAGCCCAACAACAACGCTTCCAACTCCACATTATTATTTGAACAGACACCCAAGTTCTTTGATGTTGCCTAGACACATTTACCACTTGAGTCTCTTATTATACACCCAGCCCCAACTCTACCAGGATTTCCCTTAGTAGCCCCATCGAAGTTAAGCTTCCATTTTAACCAAACCGGAAGCAACCAATGAACCACTTTCCTATTAACCTTGTTTTTCCTAGGATTCATAGACTTAGGAACCTTCAGATCATTCCACAACTTCTGCATTTCTTCATACCATTTGGAGTACTTTGACTTGGAGCTAATATGGGATATGTTATTTGTAGCCTCAACAATTGTGCCTTGAATTTTTGTCATCAATTGGTCGCGACTTAGGGAAGCTTCTTTGAAGATACGTCTATTTCTTTCCTTCCAAATATGCCAAATAACCATGGATGGTGCCAAAATCTAGATCCCATACCAGTAACCCTTTGTGTTAGCTATTGGCCAGCTACTTAAGAAATCCCTGAGTTTGAAGTGCCTTGGGCTTTGGAAGCGCAACATCACCTGCAACCAGTCCCAACAATATGTAGCCACTGGACAAGTAAGAAATAAGTGTTCCACATTTTCCTCAGCTTGTTTGCACATCACACATCTAGATGGCCCAACAATCCCTATTCTTTTCAATCTTTCACCAGTTAGACAATGGTAATGTAAAGCCACCCAAAGAAAGGCTCCCGCTTTAGGTAAAACTTCTTGCTTCCAACATAGGGTGGACATCCAAGACTTCTCCTTGCCTTGCACAATTTCGAGGTGGTAACCCAGTTTTTCTAAGTATTCACCCGACACTGCCCCACACCATATCAATGTATCTTCTTTGTTACACATATTTATCTTTCTATTTTCTAGTTCCTAAGCTAGGCTTTCCTTCAAATCTTGCAGCAATGACAAGGTACCAACATCCAACCATTTTGAGTGACCACCCAAATTGTCTTCCTCCCAACAAATGTAATTAGCCACCTTGTCACCAAACACCATTTGCAGCCTATCCATGTGTGACGCCAGGTCAAAAAAATCTACTAGACATTTGTGTCCATCCCATGAGTCAGACCAAAACAAAGCCTTCTTACCATTCCCGATTCTCCAAGATAAATGATTCATAATCAAGGGCCTGCATTTAGCTATTTCCATACCATCGAACCTCCTTCAATGTTTGCAGCCATTAAAATCCTTGACGAGTTCAGGTCATCCAAATACTTATCTTGTAAAATGTGGCACCACAACTTCTTAGGTTGCCTATACATCTTCCAAATTAGCTTAGCACCTAAGGCATTATTTTGCAAGCTGATTTTTCATAAACCCGCCTCACCATCTTCCTTTTCCTTACATGCAAACTCCTAGCCAATAAGTGGAATCTTCTTATCACTCTTTGAGCCTTCCCATAGAAATTTTTTCATAATTTTTTCCAGATCATTTGTAGTCTTTGACTGGGCTTCGTAGCAGGACATAGCGAAAATAGGTATTGTAGATAAAACTGCCTTCGGCATAGTAATCCTCCCAGCTAAAGTAAGCCAGTTGTTTTTCCACGCCATCACTTTATTGGACTGCACCTGCAGACCACCTCCTCCCAGTATCTAGCTTTGCATGCACCATCAAAAACCTATACACCAAGGAATTTAGTTGGGAGTTTCCCAACTTGGAACCCCAAGATAGCAACAATGGCACGTTGTAAAGTTGGCCTTGTATTAAAGAGGTACACACACAACTTTTCCTTGTTCATCTTTTTCCCAGACTGCGATTCATACTCATTTAGTACTTCTTTAATGCATTTAGCTTCCTTGATACTTGCCTCTCCGAGCAATCTGCAAATTGGGAATGTGTAACGGGATCGACATTCGGGGCCACCTATACACCCTTCCACTCCAAGCATTGGTTTCTTTTTTCAATGGCACAACTTAGAGATTCTGCCATGATCACAAAAAGGAATGGTGAAATCGGGTCACCTTGTCTAAGACCATTAGTGGCCTAGAAGAAATCGTGAAGAGATCCATTAACTGAGACCGAGAATTGGACAGAGGATATGCAATGCCAGATTAGGTCGCACCAGTGACTATCAAATCCCATTTTTTCCAAGATCTTAAATAGGAAGTCCCATCACACCATATCATACACCTTACTCACATCCAGTTTATTTAACATCCCCTTCATCCTATTTGATTTTAAGGAATGGACAACCTCGCTAATAAGCATGATGCTGTCAGTAATCTCCCGTCCAAGGACAAAGCCGTTTTGCTCATTCGAAATTACTTTCCCTAGAACCAACTTGAGCCTATTGGCAAGGACTTTGGCCACCACTTTATAAATTGTGTTGCAAAGTGAAATGGGCCTATAGTCACCAAAGGAGCGGCATTCAGGATTTTTCAGAATAAGAGCTATCACTGAATTATTCAAGTCCCTGACAAACCTTTTGGACTTACGAAAGTCCTCCTCAAGCTCCCATAGATCCTCCCCCATGAATTCCCAACATGTCTGAAAGAATCTGGCCATAAACCCATCAGGTCCTGGTGCCTTATCGGGATGTAGTTGGAATAAGGAAATTTTTACCTCTTCTTTAGAGACTGGCCCACAAAGCATATTATTGTCTTCTTCACTCACCCTTCAGCTAATAACATCAAGAATACTAGTATCGACCATCTGCGGAGCCTGATGCCCAAGAAGATGTTTGAAAAAAACCACTGCTGCCTTACCGATCTCCTCCCTACCATGCATTGACTGGCCATTGAAATCCTAAATTTTTTCAATCTTATTGGCCGCTCTCCTAGCCAGAATAGAAGTGTGGAAGAACCAGGTATTGGATTCACCCTCCCTTAACCATATCTCCCTAGATTTATCACACCAGTAGATCTCCTCCCTTTTCAAAAGTTCAGAAAACTTCATTTTCAACTCTTTTTCTCTTAGAAATTCCTCATTCTGCATGCCCATCTTGATGATTCTCTCATTTAGGGCTTCCAGTTCGCATTCCACGTCATCTTTTTTTGCAAAGATATTTAGGAACTTAACCTTATTCCAAACTTTGAGTTTCTATTTTTAAAACTGAATTTTCCTTACCAACTTGAAACTGATCGAACCACCCACCTTGGCCTCTTTCCACCAGCATTCTAGTTGACCAGGTAGGCTAGGATCCTGCCACCACATATTTTGAAATTTGAAACTAGTTTTCTGTGAGACTTTCCCCTCAGTTATATGTAGCTCCATCGGGAAATGATCAGAAATAGAATTTGGCTCAATCCTCGCCAACACCTGTAGCCCCAAATTAAACCAAGATGGCGATAGCAGAAATCTATCCAACCTCTTAGCAATTGAGGTGAAATATTTTTGCCTATTAGTCCATGTAAATATCCCATTATCAGTAGGACAATCAACTAAACCAACCTCCTTCACAAAGCTTCTGAAGTCCATAGTTGCTTGAGAAATGCCTCTAATTCCACCGCTTTTCTCAGACATCTCCAAGATGGAATTGAAGTCGCCACCCATGATAAATCTATCCTCTAAATAAGGTCATGCAAAACTTAGCACTGAATTCCAAAGAGAGGCCTTGTCCTCATTTTTTATCGGCCTGTAAATATTGATGATCAGAAATTGACAGTTAAAGCTAATATCATATGCCTTAGCTGCCATCCAATTTGATGTTGAGCATATGATATCCACCAACATCTCAGCCTCCTTCCAAAGAATCCCCAAGCCCCCAGCAGTAGCGCACGAATCTTGAAAACACCCATTCCAAAACCGACAGTATTTCAAAAACTTACCCCCGTCTTTACCAACTAGTTTTGTTTCCTGTAGCAAAATAATATTGCTTGCACACTTTTGGAGATGATGCCTGACTAGGCGTCATTTTTCAGGGGCCCTTAGGCCCTTGACATTCCACATTGTGATCTTCATAGTTTCCCAAGGGAGGGGCTTCCTCCCTTGGTACTCAAAAACTTGGTGATACAATTATACTTCTTAGCGGAAACTTCTTCCTCCCGTAACTATTTGAAGGACTTCCTTTCACGTGTATTACCAGAATGACCAACTTTTCCCAGACCCAAGTGTTTAACAATAGATTGGGAAATGCATCTCTCCTCAACTATGTCCACCTCATCTTCTGGGTCCACATTTGAGTCAAGATCTTCTCTAGCTAGGGAAGCAACCTTAGCTCCAACAGTCCCTTTCATATCACCGCTCTGTACTAGGGGCGAGCACATAGGTTTAGTGGAGGCCGAGAAAACACCTTCTTGTGCCTTCTTAGGATTTGTATCCAACTCTGATAAATCCACCCCTTTATACAGGCCTACACCCATGGGGGAATCCAATTTTGTTGTGGCTATCTGAGATAGCCTACGAGTCGGGGAAGGGTCACCCACCTTTTGCTTCATTTTCTAGACATCACACATTCCAACCTTGCAATCTGAAGCCAAATGATCATGCTTTCCACACTTGATGCAGAACAACTTAGCCTCTTCAACCTCCAGTCCTTGAAACCAACGATTCCCATTGACCAATAGACATATCTTCTGAGGAATAGTGTCAATCGCCACAATTTTCAGCCTAATGTATTTGTATAGATTGCCTTCGAGGATATCCATATCTATTTCCATCATCACTCCCAATGATCTACCAATTTTTTCTAGACAGTACTCCATTGGAAGATTGTAAAGCCTTACCCAAACTAGTTGGTCATAGGGTATCATTTTCACTGGGTTGAAATTGGGACACCATGGTTGCATATACAATGGCTTGCCATCCATGATCCAAAGATTTCCTTTCGTAAAGAAACCTTTCGGTAGGAACCTTAATAGGAATTTCATCTCCCAGTGGGAATGAATCCAATTTTTAACTGAGGCTTGGTCAGGAGTTCCACCAATAAATCGGCATATGAAGGAAAAGTCTCTCAAAATTTCCACATCCGATTTAATTTCCTCATTTACTTCTATTTCCACAACTACATTTGTATCTTTTTGGCTAGGGCTTTTGTCCTTCATCCGAGCCTGAGAAGCACCAGACCCCTGAGAATCCCACACATTATTCACCCTTCTATTGAAATTCGTTCTTCGATGTGCCAACCTCTCCAACCATTTTTTTTCCCTTTCTAAATGGCCTTTTTTCCTATGATGGTTCAATACGATTCTTGACTTGTTTAGGGTTCACCAAAGGTTCAGGCGTATCATGCCTTCTACGCACATTGGGACATTCATCCAAAGGAGCTATAGTCTGATTCCCATAGAATGGGTGGCATTTATCCAACCATTTTCCCCCAGAAAAGACCCATTGGGGAATATAGCTATTGCGCATGTTATTAGCATCCACCTTCTTCGCTTCATCCCCCCAATGCAATTTTTCCTTGATCGTACTCTTTTGTTCTGCAACACCACCTTTTGTAGTTGCACTACCCTCTGAACCTACCTTGCTCTACTCCATAATGATGAATTTATCCTAATAATCTTGCATGTTATAATTCATTAGTATTTCCAATTAATTTATAAATAAAATGTTGATAATATAATGATTATTTTTGTTTAAATATTTATTGGTTTGATTCACCACAATAATTTAAGAAGTTTATTTATTTCCTTTTTTCTAATTTTTTTAGTTTAATTATTATATAATTTAAAAAGGAATGATTTTTTTGATTGATTAAGAATGTAAGGGGTCTAATTTTTATATTAAGAAGAGATTATCATAATGTATGAATTACAAATTAGCAATGAAATAAAATTTTAACATATAAATTCCAATGGCTAGTCACTAGGTTAGACCAAACAAAAAATATAAAATAAATTAGCCACAGACAACCAAAAAGTACCAATAAAAAAAAAACAAGGAAGACTTGTGTGGATAACTCCAATACTTTCTCATTGTACTAAAAGTTTCATCCCAATTGAAAACTCAAAGAAACAACTTCTTTCTTTTGTTCTTCTTCATCTTTGGAGCCCAAATACCATCCTCCTTATCCTCCTACTTCTATTTGTTGAGATTTTAATAAATAGGGGCAATACCAATGACCAATCTCTAATAATCCTATTGGGATATTAATGAAATAATTCATATACTTTTCCATTTTTACCAATCTATGTTGGTATAATTTCAATGTTTCATACATGTCCTAGTTGTATTTGTAGCTTTGGTAGTCCTTGGTAATTTATTGTAGGTCATTGAATTTGTTAGAGTAATAGGTTAATTACCTAATTAATTAATTAATTAGGTCCCATTTTACTTTAATTTCTGAAGAAAAACTTATGAGTGTTTTTTTATTATTAGATTAGGTTATTTATAGGTCAAGTTATCTCATTCTATACGATAAGGAAAGTTGTCATAATGTAATTAAATTATCATCTAGGGTTTTCCTTTTTTGTTTTATAAAAAAATTCACTTTTCATTGTGGTCATACATTCAAATATTTTAATTCATATACAAATTATTTTTGGATCAATCATTCTCTTTTGGTTGCATAGAAATCATTGACTTTTTCTCTTCAAATGTAATAGGCATTTTGTTTGAAGATGACTTTTGGGAGCCATGGGGTTCACTATCAACTCCAATATGGTATCAAAATATTAAATCTATAGCTTCCTATCCAAATTCTAAGAGATCTAGCATTGAGAGAAAATTTGTCTCATCTTGGAGAAAAATGGGCATCACCATTGGATTAATATAGGCAAAAAAACTTAATAATTCCTATTAAATCACTCAAATATAGGTAGCTAAAAAAAGAACAAAAAAATACGGGTCAATAATCCTGTATAACAATCCATACTTTAAGTATAGAATTTAGAAAGATGGTTATGTGGGAGACTTCCTATCCAGAGAAAATGAAATCCTCATAAAATATCATGATATTATATCAAAAGAAGAAGAATATTGGAAATAGAGATCAAGATCAGTTTGGCTTTCATCAGGGGATAAGAATACTAGGTTCTTCCACATGACTACTATGAAACACAGGGCGTCTAATTGTATCACTCATATTTTGAAGAATGGTGTCAAAATTGAAAAGGAGGATGAGATTAGGAATGAGGCCATCTAGTTCTTTGCTAACTTTTTATCTGCGGAAGAGAGGTTGGATGTGAATGCTCAAAAAACCCTCATTGATGCTATCCCCAACATTTTGAATGAGCATCAAAATAGATCTTTGACTGCTATCCC
Organism: Sequoia sempervirens; assembly: GCA_007258455.2. Classification (NCBI taxonomy): domain Eukaryota; kingdom Viridiplantae; phylum Streptophyta; class Pinopsida; order Cupressales; family Cupressaceae; genus Sequoia; species Sequoia sempervirens. Next base: position 195,413,843 of record VDFB02075321.1, read on the forward strand.
TTCACCGAAAGAGGTTAGAAAGGCTATTTTTTTATTTTGAAGGTAATAAGGCCCCTGGTCCTGATGGGTTCCCTATGTTCTTTTTCCAAGTCTTTTGGGAGATAGTTGTTGATGATGTGGTTAATGCTGTTAAACAATTTTTTGGATCCAGGAAATTTTTGAAAGAGCTTAATGCTATGTTTATTGTTCTTATCCCCAAGTTCCCTGGTGCTAATGCTTTTGATTTATTCCACCCGATTAGCTTATGCAACTCCTTTTACAAAATCATTTCTAAAGTGGTTACCACTAGGCTTCTTGGGGTTCTCCTACTGTTGATTTCTCCTCAACAGGATGGCTTTGTTCCTAGTAGACAGATCTTGGATTCCATCATTACAGTTCATGAGAATATCCATTCTTTAGAAGTCTCAAAAAACCAAGGTTTTTTACTTAGGCTAGATATGTCTAAGGCCTATGATAGGGTGGATTGGGAATTCTTGATGAAATTTTTAAAAGCTTTTGGGTTTTCAGAGAGATTTTTGTAGCTGATATGGGAAATGATTTCAACTACCAGCACTATTGTCATTATCAATGGATCTCCTTTCCATTTTTTCAAAGTCTCTAGAGGTGTGAGACAAGGAGAGCATGTTTCTCCTATTCTCTTTACCCTGATGGTGGAAAGTATGGGAAGTATTTTGCACAAAAAAGTGATGGAAGGGAGTCTAAAAGCGTTAAAATTGTCTTCGGCTAATCTTGTGTATTTGCATCAACAATTCATTGATGACACCATTCTTATGGGAAGCTCAGCTATTGGGGAAGCCAAAACTATTAAAATTTCCCTTGTGATTTATGAGGAAGCTTCAAGGCAAAAAATTGATAGGAAAAAAAGTTATTTTTTCTTTTTCAACACCCTAAAACCTAGGGAAAGGAAGATTGCAGACATATTAGGTTGTGTTGTTAATTCTCTTCCTTCCATTTACTGGGGGTTTCCTTTGGGAACCAAACCTCCAGAATCTTTTTGGATTTCTCTTGTGGATAGGTTTAATCAGAAGTTGGCTTGTTGGAAAGGGGCCCTTCTTAGTCAAGCTAGTAAAGTTATGTTGCTAAAGGCTTCACTTCATAATTTTCCTATTTATGCTCTAAGTTTGTTTAAGATCCCTTCCAAGTTTGCTGAAATTATTGAAAAGATTAAAAAATGTTTCCTTTGGTCTAGGGTTGAGGAGAAGAAGAGGATTCTGCTAGTTTCTTGGGAGAATGTGTGCAAACCCAAAAATTATGGGGGTCTTGGTTTGAGGAACATTAGAGTTTTTTAATAAAGCTCTCTTGGTGAAACAAATCTGGAGAACCTTTTTTGATGCCCGTGAATGGAATGCTATTTGACATAGTAAATATTTGTAGGGAGTTGACTCCATTAGAGATTTTCTTAGTTCTCAAAATCTCCCTCTTGGTTGAACCCTTTGGAATAATGTCCTTAAGGCTAGGGATCTTGCTGGTAAAGGTGGGATTTGGAAACCTGGAGATGGTAAAAAAATCTTGTTTTGGGAAGACCAGTGGATCGGGAATAAACCTCTTTGTAGTATCCCTATCTTTAGGAATCATATGGAGGAGTGCAAAGCTAGATTTGGTACCTTTTTTGGAGACTATTGGAGGAATGATCAGTGGGTTGGAATCTCTACTATTAGTCTGGACCTTCTCCCCCTGCAGTCTCTCCATAACTTTGTTGCACTTAGTTTGTGGGGCTAGGAGGATTCTTTGGGTTGGAAGTTGTCCTACTCAGGGATCTATTCTATTTCTTCAGCGGTGGCCTCATGTTATCAACCCTCCCCTTCTCCTATGTGGGTGAAGGCATGGGTGCACAACCTTATACCTAAATTCAACATCTTTGCATGGATCCTTCTTCAGAATAAATTGTTAACTAATGACAATCTATGTAAGTGTGGCTTCTCTTTTCCTAACAGATGCTATCTTTGTTGTGCAGAGGCTGAGACAACTTCACATCTCTTTCTCCTCTATCCTTTTTCCTATGACATTTGGTGTAGGATTTTACAATTGTGGGATCTCAACTTCCTGGGTCTATCTTGGACTTTTATAGCCAGTGGAAGGCTCCTTCTAGCAATCAAGTTTTGAATCAACTTTGGAGATACATTTTTCCTCACCTCGCATGGGGCATTTGGAAAGAGAATAGTAATAGAATCTTCTAGGATTCGGTTCTATTAGAGGAAATTGTTTTTGGTAAAATTATCAGAGCTGTGAGAGAGAATTTCTATTTTCTCAATAGCAAAATCAAGGCTAATGGAAAGGTCAGATACCAAGATTATGAGCTCAGAGTTGTTGATGCTTAGAAGATTAATGTTGATATTTCTTCTCCTCTTAAACCCACTAAGGGGCCTAGAGATGGAATCCATTGGAACCTCCCTCCTCCTAGTTGGGTAAAAATCAAGTTTGATGGAGCAACCAAGGGTAATCATGGGACAGTTGGGTGTGGGGGAGTGATAAGGGATAAGAATGGATTTTTTATTGCAGTGGTGGATCTCCCCTTGGGTATCCAGACCAACCACATTGCTAAAGCCATAGTGGCGTTTCAAGTCTTGAATCTTGCTCGTCAGTTGAACTTTAAAAATGTGTGTCTTGAAGGGGACTCAAACAATATCATGTACAATGTAGTAAGGGCCTTCAAAAACACTCATGGACTATAGAGAATTGGATTAATCTATCCAAGGGGATTATTAGTAACTTTGATAAAAAAATATTTCCCATGCATATAGGGAAATTAACATGGTGGTAGACATTTTTTCCAATAAGGGAGTTTAGGCAAAGGAGTGATGAGCTAGAGGCTGATGTAATTGCCTTATTAATGTATAATCAAATTCACGGGAAGGTTCAAATTCCCCCTACCAACGTATGATTATGGGTGTTGAGTGTCTTGTCATGCAGTCTTGGGACTGTTGTTTAATAATTCTTCATTATTGGCTGGAGCACAACAATATTAATTACTATTCTTATTTTTTATTCTTCACATGCTTTCTGGGTATTTTGATTACAAGGTTATTTTGTTTTTTGGAGTCTTCTAAACAGGCTTGCAATTCTACCAACATGGGTGGTGAGTGTCGCAGGGTGCAACCGATGGATTGTGTGGAGATAAGAAGTAACACTAAGGTTTGGGAGCTGCTGGAGAAGGGAGGGATAACCAATTATATCAAAAAACTCCATGGCTAGGACTTGAACATCACTAGGTTTTTTTCCAAGGAATGGAAGGAAGGTGAGATTAATTTGTCTGAGAGAAAGGTTGATATTGATGAGTAGTTAATTGCTGAGGTTACAGGGCTTTCCATTGAGGGCATCAAGTTTTACAAGAACAGGAAACTCTCTGACAAGGCCGTGCAAAAAATTTTGAAGATAGAGAAGGAAAAGGAGGATCTGCAAAGGACTACCAAAAGTAGTCACGATTCAATGAAGATCATCTCACATTGGAGGAAGGTGCTGAAAGTTCTTATGGAGTACATTACCCTGGATGGTCATTACAATAGGGTGTTTGGGTACCATTTTGTGCTCCTCAATAGTTTTTGGCATCAGGTTAGGGTTTCTTTCCCTTTCTATCTTGTTACCTCTCTGAATGCTAGTCTTCAAAACTATAGTCAGAATCTAATTAGGCATTCTATTCTCCATGAGGGTTTTCTTGTTTTAATCTTTGAACATTTCAAAGCTATTTTGGCTCTGTCCCACCAGACCCCTTCTTCTAGGGGAAGGGTTGGAATCAAGGGGAAAGGTAACTCTAGTGTCTCTCCCTAGGAGAAGGGTAAGAGAAAGATCTTGGAGGATCCCTCTTATAATACTAATCAGGATGATTCATAGTTGACCCCCTCGTCGGAATACTCTAGCTACCCTACCACTGACAGAGAGGATAGGCCATGTTATCCCAGTGAACTCAAGGCGGATAACCATTACTTTAAAGTTGAACGTGAATTTTCTAATGATATTCTTTCTATTTCTCGTAATAGGCCTATGGATTTCTTCTGGTTAATCAGATGGGTGGTTTTTGAGATTAAGGAACTTAAATTGAATTAGAGGGTTATGAATAGTAAACTGGAAAAGGTTGAAAAGAATGACAATAATAACAAAGACAGAGATAAGGCCACCAACTTATGGACTGGGGAAGAAAAGAAATACATGGTGGATTTCCTCAAGAAAATAGTTGAGGATTTGTAGCAATTTAAGAGTAACTATGATGGTAAGCTTTCTAGTATGGAGGAAAAGATGAAGAACATAAAAGATTCTATCCACAAGGTTTTGGAAATGAGCCACAAAATTTTAAAATCTATTGCAAAGACCATGAACATGATGGTTGATAATCTAGAAAATGCCTATCAGGTCAGGACAACTGTGTATGTGGATGTTGAGAAAGAGGAAAGCCAGGTGGAAGGCGTGGGGCCGAATAAAAGAATGAGAGAGAACCTGAAGTGGAAAGTTGACTAGGCTCTTATTAACATTCAGGAGATTAAGAAAGTTGCTTTAAATATGAACAAACTCGAGCAGGAGGCAGCAGATATCCTTAGGAATCTAGCCTAGTGGTTGGACTTTTGTTGTATTTTTGTTGGATTTTTGCTGTGCTACCTTGGGATGGTTCCTTGTTTTCTTCTTTGATGGTAGTTGTTTGTTTTTTGTCATGATCCTTTTGATGTTGTTTCTTTCTCTTGTTTACTGTTAAGGGTTTCAGGGTCCCTTCAAAACCTGCTTGTTCCTTAATAAAAAACAATCCATACTTTCATACACCCACACAACACCATATAGCTCTTTGTTTTCATGAATGCACATAAGTACAAGGTTTTTCAAATTTTTTACTATATTTCAAAAGAAAATTGTTTTTTTTTTCAAAAAATAAAAATAAAAAATTGACCATAGGGTACTAAGTACCTTATGGAAATTATAATCAACCTCCTACCACATGGTAGGTGTTGAACTATGTTGTCATTAGTGTTATCATTGATGTCAACCTCTGGTGTGGATATGTTGAGAAGGTGTTGTAGATGTAGCAAGGTCACATGGTTTCGATGTGCTTTTGAGAAAATTTGCATAAAGATTGTACAAGGTGGATAGGGAAGTGTTATGCATTTTTCTCCATGCATTTCTTCATTCTTGAAGATGTGCTTGTGTAGTTTGAAAGAAATTATTAGAGGTATTTGAAGGTGTTATATCCAGAGTTTCAAGTTTTGAATCGTGCGGCAGTAGAAGATATGTTTGACAGTGTGTTGGACTATCTCTAGTTTGTGAAGAGGGATATTTGGGAGAAATGGACTTGCTCCACATTTTTGTCTACTAATGTTTCTTATCCTATGGATTTTAGAATGTACTAATATTGTCTATTCCTACCCTCCCTTGGTTATTTTAGTGCTCAACTATTCCAAAATCTTAGATCTTGAGTTGTATTTCAATGGTAGTTCTCCTAGTTGCATAGGATCATAGTATTCTCCATTTCATGTGTTTGCACTAGTGTTTTTGAATATTTTGTTGATGTTGTAATATTCTAGTATGATTTTTAATGTTTCTACATAGTTCACAGGATTTTTTTGGCCTTAGTGAAGAGTGAATGTGGTTGCTTGATAGTGTTAATGTTATTTTAGCTAGCTTGGTTTGTTAGCATTGATTATAGATGAGCTTCATGGATTGTGGAAGCTTGGTGTAGCATTTTGGTGTATATTTTGGTATTGGTTAACCCTTAGTTTGTTCCATCCTCACTTCTTTCCACCACAAAGGTGTTTGGTGCTAATCTATTTCGTGGTTACATATTTTATGTTTATACATTTCATTAGAGTTGATCTAGATAAGGTTATTTTAGGTTGTAGAAGGTATATATGCAAGGTAAAGTTTTGAGATGTGAGGAGCATTGAATGATGTGTGTGTGTGATTTTGTGTTGAGATCTAAGTGTTAGCAAGAATGCCTAAGACTATAAAAAACACTGAGCAGAAGATTTATATAGTTTAGAGTGCCAAAGTCACTAGAGGCAATGAGATGAAGGTTGTGTATGGTAAATAGACATTGTGGTGGTTTCTCTAGTTGCTCTGAGGTAGTGACACTCCTTGGAACTAATTCTTTGTAATCTAGAAGAAGTGATCTTCTTTGGTAGTGAGCCTTTTCTTTTCAAACAATGAGTCCTCTAGGCAGTGAACCTTTTATATTTAGTTTTTATTTTCATATAGTGAGTTAATCCTCGTCATGGCTTTTCCCTTATAGGGATTTCCATGTAAAAATATGTTGTTCTATCATCAATTATTGTGGATGTATTTTTATTTCATTTTCTTACATTCACACTAATACTTAATAAGGGTTTGAAGGCTTTAATGCACAACTAATTCACTACCCCTCTCATTTGTCATATGTGTCTAATAATTGGCATCAGAGCAGAGGTTACTTGGAAAAAGCTTAACCACTTGAGGTAGATCTAGATGGTTCACATAATGGTGTCAAAGCTCTTATGTTCAATGAAACAAATTATTCCTTCTAGAATACCATGATGGAAACCTTTCTCATCACATTAGGGTTCAACATATGGAAATCAAACAAAAATGGATATACTATGCCTAACACTCCTTCAATAAGTGAAGATGAAATCAAGGAGAATGAGAATAATGGAAAAGCAAGGCATTGTATTTTGATTGGGCTTTCAAATTCAGAACTTGTGAAGGTGATAAGCTACAAAATTACTAAATATGTCTAGGAGAAGTTGAAGAGCATTTATGAATGAGATGATAAGGTCAATAAAGTGAAGATGCAGAATTTTAAGGCCAAGTTTGAAACCCTAAGAATGTTAGAGGATGAAGATATTATAGGCTACATGCATAGTGTGGATGAAATTTTCAAGTCCATAAATGTTCTTGGTGGAAATATGGAGGAAAATGAAGTGAAAAAGATATTGAAAACTCTTTCTAAATCCTATAATGCTAAAGTCTAGATGTTATTGATGAATCTTAGAATCTATAGCAATATACTAGAGACTAATTGTTTGGTGCTTTAACTACATTTGAATTAAGATAATTTAATAAATATTCTCCAAGGAATGAAAATTCTTTCAAAGGCGGCAAGAAAGAGAGGAGTGATGAATCTGATTTGGATGATTTTGATGAAGTGGAAGTTAATTTTGTAAGAAGATTGAAAAATGGCAATGGCAGATATAGAGGTAAGTTACCTTTTAAATGATTCAATTTTGGAAAGGTAGGTCATTATGCTTCAATATTTCCAAATAAAGTTTCAAATGATAAACATAAAGATCATAAAGGTAAATCCTTCAAAAATATTTATTATGTTAAAGAAGATAGTGATGATGAGGAATCAAATTGACCGGATAATGAAAGTGATGAATGCTTGTTCATGGATTTGAATGTTGGAACTAATTCTACTAACCCTAAGAGATGTGTGAAGGAAATTGCTTTGGAAATAGGTCATAGTATTGAAGGAACTTGTTAAACAGGCACAAGATAACTGAGAGGGTGGGTGAATCAGTTGTCACACAATTCAAACTTAAAAAGTCAACACTTATTAATTCCACAACCACACTATTGTGTTATTAAGTAAGAGCATGGAAGACAAATAACATAAATCAAATCAACACAATGAACATCATATTTTTACATGGAAAACCCAATGAGGAAAAAACCATGGTGAGGGTTAGCTCACAATATAAAATATTATAAACAAAATACAAAGGCTTGTTGCTAAAGGCTCACTGCCCAAAAGAGGATTCACTGTCCATGTACAAAGGTTCACTACCTACAAAAGGGACTCACTGTCCATAGAAAGGACTCACTATCCAATAGGGAAGCTCACTACCTATAGATACAAAAGAGAACAAAAGGATCCACCACAAAAATTAATACACATCCATAAGATTGCAGAAACCTTTAGTTCATTGCCTTCAACACAATGATGAATTGCTATCACAACTCACACACACACTTTTTCTCTTATGATTTGTGGATCACTTTCATCACTTTGCATCACACTGTCATACAAATATTCACAATTCAGCTTGCTTTTATACCATCCGCAACCTTAGAAACTTTCTCCAAGGTTGGCCACAAAAACCTCATTTCATAGATTCAAATTAGGTCGGAAACTCAAAATTCCCACGGTGGAAAGGAATAAGGGTGGACCAATATTTTTTTTTTCAAGATCAAAAATAATATCTTGAAACAACCATACACTTCCTTAATTGAATTTTATTCTTCGAATTAAGTGTAAACACTAGGTCGGCCAAACCTAATGAAAACACAAATGATCATTGATGTACACACTTCCCAACAAGAAGATGAAATGTGGATGCCACAACATACTTCTTTAAGCATGAAAATACATCTTAGAATCTTCCAAATACATCCAAGAATAGACTTCAATTACTAAACATCTTTCACCATTCCATCCGGACTATATAAAATCACACTAAATTACTGAAACATGACTTATGGATCACCAATCTTCAAACCTCTTTGCTAGAGCACAAAAAAGACCTTCACAAGACATATTCCAGATCCATAAGAATTGAAACAAAATAGAGAAAAATTGTAGAGCAACAATATTTCTCCCAGTCCATAGAAGACCAACTTTACCAGAACAGTTCATATACTGGTGAACATAACTTTCACATACCGTCAAACCAAAATCTATAGCTTAGAATATATCACCACGAGATCACCATTATCAAACCTTCAGATCCGCACAAGCATAGGATCAACATAGGAGAAATGAAGAGCACATACTAGAACACAATCTGAACACTTTCATCACTCTGATTTCTCTTCTTTATTTAATTTTCTCAAAAGAACTTGGAAACTAATCAAACCAACACATCTTCTACACCATAGAGATAGCTCTGGGTACTCACAACATCTTAGGAGCATCTCAACCATACATGTACAGTCTGCAACATATTGAACTATGCTGAAATGAATGAAAACATTAATGACAACACAACCAAACTTGCTCATACTTGCAACAATCTTTGCTTTTGTCATTGATGGCAACAAGTGATGTGAAAAACCATCAAAGACAAAAAATTACATACTATCTCAGGAGAACACCTTCTACACCTCTTTTTCTTCACCTATTTTTCCCATGACTTTCTCTCCCCCTTTCAAAGCAATGGAAAATATAAACAAAATTGATTCTCCCACTTAGGAGTACACTCATACTACAACAATGAAAACATTTTCTACTCCCCCTGAGGAGTAGACCCATTTATAAGTCCAGATAAATGAAGAATCTTTGAATTCACTGGACTTATGCACCTTCATGTGCACCTAGTTAAGATGGCCAGTGACCCCCAACATCTCCCTAAGATGCTCAAAAGTATCCTTTGGGAGAGCCTTAGTGAATATTTCTGCAATTTGTTCCTTTTTTGTCACATACTCCAATCTGACCTCATTCTCCAACACTTTTTCTCTCAAGAAATGATATTTGATAGATATGTGTTTTTTTCTTGAATGCATAATTGGGTTATTTGAAATGTTTATTGCACTTGTGTTGTCACAAAAAATAGAAATAGGCTCATCACATACCACACCAATGTCCTTCAATGTTTGCTTCATCCATAAAACTTGTGTGTAGCAGGATGTTGCAGCAATATATTATGCCTCCATTATGGATAAAGAAACTGAGTCTTTCTTTTTTCTCAACCATGAAACTAATCTTCCACCAAGAAAGAAAGTGCCACCACTGGTACTCTTCATGTAATCTACACATCTGGCCTAATCAACATTTGTATAAGTACTCAAGGTGAAATAATCACTCTTAGGATACCATAGTCCATAATCCAGTGTACCTTTTGAATATTTAAATATTCCCTTTATAGCTACAACATGTGCTTCTCTGGGATCTGCTTGGAATCTGGAAACTAAACATACAACATGCATAATGTATGGTTTGGTAGCAGTAAGGTACATTAGTCTGCCAATCATAGATCTATATTTTCTCTAATCAGTCTTAGCAAATTCATCATGTTTGCTCAGTTTACATCCGGTTACCATAGGGTTACAAACCAGTTTGGAATCATCCATCCCAGACTTCTTCAACAGTTCTTTCACATACTTAGATTGTGAAATAAATATCCCTTTATCAATTTGACTCACTTGTAGACCAAGAAAGAAATTCAATTCACTGATCATAAACAGCTCAAATTCTTTTTGCATCTCTTCAGCAAAATTTTTACACATGCCTTCATTTCCACCAAAAATGATATCATCAACATAAACAATTACTATCAACATTTTGTTACCTTGCACTTTGAAGTAAAGATTACTGTTAGCAGAACCTTTGTTGAATCCTTGCTTTGTCAGACATCTGTCCATTCTTGCATACCAAGCTCTAGGAGCTTGCTCCAGCCCATACAATGCTTTCTTAAACTTACAAACCATGTCTGATTTGTCAGACATCTGTCCTTCATTTCCATCTGATACACTTTGAATTCTTTGTGGGACGAAAAAGCGAAAAGCATCCCGATAGCTTCCATTTTGGCCATAGGGGAAAATGTTTCTTCAAAATCTATACCTTCAACTTATGAATATCCTTTGCATACCAATCTTGCGTTATTCCTTACGAATTCTCCACTTTCATTCATCTTATTTCGGAACACCCATTTCGAACCAATTACATTTTTATTCGTAGGCCTAGGGACTAGTTCCCATGTCTAATTCTTTTCTATCTACTGCAATTCTTCTTTCATAGCTCTCATTGAACTTTCATCTTCACTTGCTTCACTTACAAATTTTGGTTCAATTTTAAATAATAGACACAAATTTACCTCAGCTACAACTCTGCTTCTTGTCTTCACACCTTCACTTTTATCTCCAATTATCTGATTCTCTAGATGATTCTTCTATACATCCTTAGGAGTTCTGACAGCAGATTCTAGTTCATTTTCTTCTTCTTCTTCCACTTGTTATTCTTTCTCTTCATCTTCCTTCTCCTTGTTTTCTTCAAGTACATGTCCACAAATAGGATCATCAAGTTCAACTTCACTTATCTCAATAGGTCTGCATATGTCTTCATCAACTTTCACATTAGCATTTCCAATAATCTTTTCTAATCTTTTGTTAAAGCATTTGTATGCTTTGCTAGTAGTGGAGTATCCAAGAAAAATTACTTCATCACATCTAGCATAAAACTTTCCAAAATTTTCATCATCTCTTTTAATATAGCATCTTCTTCCAAATACCTTAAAATACTTCATAGTAGGTGTCTTACCGGTCCACAACTCAAAAGGTGTCTTTGTGTTGTTGTATCTGATCTGAAATCTCTTAAGAATATAAATAGCAATATGTATCACTTCTCTCCAGTACACATCCAATACATTTGATTCTTTCATCTTGGTTCTAGCAGCTTCCTATATTATCTGATTTTTCCTTTCAACTACACCATTTTATTGAGGGTTTCTCAGAGTAAAAAATTGTCTTCATATGCCATGCTATTCACAAAATGCATTAAATTCACTAGAAGTGAATTCTCCACCTCTATCAGATCTCAAACACTTGATTTTCAAATTTACTTCATTTTCTACTCTTGCTTTGAATACCTTAAACCTATCCATAGCTTGAGTCTTTTCTCTAAGAAAAGAAACCCATGTCATTTGAGTATAATCATCAATAAGCAACATGAAATATTTGTCACCATTTAGGCTTCTAGTCCTAGTCAGACCACAGAGATCAGTATGAACTAACTCCAACATTCTGGTAGTAGAATGCTCTTTTCCCTTAAAGTTGCATCTTGTTTGTTTCCCCAATTGACAACTTCTGCAAATAGCATTACCAGGTCTTGTGATTCTAGGAAGTCCTCAAACAATCTCTTTTACACTGATCTTGACCAGGTTATCAAGATTTGCATGCCCCATTCTCTAGTGCCATAACCAACTTTCACTACTTTGAGATACAAAACAATGACCATCAACTCCTTTCAATTGATAGATGTTTCCATGAGTTCTTCTTCCAGTACAATCATATCTCCACTTTCAAATCCTATTTTTGATTTCACAAGTATTATTTTGAAACACAAGTTTGAAACCATTTCTACACATCTAACCAACACTCAAAAGATTATGCCTCAAACCCTTCACATAGTATACATCATCAGTACTATGCACTCGATCAAAACTAATTGAACCTTTCCCACAAATCTTTTCTCCTGAATCATCACCAAACATAACTAAACCAGCATCATATTTCTCAAGTTTAGTGAACTTACTCTTATCTCTGATCATGTGATTAGAACATCCACTATCAATTACCCAGTAGTCTTCATCCCGTCTTGCATGAAAAGTGGTAACCAAAGTACCTTTTTTCTTATTTCTCTTATTTTCTGAAGCTTTCTTGCTTACACATTTTCTAGGGTTAGTGGATACAAATTTACTTTCCAAATCTAAGAATAATCATTCACTATCATCAACCTCATTCTTAGATTCATCATCAGAAATTATTGCTTCTTCTTTAACATAGTACAACTTATTATATTTCTTATCCTTCCTATCCTTATCCTTATAATCCTTGTTCTTCCTATGTGCAACTCTATTCAGACATCTTGTTCAAAGCATAATGACCAATATTACCACAACTAAAAAATTTAAAGGGAAACATACCTTTATACTTTCTGGTTCCTTTCTTCAGCTTCCTGGTGAAGTTTGCTTCCAACTCATCAACACCAACACTATCTGGTCCCTCGTCAATCTTCAATGCTTTAAATGTTGTTTCTGTCTTTTCTTCTATTTTGTAATCTTTCCAGAACTTCTTATGTGCGTGTGTCGAATGTGGAGAGGATTCTAATGTCAACACAAACCTTAATCAGATGATTTACATTCAAATTTTGAAGCAAGTAAAACTACTATATTTTGTAATACAATCAAATCTTTCAAATACATATCATTGTCCTCTATTTCTAGGGATTTATTAAACTACTTGGCCCTCAAATTTCTATTGGCACAAAGGTTGTTAAAATGACTACCTAGAAACTGAGATTTGATGCTTAATATGCAAGCTAAGATGATTTCTATGTGTGTGGTTGATTTTATGCATGTTAAATATGTAAAAATAAATGAATCAAACACACCAATAATACATTATATCAAAAATAGAATATTAAAATAAAAGAGATTGCAAAATCAGTATCTTGTTATCGATGTCATCCTATCGTCCTCTATCTCTAGTATTTTCATTGATTCCAGCTGGCTCTCAGATTGTATACTAGGCTCAACGAACAGTCTTCCTAGAGAACGAGATTGAAATATGAAATGCATATAGTGCTAAGACATGATTGCTATAATGCTAAACATGGTTGCTAAAATGAAAGATTATGATGATGCTATGAATAATAAAACTATAATGATAATGCTAGAATGCTATAATGCTAGAATGCAATTAATCTCTAATTCATTTGTTGTGTGTTGTAACCCTTGCTTGGATTGGCAGTGCTATTTATAGATTTTTTGAGAGCTTTTGATTGGCTGATATGATCAACGATTGTGAAAATTCCTTGTAGATCGAACAGTTGAGGATGGATAAGACTGAAGAAAAATAGAAGAAAACAGAAAGCAAGATTTGTTTTCTTTTATGTAAAAGAGGTAAGATAAGATAATAAAGATGAATTGTAAAAATCATCTTTTTGTGATATTATGGAAAGATTTTGAAGAAGATAAATAATGAATTATTAAATTCAATTATTCATTTAAGGGTGACAAAGAGGTTTTTTTCTTAAAATAGAATATTTACCCCATATTTGAAGAATAATGGAAGATTTCATAATTAAATAGAATATTTAATTATGATTTTGAAAATATATGGAAGATATTCAATTAAATAAAGATATTTAATTAAACTTTTAAGAAATGGTATGTAAATGAAATTAATTAAATAAGATATTTAATTAACTAGAAGAAATATTTGAAAAGAAATATTTAAATTTAATTAAATAAAGTGTATTTATTTAATTAATCAAGTGAACATATGAATGTGAAATAATTAAATAAAAATTGATTTATTTAATCATGATAGAAGAATAAATTGAATGAACAATATAATTAAATTAATTAAATTTAATCATATGTAGAAGACTTTAGAGAAATTAATTAAATAATAAATATTTAATTAAATGCCAGGATTAATTAGATATGACCAATTTTATGTATCTACATTTTTCCCCTCTTTGAAGTGATGTGTGAAATGTATTGCTTCAAAGAAAATAATCCCGCTTTTTGGAATTTGTTGTGTTTGACTTTGCCCCTTTCTGAAAAATATGCCCCTAACCTGATTCTGATATGTTTCCAATTGAAAGATGTTGTTGGTGTTAATGATGCCCCCTCACGAGGTTAATCACTGATGATGATGAGTTGTTGATAATGTTGGAAAAAAATGAATTGATGATGAGATTTGGATTTTGATGTGAATTCAGTGATTTAGCTCTTGAAAAATGATGTATAAGGATGCCCCAGTGTGAAAATAAGGTCAAAATTGGATAAAAAGATAAAAATAAAATAACATGCCACAAAACTCACCTTTTTTTGACCTTTAAAAGGTAAAAAGGGAGAAAAGGACAAGTCATTTGCACTTTTTGACTTTTAGAATCTTGTTGCTCTAATAGTGACCTGGCAAGATGGAGATTTCGTACCATAGACATAGATTCGAGTGGGCCTGCCGATACCAGAGACCAACTACGTATGGACCACTGGTGAGTAGATCCAACCACTTTTGCATTCTAAATTTCCATTTTGAATCAATTTTTTATGTGTTTTTCCACTGATTTAGGTAGAACAGTCTGTTTTAGCACTTTTAGGAATGTTTTAGCGCTTTCAATAACTATTTTAGCACTTTCGATGTTTGTTTGAGAGCATATAGGATGCATTTGGCATGTTCATTGTAGAAACTAGTTTAGTACATCCAATAGAAAGAGTAGCGCTTATAGGATGCCATAGGAAAATTAGGGCTTGAGCATATCTAGGAAAAACATTAGCACATTTAGGGTTGTCGAGCATCCAGGAAATAGAGTGGCACTTTTGATTAGAGTTTTAGCGCTTATAGGGAAATAGTGCATAGAGGAAATGTTTGAGCACATCTAGGGAAAAGAACGGTGTATTTGAGTTTTAGCACATCCAGGATACATAATAGCACATATGAGTTTTAGTGCATAGAGGCCGTAGATTAGTGCTTTTAGGAAATGTGTCTGTTTGATAAAAATGATGATGTTTTTATTGCTTCTTTGGTCAATAGATATAAAAATGGGTGTGTCATCATGTTGATATGGATAGAAAATCTGATTGATAACTTTGTTTCCCAAAATAGAAATCAAAGAGTAGATAGTTGATAAATTTGTTTCCCCTGTACGAAAAACAAAGAGTAGATGATTGATAGGACTTCTGATAAATTTTCTTTCTGTGATAGAAAAAAGAAGTAGATTATTGATTGAAAACATATTTGCATTCATGACTGAAATACAAATAGGATGATGTTTTGATTGTTGATAGATTTGCATTCTTGAAAAAGAAAACAAATAGTAATTGATGATAGAGTAGATTGATGTGATATTCAGATAGATAGATTGTGCATTTATTGTATGATATGAATCACCTAGATTAAAAACTTGATATGGGTCACTTGATATGAGTCTGATGAGTATGTGTCACTGATATGGGTCATAGATAGATAGACATGAGTCAGAGTGATTTTTCTTGATTGAGATTGAATCATTGATATGATGTTGATTGATTGTCTTTGTGATAACCAAAAATAGGAGGTTTTCAAAAACCTCCAGATTAGGGAGTGTCACTTGGTGGGGTGGGATAGCATACCTGAGCTGAAACCATATGATGTAGTGTTGATAGGGGCATGTGGATTGAGATCTTTGTTGGCCATGCCTCTGATTTAGGTCAATAGGGGACTATTGACCGCCCTGGAAGAGAGGTGGCATTCGAAGCACAACACCTTTCATTTGTCGACGGGTGAGGTGACTGTGACTCATGAGGATGTGTATAGGATTCTTGGTATTCTTGTGGTAGGAACCCTTGTGTTCTATGATCAGAAGGAGCTAGGTGGGACATATGCATTGAGGAGAGTATACAGTGATGCACAGATAGCAGGGTACTAGGTGCCATGGGCTGATTTCAGGGGGTATCCAACCTTGCCTGCAGTTTTGGGTGCATTCATTGGAGGTCTCCTTTTTCCAGATCACTGGTCAAAGGGACTATTAGTGGGATGGGGGAGGATCCTTGAGCAGATGTTGGTACAGCCACAAAGATATGCCTGGGGGAGTTGCATGTTGGTGCATCTATATCATGACCTTCATCAAGTTGTTTACAGAGGTGCATCGAGTATATCATGTGGGGTGACATTGCTCTAGATCTAGGCATGGGAGCATATTGTTGTGATGAGACTAGCTTGTCCCAGAGTGAGGCCACCAGGAAGACCCTATGTATATGCATATTCAATGTTTCTTGTCTAGCCCAAGCTGGGCAAGATGGATTACTGGAGATGGTGCCTTGATGATATGGCGGCCATACCTAGATTGTGAGCCATGGGATATGGATCATTTAGAGATTTTGTTCATATGTATTCCCCAGTTTTTTATAGGGAGGACCCCATTCATCCTTGAGAGGTTCTTGACCATGTGGGTATAGCGACAGTTTGGATTTACACAAGGTATGTCTCAAGGTGTTGCTCACTATGCGCAGAGCAAGGATGAGGCAGGATGGGGACCTATCATTTCATATCAAATCACCTATACAGAGTATGTTTCTTTAGCGCCTGAGGCATGGGATGATAGGTGAGATATTGTTGATGTTGGGATGTCTAAGGAGTACTTTGTATATTTTCATACACATCCATTTCCACGGTTGACATGTCCTGATGAGCTAGCACCCATTTTGGTGGTACCACAGCCAGGGGCAGGGAGACAGGAGGATGTGGCATGTGGTGAGTAGGCAACAGTTGGGGGAGAGGATGAGTAGAGTGGAGAGGAGGAGAGCTTAGATGGGGATGATGGGGATGACGGCGGGGATGAGAGGCAGGTGCCAGTGAGACCGAGGCCAGATATTTTGGGTTGTGTGTAGATCATGTGGAGGCTGAGGATTGGGATTGGGTAGAGGACAATGATCAGGGTTGCCTCCACCTCTCAGCAGGGACATATAGATACTCTGCAGGCCCAAGTGCAGACACTACAGGGACAATAGGTGTAGTTGCAGAGCTAGTTGGTTCAGGCACAGGGTGTGGTCACATAGCTACAGGAACAACTGGCACAGTCACAGACATAGGCACAGAGTATGGCACAGGTACATCCTCCTACCCCAGATCCACAGGTAGCCCAGTTGATTACAAAGAGAGATACATTGAGATAGAGGGCAGTAGAGGCTGAGGGTGTTGCTCAAAGGCTGATGGGCACTATGGAGAGTCTGTCATTGTGAGAGGCCATTGCAAAGGGCTTCGAGATGGCCAGAGAGGTTGAGTATTATCAAGTCTGATAAGAGGAGTTGTGTCCTCCTGAGCATAAAGATCCTTTCCCATGGTCCCACAGTAGGACCAAGAGCAGGACACTGACAGCTACATAGAGCATGGGGGTTACCGGGCCTCGACGGGATCCAGATGTAGAGACTAGTGGCAGGCCACCATCCTCAAGACCAGCTCCATCAGGGGGTTCCACCAGCCAACTTTGATTGATGTATGTAGGATTTATGTGATGTATCTCATATTCTTGGAGCATGTATATTGATTTTTGATCATATCTCATGTATCTTTTGAGACTTTTATGTGTCATTGGACTGTTGGACATTTGTATGTGGTTTTTTGATGAGCGATGATATGCAGCGGCGATGAGTTTTGATGATGTGTGGCATTTGATATGATGATATGAGATGGATATGCATTTATTTCCTTGTTTATGTGATATGGATTTTGATATATAGTTTGGATGATCTACTGACTAACATGATTTGTAGGATGATATGATATGATTATGATATGATGATGTGCAATATGATGTGTACTAATGATCTCATGCAGGTGGATGATGATAAAAAAAATGCCATATGTGGAAAGGATGTGATATATGTAATGGCAATGTATGTTTTGCAAATGATGTGGAAATGCAATGTTTGTATAAAATTTTTGTGTTTTGATTTTCCAAAATGTTATAAATGATGATGATGTGATGGATGTTATGTTTATGAAATGCATCATGAATTTGTAATATGATATGTAATATGAATCAAATTTTGTATGAAAATGATGAATAAAATGGTATTGAAAATGAGAAAAGATGTGAATGATAAGTGATGAAATGGATGCTATGAAATGTAATGAATACGAAAAAGATTGATGAGATGATAAAATGAAATGAAATGTAATGATATAAAATGAAATGAAATGATATGAAATGAAATGTAATAGTAAAATAAAATTAATTATGAGATAAAATGATATGAGCTGATGAGATGATGATAAATGATAATTATATGAATAATAAGGATATGATAATGATGAGAAAATTATGATGAATAAAAAAAATGATTAAATAATGATATGATATAAAATGCAATGTAATGATATGAAAGGATGAAATGAAATGAGATGAAATGATAAAATGAAATGAAATGATATGAAATGATATGCAATGTAATGTAATAAAATGAGATGATATGGAATGAGAAAATGAAAGGAAATTGAATGATATGATATGCAATGTAATGTAATAAAATGATATGGAATGATAAAATGAAATGAAATTGAATGATATGATATGCAATGTAATGTAATAAAATGAGATGATATGGAATGATAAAATGAAAGGAAATTGAATGATATGATATGCAATGCAATGTAATAAAATGAGATGATATGGAATAAGAAAATGAAAGGAAATTGAATGATATGATATGGAATGAGAAAATGAAAGGAAATTGAATGATATGATATGCAATGTAATCTAATAAAATGAGATGGAATGATAAAATGAAATGAAATTGAATGATATGATGAAATGAAATGAAATGAAATGAAATGAAATGAAATGAGATGATGAAATGTAAGGAAACAAGATGAAATGTAATGAGATGAAATGAAATGTAATGATATGAAATATGAAATGATAATGCATCATGAAGGATAAATAATTGAGAAAGGATCTAAATGATGAATGTTAAACTATATGATATGCACAAGATCTAGATGAAATGATAATGAAATGAGGATGAAAAAAATGTCCAAATGTCCTCCACATATAGTCCAAAGAGACATGACAACCGTTGATTTATCTGTTCAGCTTTGTGTAACACTCTAATGGGAATCCAGTATGCAAATATATGCATTGATCTAAATGAAATGAAACTAAATAAAACCAACTGTTTGTTGAGCCTTCAGGTAGCTTTCTTGAATCATCATAGAGCCATATAAAATGTTGGAAGTATGTACAAGCATTAGAGGGGAGATTAGCACCAATAATGACCTTAGTACAACTTTCATGATTTTTGATATAGCAAGCGAACACAAGCATCAAGGTATAATTGAACCGAGATGACCTGAGCATTTTCTTGCATGAACAGACAAAGACTAACCACCTTCTGATGCAAATGTGGAATTGTCGTCAATGATATTCTTTGGAAATCATGTTTCACGACATATTTGCATCAAATCGATAGTTAACCTCAAGACAACAGACAAAAAAAAATCATCCTCCTTCCTTGCCACTCTATTTCAGTACATCATTGAGTGTACTCCAGAGAGATGATATCGAAAAATCAAACAACCATTGTTCAAAATGTAAAACTGATATTCCAATCATTATTCAGATTTTAGATCATCTAGATATGAGTCATGATATGGTATTTTGCTGAAAAACCATTGTGATATGGATCAATGGTTGGATAGTTGTTCATGTGTTTTGATTGTGTGTTCGCATGACTAAGTTCTATATCTTTGTCGAGCTATTTTGGTAGAACCTGAAAGTTGGTTGCCCCAGAGTATGTCAATGCTTTCCCCCAGTATTTGACACAACTTGCTAAAATGGATATGTACAATAATCAAGCCATGGTAAGACGTTATCACTTTAGGAAAATGATGGCAACATGATGTCGGTATGACCCTAAGATGATAGAAAAATGCATTGAAATGAAAGCCAAGTGTAAAACATGAACTAATAGATGGAGAGCTACAAATAGCGTCTATTTGTTAGATTTTCACTATTTCATTTTATTGCATTTTTCTGATTTTTTATTTTATTTTATTTTATTTTGGTCGCTACCGAGATGCCTATTTGCTAGGTTTTCACCAGGGTAACCATTTTTTTAGGACTTTTTCTGATGTTTTTGTATTTCTTCAGGTTGCCAGGTTTTCACCAGGGTAACCATTTTTTCAGGACTTTTTCTGATGTTTTTGTATTTCTTCAGGACTTTTTCTGATGTTTTTATATTTCTTCAGGACTGTTTATAGATGATGATAACTGTTTCAGACATAATACTTTTTCAGGTGCATGCTATTGATGGGTTCGTCAAACAGGTTCCCTTCTGGCATTGACAGCTTGTATGCTCCTAAATCGTATACTGCTATGACCACATATGGACCCAGCCAATTAGGTTCAAACTTTCCTTTCTTCTCTTTGTCTTGCTGATTGCGTGAGTTCTCTTTTAGAAAAAGATCATCAACCTGAAAGGTACACAGTTTGACTCTGTGATTATAGCTGTAAGACATCATTTTTTGATAGGCTTTCAAATGATCAGCTGCTTGTTGTCTCTTTTCATCAAGAAGTTCCAGTTCTTGCAATCGGGAAACTCTATATTCATCATCTATTATGAGTCCTTTTAGTGATACTCTAAGTGATGGGATCTCAGCTTCTAGTGGCAAAATGGGTTTTGCTCCATAGACAAGAGAAAATGGTGTTTCTCCTATTGGAATTTAGATACTAGTTCAGTAGGCCCATAATGCGGCATTAAGTTGAACGTGCCAATCTTTCCCTACATCATTCATAGTCTTCTTTAAAATTTTCAATATTGTTTTATTTGAGGCCTCTGCTTGGCCATTCCCTTGTGGATAATAAGGTGTTGAGTATCTGTGTTGAATATGGAATCTCTCACAAAGTTCGTCAACATCCTGATTCTTGAATGGTCGTCCATTATCTGTGATGATGGAGTTGGGAATGCCATACCGACAAATGAGATAATTGAGTATGAATGATGAGATTTGTTTGTCAGTGACCTTAGTGAGAGGGACTGCCTCAATCCACTTGGTAAAATACTTTGTGTAATCAAGGGAAAATCCTAAAATTATTATTAAGTGGGGTTAGCACAATAACATTAAAATTCCAATGAAGTAACAAAGTACAAAGGAAGTGATGTGAAGACAAAAGGGATAAGGTTACCCTAAGTCTCCACCTTCCATGATTAACCTTTGTTACACCTCCTAGATTGCAGATAAATAAAAATGCCCTCAGATTTATGTGAGCAACTATGACAAAATGACTAAGCCCTATGCAAGTGTTGAAGGATTTGCAGAAAATAAAATGACCCTACAATGGACTAAAATGCCTATGACTGTAAGTGACTATGACTGTAAGATTAGTAGCATAAATTGAAACCTAAACATGAAAGACTAAGAGTGCAAGAAGTCAAGGGAGCTGAGAGAGGCAAATGAGAACAAAATTGCCCTTTTATAAAAACTGCAATTTTGAATGTGTGGCCAGGATGAAAAGATGACAAGAACCCTAAGATCAATGCTTAAGATTGAATGTTGCTGGGTGCATTAGGGTTAGGTCAAAATTAGGGCAAATGATAAGGATGAAGGGTGGAGATTGAATTATAACATAATTCAATCAATGGTCGAAATTAAATGAGAAGTCAAAAGTCAAGAATTAAATTGGAAGATAAGGCTGGCACGGACAAAGAGGTGGCTGGAGAAGTTAAATAATAAAATTTATTTACTCTAGCTGACCAGTAAATAATTAAATAATCAAGATATTATTTAATTATGGAGGAATGTGACAAAAGGAATTATTTTGAATTTAAATAATGATTTTAATTCAAAATTCAAGAGAATTGGCTAAATTAAATAAATCAAATTTATTTAATTTTTTAATGTATAGTGGAAAGAAATCAGGGGGACTTAAATGAATTAATCAAGAAGACATAAAATGACAAAGGGAAATTAAATAAATTATGAAATTTATTTAATTGAAGGAAGACATAGATGACAAAGGGAAATTAAATAAAAGTGGACTATTTATTTAATAATCAAGGAGGAACAAATGACATGAATTAATTAAATAATTATGAATTATTTAATCAATAGTCGAATGTGGACCAAGGACATAATTAGATAACTTAATTATGCTAGGACGAAGGTGGTAAAAATGAAGCTTGCAGGCCTAGGTCATTTTTAGGTGTCTACATTTTGCCCCTCTTTGTCATAATGTCGCTTGTCGTATTGTGACAAAGAAAATACGTCAAGAATATGCCCCAGCGAAGGTACAGATATTCCTGCCCCCTCGGGAAATTTTCAAATTTTGGGTCGGCGCCGGAAAAATTTGCAAAAGGTCCCGATAAATCAATTTGATGGCTAGAAAAACAACGGTGCAGTCGGTTTCAGATTCTGACATGTTTAAAGCAACTTACGGGGAGGTCAAAGGTGCGGAAATGAGCCTCCAGTACTGACTGTGGTTAAAAAAATGTCATTTTCACCCTATAAATAGGTGGTCAAAGGGGTAAAAGTCAATTCACTTTTACCATTCACCTTGTAAACCTTGAGAGTTCAGAGCGAAAGACGCAGCAGCTACGATGGTTATTCCAGTGACAGAGCACCGCGGAGAGATCGTGAGGACCTTCAACGGCCAGAGGGCTCAGGACCAGCGGTATGTACCCTAAACTTGCTTTGTCATTTTCTCGATTTACGTGTGTTTTTATGCTTTCTAGGGTAGTGAACGAATGCGCCGCGACGCATATGCGTTCGCGTAAGCCGCAACTGACTTCGCGTTCGCCGCATTTGATGCGTCGCGACGCAACTGCTTGACAGAACACAAACCGGCGCCGGTGGCTTTGCACCGCATTCGATATTTTGTGCGACGCAATTGCTTAACCGAATCGCATTTGACATATCAAATGCCGCAATCGCAATGTCGAGACGCAACTGACTGTTTTAATGACGCAAATGAAATTCCGCGCCGCATTCGCAATGTGGCGACGCAAACGGGTAAATTCGCGACGCAAGTGTAATACAGCGACGCAATTCACTAGATACAACGCATTTGATTTTTAGAACGACGCAGTTGTGTTTTTGAGACGCAATTGCTGTTTTGCGACGCATTTGCTTTTTTTGACTTTAACTTGTTTTGATGTCTTTATGCCCTAAGTTATTTTCCATGACGGTCACAGTTGTCCAAAAGGTGCTAATGCAGTGTTCGTCTTTTTGCAGAGGCAGCTTGCCCCTATTTACACGAGGGAGAGCAGACCGAGGACCTTTCGGTTTGGCGATCAGCTAGGCCCGCGAGAGCGGCGACGACTGATGAGACTCGGCTTATTCCACGCTGCATTCATGCCCGCCATTCGGGCGAACAGGGGTTTGCTGACGGCGCTATGCGAGAGGTGGCATTCGGAGACCTGTTCCTTTCACCTGCCGACAGGTGAGGCTACGATCACTTTGGAGGATGTCTACCGCATTCTCCGGATTCCGATTCGAGGGGAGCGGATCGTTTACGATCCCCGCCATGGCGAGCAGACCTTCCGAGCGTACTACCAGGATCAGGGTGCCGGACTCGGCATTGAGGGTTACGAGATCCATTGGGATTTCCTGGCGGAGCATTACAGTCGCTTTGATGCATTTCTGGCGACTCTGATTGGTGGGATTTTGGTACCTGACCGACGAGGACACGGATTTCCGATTGGTTGGGGGGATGTCATGGTCGGCATGCGGCGAGACAGGACAGTTTACGCATGGGGTCCCTGTTTGCTGGGGACGCTTTATCATCAGCTGCATGACGTTGTGTACAGGAGAGGAGAGAGTATCTCCTGTGGGACCACATTGATGATGATCTGGGCATGGGAGCATATTGCCATATTCCGCCCTCCTATCGACAGACCACAGCTGGCCGAGGGGATGCCTTATTCGTACTACTATGCCGGCGCATTACAGCAGACTCATATAGGTGAGACAGGGTGGTGGCGACATCGGATTGACACCATGGTGACTTTCATCTGGAGACCCTACAGGGATTGTGAGGCATGGGATGATGAGGATGATCATCTCAGTTTTTGCAGGCAGTATCGATACCTCATTGGCCGGACAGTACAGACATCGCTGATTATTGAGATGTATCTGCCACAGCGTGTACTGAGACAGTTCGGGGAGCAGCAGGATGTACCGATGGGGACAGCAGAGTATGCCCGATCGTCGAGAGAGCATGCATGGGGGCCGGCCATCCCAGTGGCCTTCGCGACGCAGCAGATTGACGGGCTAGTAGCCCAGGCTTGGGGTTGGAGAGGTGGAGCGGCAGATCCAGGTACCACGCCAGCCTATGAGCTCTGGTGGCAGGCACGCCGACCCGTGCCATTGACAGATCCTGACGGGCCAGCGCCAGTTGACAGGCGGTCAGTGATTCCACGAGTGCCGCGGGCCAGACGAGGGGGCAGAGGCAGAGATGGGGGCAGAGGTAGAGGCAGAGGCAGGGGCAGGGATGGAGATGGAGGGAGGGGTGGTGATGGAGGGAGGGACGGAGGCAGGGGTGATGATGGAGGGCGAGGTGGTGATGGAGGGAGGGACAGAGGCACGGGTGATGATGGAGGGCGAGGTGGAGAGGGAGGTCGAGGTGGAGATGACGGTGGAGATGGCAGGAGGTGACGGCGGGATGGACAGGTACCAGGTCGCAGGTTGCGACAGCGCGTGGTGAGGGTAGCATTAGATGCTATCCCCGAGGTCGGTGAGGAGGGGGAGATGGAGGAGCAGCCCAGACAGGAGAGAGAGGGCGAGGGGGGACAGGAGGGGGGGCCAGAGGTAGGGGGACAGGAGGAGGAGGTCAGGGCACCAGAGGCGGATGTGGCCGGGGAGGAGGAGGCGGAGGGGGGGAGACAGGAGACGGAGGTGGCAGGAGAGGAGGAGACGGCGGTGGCAGGAGAGGAGGATGATGATGATGATCTGGAGGATGAGGCCATAGGTGAGGCGGAGAGACTCCTGAGATGGCAGATGGTGGAGGGTGAGGAGGAGATACCATCCTCAGAGTTGCCACCGGATGCTACAGCCGATCAGCGAGTGACTGATCTGCAGCAGAGACTAGATGTCATCCAGGCACAGGTGAGATCCCTGCAGTCAGCACTGGAGGTAGCCCGTGTGGAGCGGGATCAGGCGGTGATCTGCCAGCAGGATTCAGCACGATGGTGTACATAGTTCGCGGCCCTATGTACAGGACCCATAGGGGACATGGCTCGGGAGTTGGCCAGGGTGAGCATGAGGCTAGGGCAGTACAGGACATTATATGAGCAGGCAGTGCCACCAGAGCAGCGAGATCCTACCCTGTCTCGATCACAGACGAGGACAGGCAGTGGGCACAGGTCGGGTAGTGGCAGTGGTACCAGGAGCCACAGCAGTGCCGGAGGGTCGACTTCCACAGGACACACATCAGGCCGCAGATCACATCACTCGCGCAGGCATACTCCGAGTCATCATTCGGGGCACAGTCAGGGTTCCATTGGGTCAGCTCAGAGGTCAGTACAGGGTCAGCCACCAGTGACAGATCCTACCGCTTTTCAGAGTCCAGCAGCAGTGACCTCACAGGTGTTTACTACTGTTGAGATGATGCCTTCACTCAGTATTCCGTCAGCGCCACAGACACAGGCCACTACAGGACCATCCCTTGCTTCAGCGGCCGTGACAGAGTTGCCTCCACCACATTCTTCTCCCCGAGGGGATGATGAGAGCCTTCCCTAGGGCATATTTGTATTGTGACACACTATATTATTGTTGAGCCTGCGAGCTCCATTTTTGGGATATCCATTGACTTTATCCTGTGACATTGCATATTTTTGAGATGATATTTATATGATGATGCAGTTTTGATGCGGCCTATATGTGTTATGTGATGTTCTATGCATTATGTGTGTATGATGTATGATGCTTATTTTATGATGCCATTTGTGTATTATGATGTCTATGTTGTGATTTTTGATGCCATGATGATGCAATATTCGTATGCTTATGTTAATGATGTGCATGATGCATTTATGTAAAATATGCAATGATGATGATTATGTTAATGCAATGTTTATGATTATGTATATGATGGAATGCCATGTATGATGTTATTTAATGCCATGGATGATGTATGTATGGACCTAATGCAGTGGATATAGCATGTATACACTTATGTTTTTGAATGACACAGGATATCATCACAGGATGGACAAGAGAAGACGACAGGACCGATGAGAGAAGATGACCAGACCAAAGAGGAGAAGACCTATGAG